>CAWUFW010000086.1:4132500-4487500 GCA_963921515.1 Calotriton arnoldi
CCAGAGAGCACCTCAGAGGTGCCCCCTGAAATCCTACCAACACGATAGTGTGTGTCTGACTGGTCTCCACCAGCCTGCTATCTCTAGACTGGTTTCTGGCCCCCTGAGGTGGGAGTCTTTTGCTCTCGTGGGCCAGAAACAAAACCTGCTCTAGGTGAAGGTGGAATCGAGGGAGTTTTACGCTAGGCATTGAGATTGCTTTTCTTGTTTTGATGTTTGTCAAAAAACATTTTTGAATTGAATCTGACCTGCACCTGTGTAGGAAAGTGGCTCTGTATATACTGAACCAAAGTATGGTTCAGTGTGCACAGGGTCCACGGTCCCCAGAGGTTTGGCAGAGGCTAAAGTTAGATATAACCTTACTCTCT
This sequence comes from Calotriton arnoldi, assembly GCA_963921515.1. Lineage (NCBI taxonomy): Eukaryota > Metazoa > Chordata > Amphibia > Caudata > Salamandridae > Calotriton > Calotriton arnoldi. The sequence goes on from CAWUFW010000086.1 coordinate 4,132,869, forward strand.
AAAGTGGTAGCTTGGTCGAGCAGTAAGGCAGTATCAGAGGACAGTGTAAAGCATTTGTTGTACACACTCAGTCAGCAAATGAAGCCACGCACTCAAGAACTGAACTCTAGGCCAATGGTTTGTATATAAAAATATATGCTTGTTTTATTTTAGAACCAACAATAGGTATCAAAATATACTTTCTCAGAATGAGATGCTTTAGGTAAATACTTTCAATAGGCAATAGACTTTTGAATGCAATAGTTACAGTTGTTGCAAAAGGCAACACAATTTTAAACACAATTATACATTGAGCTCAATGGGAATTTCTAGTTAAATGCAATAGATTACTTTTTGGATTACTTTTCTAACCACAGGACTGGATCCTAGATTCAGTCCTGGGACATCTCCTGTAAACAGTTGAGTAAAAACGTTTTGGTTACAGTTGTGATTGTTAAGGAATATTATTGTATTTTATAAGTTGGCACTTAGAAACTTTTTCACATAGAATCACCAATGGTATCCTATGGGAGGAAATTCACTTAGCAGGTAAGTAGTGTTATCGTTACTTTTTCTTACTCAGTGTTGGATCCTGGATCCAGCACTGGTGCATCTCCTGTAAACAGTTGAAAGAATGTGTTTTTGTTATACAGGCGATTTTTAACGAATATTTGTAAGTTTGCAAAATCGACACTTCGAAACTTTTTCAGCAAAATCCCAGCAATGTTATCCTATGGAAGGAAATTCAAGTTACCGGTAAGTACACTTGTGATTACTTTTTAGGGTCAGTGCTGGGCACCAAGATCCAGCACTGGGATCTCTCCTGATAGCAGGTGAGCAAATTCGTTTTTGTAGTTTGTACGATTTTTAAAGAATATTCTTGTATTTCAAAAGTTGACACTTAGAAACTTTTTAACAAAGAACCAACAATGTTATCCTAAGGAAGGAAATTCAATTCACAGGGAAGTTACTTTTAATTACTTTTGTTACTCAGTGCTGGACACCTAGGTTCAGCACTGGGACCTTTCCTGCAAACAGTTGAGAAAATTCGGTTAGGTTATTTGTGCGATTTTTAAGGAATATTCTTAGTTTTCAAAAGTCGACACTTAGAAACTTTTTGGAAGAAAAAGTGTCCATGTTATCCTATGAGGAAAAATGAGTTATCGGTTTTGAGGTAAGTAATCGGTCTTTTGAGTTAGGGTTCTGGGGTTAGACTCAGGGGTCTCCCAGGGTCAGTGATGCACTGTTGTTGCACCCTCAGCGGCACTAGGGCGGCCGGGTGCAGAGTGTTGAGGCCCAATGTTATCCTATGGAGGATAGGGGGACTCCGGTTGGTGGCGGCTGGCAAGCAGGCCACGGGGTTGTGGGAGCAAAGCTCCTAGGGTTAAGCTCAGGGCAAGTTGGGGACCAAGTTAGCACAAAGGGGCACCCTCAGCGGCACTAGGGCGGCCGGGTGCAGGGTGCTGTTTTGAGGTCGAGTGCCCTGTTGATTTCAATGGAGATTTTCGGTTTTGGTTTTCAGCTGCAGGCTCGGTCCAGGAAGACTTCCAGGAGGAACCAACAGCTGGGCAGGTAAGTTGGAGGGCTCGGGGACGTAGGTGCACCTCGGGTACCTTTCTCCAGGGCGCAGGGCGGCTGGATGCAGGGGTGTCTTTTGAGGTCGGATTTCACCTTACCGGGCCACTCGCGATTGGGGGGGGTCTCTGTGCAGAGGCTGCAGGCGACGTCGGGGAGTCCTGGAAGGGTCAACCCACGGTGGACTCGGACTCTGGAGCCCTGGGGGACCTCGCTGGGACCGGTGGGCCACTTGAACTCGGGCTGTAGGCGACGAGTGCAGTGGTGGTTCCAGGCGTCGGGTTTCTTTTTCCTCAGCAGGCTCTGAGTCTTTGTTTGATGTTTCTTTTGAACAGAGCTGCTGTTCACAGGAGATCCGGTCTTTGTTGAAGGCAGTCAGTCCTCCCCGGGGTTCTGGAGGTCGCTGGCTGCAGGACAAGACGATTTTTGGCGCAGGATCTCTGGAAACTGCAGATGGGCCGGTAGAGCTGGGGCCAACTCAGTTGTTCTCTGCAGTCTCCTCTGCTGGGCGTATTCTTTCGTCCTTTTTCTTCTTAGGTTGCGGGAATCTGAGGAAGGAAGGTTCAGGGTGCCCCTAAATACTAGATTTAGGGGCGTTACGGGTAGGTAAAGGGCAGGGACCAATGGGTCCCTGCCCTGGGGTGGGTACACCCCCTATCCTGCCACTCTCCTGTGGGAGGGGGCAGGAGCCTAGTCCTGATTGGGCAGGGCTCCCCATCTTCAAGATGGCGAGAGCCCGGAGATGTGCTTCACCTCGCCTCCCCACCTGAGGGGTGAGGCTGGCAGAGGGTGGCACACCCCCTTTCCTCCCTTGGTGTTTCCCGCCAGTCTTCCCGCCCGGATGGGGGGAAGAACCGGTGGGGACCAGTTGCTGAGTACAGCAAGTGGTCTGGTGAAGCTCACAAAGGCGGAATGCCTTTGAAGCTTCCCCCTGCCCATCCTGGGGGAGGAGGCCTAGCACCTCGCCCAGGACGTGCATTGTTGCAGGCCCGGGAGAGCGGACGGCTCTCTACCCAGGGGTCCAGCAACATGTCTGCTGTGTGGCAGCCTAGGCAGCCCCTCAGACAAGACGTGGATTGTAGGTTAGGTTCAGGGGGCAACTCTAAGTTGCCCTCTGTCGTGCATTTTACAGTAAATCCCACACAGGCATCAGTGTGGGCTTATTGTGCTGAGAAGTTTGATACCAAACTTCTCAGTCTTCAGTGCAGCCATCATGGTGCTGTGGAGTTCGTGCTGACGACCTCCCAGCACCATATACTCGGAATGGCAGCACTGCACTTACAGTGCCCAGGAATGGACCTGGTACTGTAGGGGCACAGGGCTCATGCACCTGTACCCTCACCACTGGCATAGGGCACCCAGCTAGAGGGGTGACTGAGGTATGCCAGGGCAGTGTGTTTAGGGCATGGCACACAGGGATGTGTGCCATGTCGACTCTGTTTTGTTCTGCACCAAGACACCCAGCCTGCAAGGGCAGTGTGTGTGTGTCAGGGTACAGGGCCTCCAAGGGTGGCACAATAAGTGCTGCAGCCCTTAGAGGCCTTCTCTGGTCACAGTGCCCTGGGTACCTAGGGCACCATTTACCAGGGGCTTACCTGTGGCCAGAGAGGCCAATTGGGTTTAGGCTGTAATGCAGTTTTAGGGAAGGAACACAGGCCCTGGGTACCTGATTGGCAGGGACCCAGGGCACACCAAGGAAAAGTGCATCAGTTATCAGGCAAAAAGTGGGGGGGTTACTGCAACAGAAACCCACTTTCCTACAACCTGTTTTTAACGCTGTCCACAATTTTCGTCATATTGGGAGGGATGGGCTAAAATTCAGCTTTGTTTTTTTGCACATAGTCCGGCATCCCATCCTTTTTTCCTACTTTCGTACAGCTAGTGCCGCCATTTTTGGTGAGTGCATGGGCAAGCATCCTGGACCCTGATGCATTTAAGGTAGGACGCAGTGTGGGCGGACGTACGCAGCAGGCTTGCCAACAGCAGGCCCGTCAGCTTCTCGCCAGCCACTATGTCTCTACGAACTCTGCAGGTTAATTAATATCTCTTCTAATTCTCTTCAATTACACAGGCTTGCCCCAACACGAACCTGTACACTTTTCACACTAGACGTTCCGGTCTTTACAAAGGTCAGGTGTACTCAATGTAGCTTTCACACAAACTTAAGGGACTATGGTAAAAATCCTAATCTGTTATTGGAACGAAAAAGCTGAATGGTCCCAGGCTTCGTGGCAGCCTTAATGCACGTTCACTCCTAAACAAGCAGACAATATCAGTGGCCTGTTGTGTGAGGAGACCTTGGATGCATTATTTGTTACAGAAACATGGCTAACAGACTCCTCTGGTCCTAATATTTGTTCTACAGTTCCTAGAGGTTGTAAAATTTATAGAGACGATCGGGGGAACGGCAGAGGTGGGGGGGGGGGTAGCTATTATCTATAGGGGGAAGTTTACCCTTACCCCCATACCCATAGTAGGCTTTGAAGGAGCGGAGGTTATGTGCTTCTGCCTCACCCTATCCCCCAATCATCAGTTGCGGGAGCCCTAATCTACAGACCCCCGGGTCCAACCGGATCTTTCCTTACCTCTATGTGCAATGCTCTTGCTCCCTTAACTCTTAGATACTCCCATTTCATCCTTCTCAGTGATTTTAACCTGCACATTGAGTTAGATGAAGAAAACGAAATAACTTCTTTGTGGGAGAGTATCTCAGCCATGTCTTTGACCCAGACAGTATTTACGCCCACATATCTGGCTGGGCATATCCTCGATCAGATCGTCTCTAACCTACCCCTAGACGTAGATACTCGATCCCCTTAGGGTGGTCAGATCACTTTAGGATTAGGTTCAGGTGGGCTAGGGTGGGGAGATCTATATCTCAAAAAGGCTACATATCTAGAGCGGTAAGAGCCTTTCATAAAGTCCAAAAGGAGGTTTTCTGTAGAGCTCTGGAAGAGGAAAAGCCCTCTCTTTCTTACAGGTGATGTGGACCTGGATGTTAGTCTTACAGACTACTGGATTGGGGACACTACTCGAACCCTAGCCACAGAAAGGATACGACAGTCACGTCGCACGAAGCCTTCCAACCCGTGGTACACTAACTCCCTTAAAGAGGCTAAATTAGAGTGCAAGTGCTTAGAGAGACAATGGAAGGTGTCATACTGTCATATTGCCAAAACTTGCTACAGTGCCTCCTTAAATAAGTATCAAAGAAATTAAGATAGCAAAAAAACTGTACTTTAAGGCCAGAATCTTAAAAGCTGGTAATAAATCAAACAAGGTCTTCAAAATAGTAAAGTTATTTAATTCCCGAGGAGCTTGTCCTGGTCAAGAGATGCGCTCCACTGACTGGTGTGAACAACTGGCTCTCTACTTTCAGGACAAGATCTCGACTAACTGTCGGGATTAGAAGACAGGCGTGGAAATGTTTGACCTCTTTCCTGGAAGATAGAGGTCAAGAGGTGTGGTGTCCTCCTTTCTCGGCCAGACCACGGGAGCTCAAGGTGGGAGTGCCGCATGGCTCTGCTCTGAGCCCTACACTATTTAGCTTGTAACTGGCTCCCCTGGCATGCTTGGTAGAGGCCTTAGGTGCTAAAGTAGTCTCTTGTGCAGATGACACCCAGCTGTTATTTTCATGGGGGGGAAATGAAACGTTTCCGGGTGAGAAAATCAGAAATTGTTTGACCAAAGGCTTCCAATGGCTTTCCTTCCAGCAATTGAAATGTAATGCAGGGAAAACTGAGCTCCTCTTCTTCGGCCAAAGAATGCTCCCCCCACCACTTACTCACACCAATTCTGTCAAAAATATAGACATCAAGTTCAATGGGGAACTCTCTTTTCTCTTACAAGTCAACGCAGTGGTAGGAACCTGTTTTGGTATATTGCGTATGCTGAGAAAGTTCCTTCACTTTCTGTCTTTGGCGGCTAGACAACAGGTGGTCCAAGCTCTGATTACATCAAGACTGGACTATGGCAATGCACTGTATCTGGGCCTACCTGATTATTTGATTAATTGGCTACAGATGGTTCAGAATGCAGCTGCTCGTACGATACTTAGCCTTCCTCTGAGAACTCATGTGTCTTCATTCCTCAGAGACTGCACTGGCTCCCTGTTGGTAGGAGGATCACCTTTAAGATCCTACTGCTTACCCACAAAGTGTTGCATGGGACCGGCTAGGGTACCTAGGAGTGAGAATCGGGTTCTACACTCCTCTCAAAAGTCTACGCTCAGCAAATCTCTGTTTGGCCAAAATCCCTCAGATCCACAAATCTAGGATGGGGGTCAGATCCTTTTCCTTCTTGGGTCCGTCTTTTTGAAATAAACTCCCCCTGGAATTAAGACACATCACAGCTACCCCCTTCTAGAGCAATTGATTCTGTTCCCTGCTTCCCTCAGTCGTTCCACTGTTTGTACTGAGCACCAGGACACTCTTCGGAGTAACAGATGTGTTGTAGAAATTCCCTTTACATTACATTACAAGGTGCTTCACACCTACCCCCAAGCAGGAACAGCATAGAAAGGTGGTAATCCTCAAAGGCTTCCCGTCTTTTGTTCTGCTGACCAGGGACTCTCCAGCTAGTGGAGATGCCCGCCCCCCTGACCAAGCCCCATTTTTAGCGGCAAGGTCGGTGGGAAAAATAGTAAGCAAGAGAGGTGTATCCCCTCTCAGCCAGGAACACCCCTAAGGTGAAGTGACCCTCTCCTTTGAAAATCCTCCATATTGTTTTGGAGGATTCTAGCCAATAGGTTTAGGGATGTGCCCCCTCCCCAGAGGGGGTGGACATACAAAGGGTGTAGGCACCCTAAAGGCAAGAAGCTCATTGGCTACTACCTTCTGACCCCTGTAAAGCCCCTAAAACTAGTATTTAGGGGCACCCCTGAACCTTGATCCTCAGATTCCATGGACCTAAAGAAGAAAAAGGAAGAAGACATGTTGCTGAACCAGGACTGAGTCCTGCTGCAAAAGAAACCAGCGGCAAACCCTGCCAACTGCGAATGGACTAGACAACTGTGGTCTGCCGTCCCTACCTAATACCTGTGCAGCCTCCAAGAACCCCAGAGCCTTGCCAGCCTTCGCCAATTGCCTTGGACCTCCCTTTGGACAAGTGGTAGTAGTCCCCAGTACACCACCGGTCAAAGACCGCCACGAGGTGAAGCCCTTCACGGACTGTGCCAACGCGATTAACCTTGTCATCCACAAGTTGCAGCAGCCAATTCCTGTTGGTCACGAGTACGGTAACCAACCCCTTAAACTCAGCCACCAGCCTGAGGGATCCTCAAAGTACCTGCGACCGATGCTGGAAAGAGCCCCGCTCCTGTGAGCCTGTACTCGCTTCCTGGTGGTTTCGACTGTGTGAAAGCAGCAACTTAAGCAAGACTGCCCAGATCGCGACGGACTGCCCGCACCTCACCTATAGCTGAACACTGCCAGTAAAGAACCAATTCTGCATCACCAGACCTCGAGCACCTCTGATCTAGGTAACCCAGAACTAACTGTTGTGCTTGAGCCCTGGGACCTCCAAAACTCTGACTACCTTGGAGTAGAACTTCCCATGAACTCTGGACAACTGTTGTCCCCCCAAAACTCTGTGACGGAGTGTTGCTTCCATCAAGCGCGACAGTAAATGTGTTGGCAGTACTCCGCTATCTAACCCTATGCTTTTCTTCCCCTTGACTGCCACGGTCTCTGTCTGACGGTATTGACCGTTGTTGCTTAAAAACCTGCAAGTATTTGCCTCTTGAACTGCTTTTGGTTAAAAATCGACATACAAGCATTTATTTACTTGCAACAAAGTATCTTTGGTTCTATAAAATGAATATACTAAAAGTAATATTCTTGCAAACCATTGGTCTTGGATTTAGTCATTGAGTGTGTGTAATCATTTCTTGGTTGTGTGTGTACAACAAATGCTTACCACTGCCCTCAGATAAGCCTCACTGCTCGCCCACTGTACCACAAAAGAGAGCATTAGTGTTATCTACTTGAGCCTCTGGGGATCCACTGGAGTCTGTGCACACTATACCTCACTTTGGTATAGTATATATAGGGCCAGCTTCCTACAATGGATTCTTCCACCATGAAATTTCTCACCGTTTGAATCTCCTCCAGGTGCCAGACTGTATCCTGAAAATTGAAATAGCTCTCGCTGCCAGGTGAAACCTCTGCAGTATAAGGCACCATTCTGGTGCCCAGACGACACTCCTTTCTTTTCCATGCCCTTCAATGTGGATCCGGAGTTGCTTCCCTCAGAATATTTCCTTAAGCTGTTTTCAAAAGCAGTGTTTCATGGATATATTCCCGAATATATCAGGATTTAAAAGGTGTCATGGCTATGGTAGACCGATATCATGTCTTCAAGAGGTCTGCTTTGGAGCCTGATACCCAAACACAACTCCAAGCCATGCAGAAATTGTGTCCAGAAGCATGCAAAGGCCATCAAGGAGTAGGAGGCCAAGTTCTTTGTTTTGCAGGCACCAGAAGAATGCTGAGGGAAACAGTGTTGTCCCAAATCTGCTCGCCTTCAACTAGTAAATCCTCAAAGCAGATCTCATCCAGAGGAAAAGAAAAGTCCACTTTGACTTTAGAGACAGATTTGATGGCGATTCCATTGGTGCAGAATTAGTCCCTGGCACCACAGCTGGATCTGAAGGCCCCTGCTCTGCTTCTGGAGTTTCTAGCCCCAGTGCTAACCCTACGCAGATCATTGCTCCTGCCCCACGCAAGTCAGCCCTCTTCTGCTCCAATCTGACTCCCTCTGATGCACCTACAGGCCCCCAAGAAGCCATGGGGGGCTCCTGGCTGGGCTTCAGCTTGCAGCTCCGTCCCAGTGCTGGCCCACCCTGCTTCACCTCACCCTCCTGTTGCTATCAGCCAATCCTCTTTCTCCTTCGAAGGCCTCCCTGGTGTCTGCACCATTAGATTTGGCCCGGGGGGTTGTTGGTCTCATTACTTATCATACTTGGCAGTCCATCACATTGGTCCTTTAGGCCCATTAACTTGATGAGCAACGCTACCCCCTCCCATTTCACATATCACCTTACACAACCATGCTTGTATTTTGCGGATGGAGGTTCTGGCTTTTTTGAGCAAAGGTGCGTGCCGTGTTGGTTTCAGAGAGCAAAATTGGGCATGGATGCTATTCCTGTTATTTTCCTGTTTGTAGGCCTTTGGTCTCTAAGCCTTTAAGGACCATCTCCTTTTGAATGCGTTCCTCCACAAGGGAAAGTTCAAGATGGGTTTCTCTTGCGTATATATTGTTTTTATCTCTGGAATTTTAAGTTTGGGTGGTGTCTCTCAAAATCAAGGACCTATATTTTTGTACACCAATCCTGCACTTACACAGGAGCTACCTGCATTTTGTGGTAGGTGCCCCCCTCCCCCTCATACACACAGTTTGCGGCCCTTCCAAGTGTTTTAATATCCTTGAGTCTTCACGAAGGTGATGTCAGAGGTAATGGCTCATCTTCCCAGGTCAAGGATCTCTATTACCATACCTCTATGACTGTTGAGGACGGGCTCACTGCTGTTCATTCCTGGCCTCTTACAGACCACTATTCCCCTGCTCTTTTACCTCTGGTTCTCCATGAACCTCCCCACGTTGCACCTCCAGCCCTCTTATTGTCTCCTTTTCATCTGGACAGAGCTGAACCTTCCTCCTGCAATACCTTCCCGCCTCTACATGAGTACTGGACATTTAGGCAGTGATCTAGATGTTTTGCGAGGGAGCTCCTCTTCTGGCCCTGACAGACGCGTGTTTTAGGTTTGTATTTTATAGCTCTTTTCTGCTCAGTGATACATGCATGCACTCCAGTGGTGCCTCTGCTTCCAGTGGTCCAAACACTGGGGAGTCCTCATTTGCAATGTCCAGATTTCCCCAGAGGGAGCTCTGGACTACTGTGGTGGCTGGTGACGGACCACCTAGTGTGCGGGAAGCTACTCTGCCTTCCACTAGCTGTGACTACTGTCATGACTGATGCCTTCTCTATCGATTTGGTGAAAAAACAAATAAAAGCTTCTCAAGCTTGCATCCAAATCGAGAAAGTAGCATATATTAAAAAATCTAAATGCTGTGCATGCTATGTAAAGCAACAAACATTCTCCTTTTATATCTAAATTGTATCATGTATTTCATTTATTATAATAATCTAAAACATTAAAAACATTGCCACACATCAAAAATCAACCCTACACACATTTCATCTTTTTTTTCAATCCACAGAAGACGTACATAACCATTTATATTTGGTCTTTTAAGTTCCTTATCCTTCCAAATTTCACATTAATATACAACTGTGGATAAATATCTGTTGTTCAGCTTGTCCTCATCCAACCAGTGTCCCACTATATCGTCCTATGCATCAAGATCTGCTATGCCCTCCCCAAAAAAGATCCTCTAGAAGGCAGCAGAGCCAATTCCATTTGGACAAATGACACCTCTTCATTGTGGTGTCGGGGCGTTTCCATGTTGGATATTTACTGTGCTGCAGCATGGACTTTAGTCCAACTTTTACCAGGCATTACTGACTTGACTCTTAAGTCAGCAAAGATAGCCATTTTGCTAGGTCGCTGTTGCAAGACCATTTAGTTTAACCATCTTCTCAGATCCTATACCAGGTAGGTACTGCTTAAGTATTGATTTAAGAGGCAAACAATCTGCAAGTAAAGGTATCATCTGTGAACTGGGCTCTTTTTACATCTGATGAAGTCCCAATTTAGAGTCTGTACACTGGTCATACCAATTTGCGTATGGGCTTTGCATCTGAGTGTGCGACAGCCTGACTAAGCAACAGATGTCAGCTCGCATGGGTGGCACTTATATTCTTCTCCGTTTGTCTCTTCTGAAGCAAAATGACGTTGTTGCGGAGCCTTATGACGCCACCTACCAGCGCACAGGAGTACTGCTTTAAAGTTTCTGGATCCAATCTGATGCCTGAGGAATATTCACAAGGGGGGGGAACCTGCTGTTAGAGTATCCGCCACCAAAGATGGGTTTCCTTACCTATCTTTGGTGTTCCAGTCAATCTCTGCCCGGCTGCCTCTTCTCCTTTGTGTGAAACTCTTCTGTTGCCGCTTGATCTTCTTTTTTCTGAAGTGCCACATCCTTTTGCAAATATGTTTATTACAGTATATGAAGGATTTGATTATAAGACCATTGTTGTGCTTTCAAGGTACAATGACTGCATTGTGCACATGTCATGGGCATGTGGTCATATTGAATCCTTCTGGCGCACCATATTCTCCCACCTAGCCCAGATGATAGACATTGATCTTGCTCCCGACCCACTGCTATCTTTACTGGGCTATGTGCAAGATATACCAAAGTGTCTCCACCGTTTTACTGCCATCGCATTTCTTCTGGCCAAATGTCAATTGCCCTCCACTGTGGAATTAGACATTCACCAATGGCTAAAGCCTGGCTCAACAGTTTGGTATACTGCGACACAAATTGCAGCAAAGATGAGAGGCTCCCGCGCTGCGGGACGCCTCCGTTGCTTTTGTAGCACTCCTGCACCCTGAAGTCCTGGGGCCAGAAAGACCTTGGCAGGCTGTGGGCCATAGTTCCACCCCAGCTAACGGGCACAAACTGCAGCAAGGGTACGAGGCTCCCGCACTGCGGGACGCCTCCGTTGGTTTTCTAGCGCTCCTGCATCCAGAATTCCTGGGATCGGGAAAGACCCTGGCAGTCTATGGGATGTAGTCTCACCCCAGCTAACAGGCACATACTGCAGCAAAGGTACTCATGAAGATCTTTCAGAAAAGGGTAACACCAGAGATAGATCTGTTTGCAACACCTCAGAACGTGAAATGCTAACACTTCGCCTCCAGACAATATTACTACAAGTCCATGGGAAATGCACTGTTGGTAGATTGGTTAGGGAATTTTGCGTACGCTTCCACCCCCCCACCCCACACCACTACTTCACAAGGTGATCAACAAATGCAGAATCAGTAGCATGACTCTGATACTAATTGCACCACAGTGGTTGTGACAAACATGGTTCTCAGAACTCCTAGAACTATCTCAGGGAAAGATTCACAAATTACCAAACAGACAAGATCTGTTATCAATGCAAGAAGGAAGTGTGCTTCACCCAGAACCAGAGTCTTTATACCTGGCAATATTGCTCCCAAAGACTTTGTTTGTGCACCTAAAGTTACCTGAAAATACAATGGTGGTCTTAAGAGAGGCAAGAAAACCGACAACGAGAAAATGTTTTATAGCTAAATGCTGGTGTCTTAAGGAAGTATTATTAAAAAAATCACTAGAGATAAGACAGTACTGAAGAACTTAACACACCTTCTAGACTGTAAACTGACTTATGCATCCTTTAAGGTTCACTTAGCAGCAGTAGTGGCGTACACAAGGGGTCACGTTGAAAGAAGTTTCTTCACGTCACCAGTCATTAAGCGGTTCCTAGAAGGAGCAAAAAGAATCGCAGCTCCAAAAAAAGGTACCCACATGGAATCTAAGTATTCATCATCTAAATATTGCACTCACACAATTGATGAAGGTACCTTTGAACTGTTACTCAAGGCTACATTACAAATGCTCACACTAAAGACTGCCTTTTCAATGGCCATAACATCACTTACAGAGTTAGTGAACTACAAGCACTCACCTTACAGGGACCTTATTTTCAAGTTCACGAAGACAGAAAAGTCATGGGAGCCGTCCCGCATTTCATGCCAAAGGTTATCTAACTGTTCCACATGAACCAACGTATACAGATACCAAGTTTCTTTTAAAAACCTAAAACGCACGCAGAGAGGACATTACACACTCTGTACACTAGTCGTGTATTGCGTCAAAAAAATAAAGGCTATCAGGTAAACAAAACAGCTCTTTGTATCATTTGCAAATAGTTTTCTGGGAAGGTCAGTTACCAAGAACACAGTTGCAAGATGGATTGCTCAAACGATTCACTTGCTCAGGAGCACCCACCGACTCATGCCCCCATTGACTCTTCAACCTCGGAAGCAACGAGATCAGCCACCAGCTCACCACCATCCTCAACTCCTCCATAACTACAGCTACCTTTCCTGACACATGGAAACATGCAGAGGTTAGACCCCAGTGAGCTCCAGAACTACTGCCTCATCTCCCTTCTCCCGTTCCCTGCCAAAGTCCTGGAGAAGGCCATCAACCTACAACTCGCCGATCATCTGAAAAGAATCATCATCAACAAACTTTATTCGTTTTTATGAGCAAAACCATAAAAGTCAAACAAACATGATTAAAAACGTGTTCCACAATACAGGTTAACAACTGTTAATACATCAAATTACACTGAGTTTATAACTAAAATGCATTAATCACAACTTAACCGGAGTCTTAGGGCTGCCCTTAAAAAGTTAAGAGTGTACAAAACAGCATCTGTAGAAAGAAATTGTAAAAGATAAAAGCTGGTTTAACCCTCCTGAAACCAGCCTTTTTAAGGATAGGGATAATAAATAATTTTCTGGGAAGATCATAAAAACTGCAGAACATTAAAAAGTGCATCATGTCCTGAGGAGACTCTCCGTCGCAGTACCCGTCCCGATCTCCCTTTTTAAAAATCGGGACAATGATCGACAAGGCCCAAGAGTCTAGGCGACCGACCTGGATTGCAGCATTAATGACAGATGTGAGAACCGGTGTCCAGGTGTCTACATGGGTGATATAGAGATCAGCCGGGATCCCGTCAGGCCCGGGGGCCTTATTTTTAGACAATCCTAGAATACCAGCCTTCACCTCTTGCGTTGTAGAAACAAGGTCTGCCTTGCCTACCTCCCTTTCCTCCCTCTGTATTAGCGGGATATCCGACCGAAAAATGCCCTCAAAGTGGTGTACCCAGTCGTCCTCTGTAATGTGGGCATCCAAATAGGTACCATTATCCCCAGATAGGAAGGGACTATTAACGATGCCCCAGAACTTTGAGCTATTGCGCAATGTGCTAGCCTCGACTAAATCCGACCATGCCTCCCCCTTCAGAGCAGACTTACGGGTAGCCAAAGCATCCTTATATGCTCTTCGTAGGCCTTTAACTGCCACCTGGTCCCGCGGTCTATCACCCAGAGCCTTTCTCAGGGTACTGGAAGCGTGTGAACACACCGAATCGAACCATCTTGGGCCTAACTGCTTGCGGCCCCCACCTGTGGCCTGTAGTAACTTTCCTATAGCAGTAGACATTTTCCCAAATGCGTCCATGATGTCTGAAGCGCTTTCCTCACCATCATTACAGATGGCAAACTCTCTATGACACTGAGTTTGGAGGGACTCATGAAATAGCTCTGGTACTATATGCCCCCACTTTAAGCTTCTCCTGCTGGACTGACCCCAATCAAGTTTCGGAGCCAACCATAGCACCGAGACAGCCCTGATCGGCACAACAGACGACATCTGAGCCCGACAGAGGAGAATCAGCTGCCCTCATTCTCCTGGACCTCTCCGCAGCTTTAAGCACCATCTCCCACCACACACTCTTCGACTGACTATGCCAGGTTGGAATCACAGACAATGCGCTCAGATGGATGGCATCCTTCCTCATGGGACGCACCCAGACTGTCCGCCTCTCTCCCTTCAACCCGCAACCCAAGCACACCATCTGTGGAGTACCCCAAGGCTCAGCCTACAGTCCAACAATCTTCAACATCTACATGACTGTTAGAATTGGGGGTCTCTAGTTGGCACAGGTAGGTACTTGTGACAAATAGGGACCCTCGCCTCTAGTCAGGGTAAAGGGGTACACTCCTAAAATAACCCCTGCTCACCCCCTTGGTAGCTTGGCACGAGCAGACAGGCTTATCTCAGAGGCAGTGTGTAAAGCATTTGTGAACACATACAGTAATCTAGTGACACACTACAGATGGACACCACACAAGGTTTTATATCAAAAATAAGTATTCTTTATATATTTTTAACACAAGACCATAAACGACAAAAATCCACAATACTGTACTTACAATGGTAGTTTTAGCTTAGTTCAGTTCAGTTCTTAAGATGCGACACTTTAAGTCAATGTACCTTACGATGCGGGACGCTTCCACAACAAGCAATGTTGCAGCGATGGAAATGCGACGAAGTTCTGGTGCAAAGAAATAAAGACGTCAAGTTCTTCCTGATGTGGCACGCTTCTCCGAGGTTGCGAGAAGTCTCGATTCGATGCGTCCACTGCAGCGGCGACACCCTTGTTCAGCGATGCGACGGCAACAGCTTCGGCTACGACACTCTTCTCCAACGTTGCGAGACGCTTCCGCTCGATGCGACAACTGCAGCGGCGACACCCTTGTTTCGTGATGCGACGGCAGCAGCTCCGACGGCGGCACGCTTCTCCGTGGATGCGAGGCGCTTCTCTTGATGCGGTGCAATGCGACAGCTACAGCGGCGACACCCTCCTTCGGAGTTGCGACGGCAGCGGCTGCGACGGCGACACGCTTCTTCCTCGATGCGAGACTCTTCTCTTGATGCGGTGCAATGCGACAGCTACAGCGGCGACACCCTCCTTCGGAGTTGCGACGGCAGCAGCAGCGACGGCGACACGCTTCCTCTTCGTTGCGGGACGCTTCTCTCGATGCGGTGCAATACGACAGCTACAGCGGCGACACCCTCCTTCGGAGTTGCGACGGCAGCAGCAGCGACGGCGACACGCTTCTTCCTCTTGAGTCGCGCTTCCAGCTCCTTGCGACACGCAGTCCCTTCAGAAGGCCCAAAACAGCAGCAGGCACTTCCAAAGGATTCTTGGGGAGCTGGTGGTTGAAGTCTGTTGTCCCTGAGACTTCAGCAGGAGGCAAGCTCTTTTCTCAAGCCCTTGGAGATCCTTCACAAGTTGAATAAAAGTGCACACAAAGTCCTTTCTCCTTCCTTTGGCAGTCAGGCAACCACTGCAGGCAGATCCCTCTAGCTTAGGGATAGTCCTCTCCTCAGTTTCTTCTGGTTCCTCTCCTCAGCAAAGGTTTCTTCTTGTTTTCCCAAAGTGATCTAATTTCCTAGGGGTCTGGGTCCCCTTTTTATACACAGTTTTCCTTTGTTCTCTGAAGGCAGAGAGGCCTCTGCCTAGTCAAAACCAGTTCTGGTCAGTCCTGGAGCACTTTGTTTTTCTGACTCCTTCTTTCCTTTCAGAATGTGGGGCAGGGTGCTCAGCCGCCCGGCAGGAGGTGGAGCCAGCATTGTGGAAGGCAGGCACAGCCCTATTCAGACCCAGGTGCAACTCCTCCCTCCACTCTGGATGCAGATCTTTCTATTCAGCCCTGTGCTGACTCACCCAGTCTCCTGTAGCCACCCCCAGCCCCTGTCACTCAATCTCCAGACAAGGAATACACAACCTAGCAGAGGCAGGCTTGGAAGTTTAGGCAAGAAAATACCCACTTTCTAAAAGTGGTATTTTCAAACACAGAATGTTAAAACCAACTTCACTAAAAGATGTATTTTATCATTCTGAGTTCAGGCATACTAAATTCGTTTTTCTACCATGTTCCCTGGGTCAGTTCTGACTATAAGGTGTAATAGTCAGTCTGCCCATTCTGGCCTATGGGGAGCAGGTAGCCTTGCAATAGTGAAAAACGAAAATGGCTGTAATTCACTATTAGGACATGCCACACACACCAGGGCATGTCCTACCTTATACTTACAATGCACCCTGCCCTAGGGCCTACTTTAGGGGTGACCAACATGCAGTAAAGGGAAGGTTTAGGGACTGGTAAGTGGGTGCACTCACCAAGTCGACATGGCAGCCCTAGGCTGCACACAGGCTCTGCGATGGCAGGCCTGAGACACATTTTACAAGCCGCTTCTGTGGGTGGCACAACCAGTGCTGCAAGCCCACCAGCGGCATTGGATTTACAAGCCCTGGGCACACTCAGTGCACTGTACTAGGGACTGACAAGTAAACCAATCATCCAATCGTGGAGTCACTAATCCATAACACAATTTACAATGGGGCGAGCATATGCACTTTAGCACTGATCAGCAGTGGTAAAGTGCCCAGAGTCATAAAACAGCCAACAACAGGTCAGAAAAAATATAGGAGGAAGGCAAAAAGTTTAGGGATGACCCTGCAAAAAGGGCCAAGTCCAACACAACCCCTTCCAGCCAAAACGCAGGGTAGACCAATCACTACCTTGATGGGCTTCCCTGCTTTGGGCGATAGAACCTGGACCCTGGCCCACAACAGCAGGGGCATACTCCAGTTCTACGCCAATCTGAACCTATTTGGATCCCTCTGTCCATACTCTCAGGGCCCACCAAGCTAATCCATGGAGAACCCTTCTCCTCACCTGTGGACACCACCTGTGCAGCACCTAACCTTAACTTGCTCACAGGTGTGTCCCAACAGACAGCCAGCAAGCCACAGTGGCCACTGACAGTGGTCAGGGATGAGACCCAGGCCTTATGCCTCTCAGGGCTCTCAAACCTCTGTGGCGTCAGAGAGCGGGGGGCAGTAGCCCCAGGTGCTTGGCACCCTTTGTCCACTCTCCCTCCTGTCAGGTCAGGTATGACATCCTGGCGCTGACCCACCAGCCCCGGGCCTATACCCGGCGGCTGGACTGGAGACTGGGGTGGGCTTTCCCACACCTGGTCCTCCTCCTTGGGGCTCTGTACCCTCCCACCTGGAGCGGTACCCCTTCCAGAATTGTCAGGGCACCTGCGGCAGGTGTCCTGCACAATTCGCCCACCAGTTCAGGGGTTCTATCCTGCAACTGGGCGTCCAGGTCAGGGGGACACCCTGAACCTGGTCCTCCAATCTAGGGTCTAAACCCTCCAGTTGAACCGGGGTCAGAGGCGAGGACTCCTCCCTCTGCACCCCCTTCCAGTGTACTGCCCCCTCCCATCAGGAGCGGTACCCCCTACCAGAATTGTCAGGGCACCTGTGGCAGGTGTCCTGCACACTCCGCCCACCAGTTCAGGGGTTCTATCCTGCAACTGGGATCCCAGCATAGGGTCTGTACCCTTATACTGGGCAGAGGCCAGGGGTGAGGCTGTCCTCTCCCCACCCCCTTATTGGGGTCCTGCACCCTCCCACCTGGAGCGCTGCCCCCAGAAGACAAACTGGTAGGGGCACTGTTAGCAGCTGCCCCTTCCTCCAGGTCAGGGGGACACCCTGAACCTGGCCCTCCAACCCAGGGTCTGTACCCTTAGGCTGGACCTGTGCCTGGCAACCCAGGACTTCCGGGAGGGTACACCAACCCCCCCAAAGGAAACACACTCCTCTAGAGTTGTGTAAGAACCTGCCTGGCGCACCAGGACTTCCTGGGGCGCACGCATGCCCCCCCAGAGGGTAACACATCTCTCAGGTGTTGTGTGACAGTCTGCCTGGCGCAGATCTCCCAACCCCTGTCCGTCTGACAGTGTGTGAAGATCCCCCAGGACAGAAGTGGTGTCACCATGGTCATTCACTGGTGACTCAGCCCTTCTGGCTGGTCCCTGACCCACTGGTTCTTCCACTGGGGACTCTCTCCCCCTCTCACCCCTCACTCTGGACTTCTGCACCCTCCCAAGTGGAGCGGCACTGCCAGACACCAGAAACACGGGAGCTCCATTTACAGACGCTCCAGGTTCTCTAGACACTAGGAGATCCTCCTCAACAGGCGGCCCATCAGGGCAGCCTAGGCTCCCTACCTGGTGTTCCCTTAAAGAACCATCCAGGCTCTGAGACTGGGTTTCGGGCACCTCGGGACACGCAGCCCCACATTCACTCCTTCTCCACTGAGACAGGACGTGAGTCCCTACACCCCTCCCATTACCACGGGACCTAGCTGGGCTACACTGAACCTCTCCCACCACTATGGGTTGGAAGACACCTGAGCCACTCCTCTTAGGGTCACTCCCCAATGCCTCTTCAGACCCTCTGGAATCCACCAAAAGGTCCGCCTCCAATGTGAGCTCCCTGAGGTCAGAGAAGTCACACTCCAACAGGTGTTGGCATAGCTCTGGAAAACAGGGACTTACAATATGCTCTCCCACAATTGGATCACACAGTCCCCCACAGGGGTTAACCAAACTATCCTTCACCTCACCATCCAGTGCCTCGCACACGTACCCCACACCACTCTTCTGAGATTGGCAAGACAGTATCTGACTGTCTCTGTCACTCAACCCACACTCTTCTGGGCGGTCTTCACACTCACATACCAGGACTTCAACCATGGGGGAACCCCTCTCCCTGCACCTCTCATCTAGAGTCAGTAGAGTGTCCCTCCCACCACTAGGACCATGAATCCCTGCGTCAGTTTCCCTATTCCTCTCAGGGACACTGCGCACTACTGGAGCTACCTCATGTCCTTGAACCTCCTGGTGTATGTTAACCCCTCCTTCAAGTCAGGCGCCACATCTCTGGGTGTGTGCACTACTCTCTCAGCACTGAATAACTTAATTTTGCTGCCACCATCTGAGCTGGACTCCACCTCCAACTCAGCAAAGCTCACTTCCTGAGCTGCCCAAATTTCTTTTTCTTGGGCTAAGGCCCTCTGAGCCTCATCAATCTCTCTCAGCTCTTCGTCAATTTCTCTCAGCTTCTGCTCATAAGCCAGAAGCCAGCTATCTGTTTCTGTTTCTCCCTCACTTCTAGGGAATTCCTCCTCCTCAGACTCAACTGGTAGTGTTGCCTTCCAGCGGGGTAACTCATACTGAAATAGGGATGCCTCTAGATCCTCCCTGGACCTTCTCTTCACAGGCAGCCCTCTTTCCTTGCAAAACACACGTAGCTCCTTCATTGTGTAGATAAACATGTGCCAGAAGTTGAGTTCCATTTTGCAACAACTAACCAGAGTCATGGTATCAAAAATACCTCCAGGAGGACACCATAAAACAGAAAAACAGTATGTGGTCGCGTTTGGTCTGCACTCAATAGTAGTGTTCACCAATCACTGTACATGAATCACAAATGCAAGTCCAGAATCCTCACCGCTGACCACCAATGTTAGAATTGGGGGTCTCTAGTTGGCACAGGTAGGTACTTGTGACAAATAGGGACCCTCGCCTCTAGTCAGGGTAAAGGGGTACACTCCTAAAATAACCCCTGCTCACCCCCTTGGTAGCTTGGCACGAGCAGACAGGCTTATCTCAGAGGCAGTGTGTAAAGCATTTGTGAACACATACAGTAATCTAGTGACACACTACAGATGGACACCACACAAGGTTTTATATCAAAAATAAGTATTCTTTATATATTTTTAACACAAGACCATAAACGACAAAAATCCACAATACTGTACTTACAATGGTAGTTTTAGCTTAGTTCAGTTCAGTTCTTAAGATGCGACACTTTAAGTCAATGTACCTTACGATGCGGGACGCTTCCACAACAAGCAATGTTGCAGCGATGGAAATGCGACGAAGTTCTGGTGCAAAGAAATAAAGACGTCAAGTTCTTCCTGATGTGGCACGCTTCTCCGAGGTTGCGAGAAGTCTCGATTCGATGCGTCCACTGCAGCGGCGACACCCTTGTTCAGCGATGCGACGGCAACAGCTTCGGCTACGACACTCTTCTCCAACGTTGCGAGACGCTTCCGCTCGATGCGACAACTGCAGCGGCGACACCCTTGTTTCGTGATGCGACGGCAGCAGCTCCGACGGCGGCACGCTTCTCCGTGGATGCGAGGCGCTTCTCTTGATGCGGTGCAATGCGACAGCTACAGCGGCGACACCCTCCTTCGGAGTTGCGACGGCAGCGGCTGCGACGGCGACACGCTTCTTCCTCGATGCGAGACTCTTCTCTTGATGCGGTGCAATGCGACAGCTACAGCGGCGACACCCTCCTTCGGAGTTGCGACGGCAGCAGCAGCGACGGCGACACGCTTCCTCTTCGTTGCGGGACGCTTCTCTCGATGCGGTGCAATACGACAGCTACAGCGGCGACACCCTCCTTCGGAGTTGCGACGGCAGCAGCAGCGACGGCGACACGCTTCTTCCTCTTGAGTCGCGCTTCCAGCTCCTTGCGACACGCAGTCCCTTCAGAAGGCCCAAAACAGCAGCAGGCACTTCCAAAGGATTCTTGGGGAGCTGGTGGTTGAAGTCTGTTGTCCCTGAGACTTCAGCAGGAGGCAAGCTCTTTTCTCAAGCCCTTGGAGATCCTTCACAAGTTGAATAAAAGTGCACACAAAGTCCTTTCTCCTTCCTTTGGCAGTCAGGCAACCACTGCAGGCAGATCCCTCTAGCTTAGGGATAGTCCTCTCCTCAGTTTCTTCTGGTTCCTCTCCTCAGCAAAGGTTTCTTCTTGTTTTCCCAAAGTGATCTAATTTCCTAGGGGTCTGGGTCCCCTTTTTATACACAGTTTTCCTTTGTTCTCTGAAGGCAGAGAGGCCTCTGCCTAGTCAAAACCAGTTCTGGTCAGTCCTGGAGCACTTTGTTTTTCTGACTCCTTCTTTCCTTTCAGAATGTGGGGCAGGGTGCTCAGCCGCCCGGCAGGAGGTGGAGCCAGCATTGTGGAAGGCAGGCACAGCCCTATTCAGACCCAGGTGCAACTCCTCCCTCCACTCTGGATGCAGATCTTTCTATTCAGCCCTGTGCTGACTCACCCTGTCTCCTGTAGCCACCCCCAGCCCCTGTCACTCAATCTCCAGACAAGGAATACACAACCTAGCAGAGGCAGGCTTGGAAGTTTAGGCAAGAAAATACCCACTTTCTAAAAGTGGTATTTTCAAACACAGAATGTTAAAACCAACTTCACTAAAAGATGTATTTTATCATTCTGAGTTCAGGCATACTAAATTCGTTTTTCTACCATGTTCCCTGGGTCAGTTCTGACTATAAGGTGTAATAGTCAGTCTGCCCATTCTGGCCTATGGGGAGCAGGTAGCCTTGCAATAGTGAAAAACGAAAATGGCTGTAATTCACTATTAGGACATGCCACACACACCAGGGCATGTCCTACCTTATACTTACAATGCACCCTGCCCTAGGGCCTACTTTAGGGGTGACCAACATGCAGTAAAGGGAAGGTTTAGGGACTGGTAAGTGGGTGCACTCACCAAGTCGACATGGCAGCCCTAGGCTGCACACAGGCTCTGCGATGGCAGGCCTGAGACACATTTTACAAGCCGCTTCTGTGGGTGGCACAACCAGTGCTGCAAGCCCACCAGCGGCATTGGATTTACAAGCCCTGGGCACACTCAGTGCACTGTACTAGGGACTGACAAGTAAACCAATCATCCAATCGTGGAGTCACTAATCCATAACACAATTTACAATGGGGCGAGCATATGCACTTTAGCACTGATCAGCAGTGGTAAAGTGCCCAGAGTCATAAAACAGCCAACAACAGGTCAGAAAAAATATAGGAGGAAGGCAAAAAGTTTAGGGATGACCCTGCAAAAAGGGCCAAGTCCAACACAACCCCCTTCCAGCCAAAACGCAGGGTAGACCAATCACTACCTTGATGGGCTTCCCTGCTTTGGGCGATAGAACCTGGACCCTGGCCCACAACAGCAGGGGCATACTCCAGTTCTACGCCAATCTGAACCTATTTGGATCCCTCTGTCCATACTCTCAGGGCCCACCAAGCTAATCCATGGAGAACCCTTCTCCTCACCTGTGGACACCACCTGTGCAGCACCTAACCTTAACTTGCTCACAGGTGTGTCCCAACAGACAGCCAGCAAGCCACAGTGGCCACTGACAGTGGTCAGGGATGAGACCCAGGCCTTATGCCTCTCAGGGCTCTCAAACCTCTGTGGCGTCAGAGAGCGGGGGGCAGTAGCCCCAGGTGCTTGGCACCCTTTGTCCACTCTCCCTCCTGTCAGGTCAGGTATGACATCCTGGCGCTGACCCACCAGCCCCGGGCCTATACCCGGCGGCTGGACTGGAGACTGGGGTGGGCTTTCCCACACCTGGTCCTCCTCCTTGGGGCTCTGTACCCTCCCACCTGGAGCGGTACCCCCTTCCAGAATTGTCAGGGCACCTGCGGCAGGTGTCCTGCACAATTCGCCCACCAGTTCAGGGGTTCTATCCTGCAACTGGGCGTCCAGGTCAGGGGGGACACCCTGAACCTGGTCCTCCAATCTAGGGTCTAAACCCTCCAGTTGAACCGGGGTCAGAGGCGAGGACTCCCTCCCTCTGCACCCCCTTCCAGTGTACTGCCCCCTCCCATCAGGAGCGGTACCCCCTACCAGAATTGTCAGGGCACCTGTGGCAGGTGTCCTGCACAACTCGCCCACCAGTTCAGGGGTTCTATCCTGCAACTGGGATCCCAGCATAGGGTCTGTACCCTTATACTGGGCAGAGGCCAGGGGTGAGGCTGTCCTCTCCCCACCCCCTTATTGGGGTCCTGCACCCTCCCACCTGGAGCGCTGCCCCCAGAAGACAAACTGGTAGGGGCACTGTTAGCAGCTGCCCCTTCCTCCAGGTCAGGGGGACACCCTGAACCTGGCCCTCCAACCCAGGGTCTGTACCCTTAGGCTGGACCTGTGCCTGGCAACCCAGGACTTCCGGGAGGGTACACCAACCCCCCAAAGGAAACACACTCCTCTAGAGTTGTGTAAGAACCTGCCTGGCGCACCAGGACTTCCTGGGGCGCACGCATGCCCCCCCAGAGGGTAACACATCTCTCAGGTGTTGTGTGACAGTCTGCCTGGCGCAGATCTCCCAACCCCTGTCCGTCTGACAGTGTGTGAAGATCCCCCAGGACAGAAGTGGTGTCACCATGGTCATTCACTGGTGACTCAGCCCTTCTGGCTGGTCCCTGACCCACTGGTTCTTCCACTGGGGACTCTCTCCCCCTCTCACCCCTCACTCTGGACTTCTGCACCCTCCCAAGTGGAGCGGCACTGCCAGACACCAGAAACACGGGAGCTCCATTTACAGACGCTCCAGGTTCTCTAGACACTAGGAGATCCTCCTCAACAGGCGGCCCATCAGGGCAGCCTAGGCTCCCTACCTGGTGTTCCCTTAAAGAACCATCCAGGCTCTGAGACTGGGTTTCGGGCACCTCGGGACACGCAGCCCCACATTCACTCCTTCTCCACTGAGACAGGACGTGAGTCCCTACACCCCTCCCATTACCACGGGACCTAGCTGGGCTACACTGAACCTCTCCCACCACTATGGGTTGGAAGACACCTGAGCCACTCCTCTTAGGGTCACTCCCCAATGCCTCTTCAGACCCTCTGGAATCCACCAAAAGGTCCGCCTCCAATGTGAGCTCCCTGAGGTCAGAGAAGTCACACTCCAACAGGTGTTGGCATAGCTCTGGAAAACAGGGACTTACAATATGCTCTCCCACAATTGGATCACACAGTCCCCCACAGGGGTTAACCAAACTATCCTTCACCTCACCATCCAGTGCCTCGCACACGTACCCCACACCACTCTTCTGAGATTGGCAAGACAGTATCTGACTGTCTCTGTCACTCAACCCACACTCTTCTGGGCGGTCTTCACACTCACATACCAGGACTTCAACCATGGGGGAACCCCTCTCCCTGCACCTCTCATCTAGAGTCAGTAGAGTGTCCCTCCCACCACTAGGACCATGAATCCCTGCGTCAGTTTCCCTATTCCTCTCAGGGACACTGCGCACTACTGGAGCTACCTCATGTCCTTGAACCTCCTGGTGTATGTTAACCCCCTCCTTCAAGTCAGGCGCCACATCTCTGGGTGTGTGCACTACTCTCTCAGCACTGAATAACTTAATTTTGCTGCCACCATCTGAGCTGGACTCCACCTCCAACTCAGCAAAGCTCACTTCCTGAGCTGCCCAAATTTCTTTTTCTTGGGCTAAGGCCCTCTGAGCCTCATCAATCTCTCTCAGCTCTTCGTCAATTTCTCTCAGCTTCTGCTCATAAGCCAGAAGCCAGCTATCTGTTTCTGTTTCTCCCTCACTTCTAGGGAATTCCTCCTCCTCAGACTCAACTGGTAGTGTTGCCTTCCAGCGGGGTAACTCATACTGAAATAGGGATGCCTCTAGATCCTCCCTGGACCTTCTCTTCACAGGCAGCCCTCTTTCCTTGCAAAACACACGTAGCTCCTTCATTGTGTAGATAAACATGTGCCAGAAGTTGAGTTCCATTTTGCAACAACTAACCAGAGTCATGGTATCAAAAATACCTCCAGGAGGACACCATAAAACAGAAAAACAGTATGTGGTCGCGTTTGGTCTGCACTCAATAGTAGTGTTCACCAATCACTGTACATGAATCACAAATGCAAGTCCAGAATCCTCACCGCTGACCACCAATGTTAGAATTGGGGGTCTCTAGTTGGCACAGGTAGGTACTTGTGACAAATAGGGACCCTCGCCTCTAGTCAGGGTAAAGGGGTACACTCCTAAAATAACCCCTGCTCACCCCCTTGGTAGCTTGGCACGAGCAGACAGGCTTATCTCAGAGGCAGTGTGTAAAGCATTTGTGAACACATACAGTAATCTAGTGACACACTACAGATGGACACCACACAAGGTTTTATATCAAAAATAAGTATTCTTTATATATTTTTAACACAAGACCATAAACGACAAAAATCCACAATACTGTACTTACAATGGTAGTTTTAGCTTAGTTCAGTTCAGTTCTTAAGATGCGACACTTTAAGTCAATGTACCTTACGATGCGGGACGCTTCCACAACAAGCAATGTTGCAGCGATGGAAATGCGACGAAGTTCTGGTGCAAAGAAATAAAGACGTCAAGTTCTTCCTGATGTGGCACGCTTCTCCGAGGTTGCGAGAAGTCTCGATTCGATGCGTCCACTGCAGCGGCGACACCCTTGTTCAGCGATGCGACGGCAACAGCTTCGGCTACGACACTCTTCTCCAACGTTGCGAGACGCTTCCGCTCGATGCGACAACTGCAGCGGCGACACCCTTGTTTCGTGATGCGACGGCAGCAGCTCCGACGGCGGCACGCTTCTCCGTGGATGCGAGGCGCTTCTCTTGATGCGGTGCAATGCGACAGCTACAGCGGCGACACCCTCCTTCGGAGTTGCGACGGCAGCGGCTGCGACGGCGACACGCTTCTTCCTCGATGCGAGACTCTTCTCTTGATGCGGTGCAATGCGACAGCTACAGCGGCGACACCCTCCTTCGGAGTTGCGACGGCAGCAGCAGCGACGGCGACACGCTTCCTCTTCGTTGCGGGACGCTTCTCTCGATGCGGTGCAATACGACAGCTACAGCGGCGACACCCTCCTTCGGAGTTGCGACGGCAGCAGCAGCGACGGCGACACGCTTCTTCCTCTTGAGTCGCGCTTCCAGCTCCTTGCGACACGCAGTCCCTTCAGAAGGCCCAAAACAGCAGCAGGCACTTCCAAAGGATTCTTGGGGAGCTGGTGGTTGAAGTCTGTTGTCCCTGAGACTTCAGCAGGAGGCAAGCTCTTTTCTCAAGCCCTTGGAGATCCTTCACAAGTTGAATAAAAGTGCACACAAAGTCCTTTCTCCTTCCTTTGGCAGTCAGGCAACCACTGCAGGCAGATCCCTCTAGCTTAGGGATAGTCCTCTCCTCAGTTTCTTCTGGTTCCTCTCCTCAGCAAAGGTTTCTTCTTGTTTTCCCAAAGTGATCTAATTTCCTAGGGGTCTGGGTCCCCTTTTTATACACAGTTTTCCTTTGTTCTCTGAAGGCAGAGAGGCCTCTGCCTAGTCAAAACCAGTTCTGGTCAGTCCTGGAGCACTTTGTTTTTCTGACTCCTTCTTTCCTTTCAGAATGTGGGGCAGGGTGCTCAGCCGCCCGGCAGGAGGTGGAGCCAGCATTGTGGAAGGCAGGCACAGCCCTATTCAGACCCAGGTGCAACTCCTCCCTCCACTCTGGATGCAGATCTTTCTATTCAGCCCTGTGCTGACTCACCCTGTCTCCTGTAGCCATCCCCAGCCCCTGTCACTCAATCTCCAGACAAGGAATACACAACCTAGCAGAGGCAGGCTTGGAAGTTTAGGCAAGAAAATACCCACTTTCTAAAAGTGGTATTTTCAAACACAGAATGTTAAAACCAACTTCACTAAAAGATGTATTTTATCATTCTGAGTTCAGGCATACTAAATTCGTTTTTCTACCATGTTCCCTGGGTCAGTTCTGACTATAAGGTGTAATAGTCAGTCTGCCCATTCTGGCCTATGGGGAGCAGGTAGCCTTGCAATAGTGAAAAACGAAAATGGCTGTAATTCACTATTAGGACATGCCACACACACCAGGGCATGTCCTACCTTATACTTACAATGCACCCTGCCCTAGGGCCTACTTTAGGGGTGACCAACATGCAGTAAAGGGAAGGTTTAGGGACTGGTAAGTGGGTGCACTCACCAAGTCGACATGGCAGCCCTAGGCTGCACACAGGCTCTGCGATGGCAGGCCTGAGACACATTTTACAAGCCGCTTCTGTGGGTGGCACAACCAGTGCTGCAAGCCCACCAGCGGCATTGGATTTACAAGCCCTGGGCACACTCAGTGCACTGTACTAGGGACTGACAAGTAAACCAATCATCCAATCGTGGAGTCACTAATCCATAACACAATTTACAATGGGGCGAGCATATGCACTTTAGCACTGATCAGCAGTGGTAAAGTGCCCAGAGTCATAAAACAGCCAACAACAGGTCAGAAAAAATATAGGAGGAAGGCAAAAAGTTTAGGGATGACCCTGCAAAAAGGGCCAAGTCCAACAATGACACTGCTCGCAGACATCGTCAGATTGCACGACATCAACATTATCTCCTACGTTGACAACACTCAGCTCGTCCTCTCACTCTCAGTAGACCCCACCTCGACGAAGACCAACTTCCACAACTGCAAGAAGAACGTCACAACTTAGATGAAAGACAACTGCCTGAAACTCAACACGGACAAAACGGAAGGTCTGATCATTGGAGGACACACTGCCCTTTGGAACGACTCCTGGTGGCTAGCAGAGCTCTGACCCACCCCCATGCCGAAAGATCATGCCGGCTACCTCGGCATCATCCTGAGCAACAAACTCTCCATGAAAAGTCAGGTCAGTGCCGTCTCCTCAGCCTGCTTTCACATGATCCGCATGCTCCAAAAAATCTTCAGATGGCTCCCCATCAGCACAACGAAAACGATGACGCAGGCCTTCATCGCCAGCCGGCTTGACTACGGCAACGCACTCTGTCTGCACCACCACCAAACTCATGCAGACAATCCAGAATGCAGCAGTCAGACTGATCCTCAACCCGCCCAAGAGGACACACATCACCCAGCACATAAAGGACATCCACTGGCTCCCCGTCCAGAAGCGAGGTGCCATTTCAGACTCCTGGCCTACACCTGCAAAGCCCTCCACAACCAAGGACCAGCCTACATGAACCACCGCCTGATCTGCCACCAACCTACCAAAAACCTCCACTCTGCACACCTCGCCCAGACACCACATCCGCCGCAGTCGCTCCGGAGGATGATGCTTCTCCCACCTCGCCGCCAAAGCGTGGAATTACTTCTACCTCCGCACTGCACCCTCGCTGACACACTTCGGGAAGGGACTCAAGACCTGGCCCTTCGACTGATACGTGCAGCACAGCAGCTTGAAGTCACCCCCCTCCCAGTTTAGGAGTAGCCGCACATTTACAAATACTACTTGATTGATTGATTGAGTTGTCCACAAGAATGCAGGAGAGACATTACCAAACACTCCAGGGGCACTTTCATCAAGGAATAAAGGAGCAACCATTGCCTTTATAGCAAATACGCCTATACAAGACATTTGTATGGCAGCACCTTGGTCATCAGTGCACACGTTCCCAAAGCACTATTGTGTAGATATTCAGATGAACAAGGAAGCTCAAGTTGGACAAAAAGTCTTACAGCAACTGTTTTCAAATCAAAGCTCATCTTCAACCCAACCACCACTGTAGTAACAAACTGCTACAAAATCTATGAACAGCATGTGAATCCAGAAAAGATTCATGCTGCAAAATTTAAAGTTTCTTACCTGTCGGTGTAGTTTTGCAACTTGAAGAATTTTCTGGATTCACAAGTGATTCCACCCTCCTCCGCCAATGAAGATGATAGGAGGAAGCAACGGGGTGGGGGGGGAAGGTTAGAATCTGAAGATGCGACCAGAGGTAGGATCTTCCAGAGTAAGCACGACAATATCACAAGAGCACACACCAAATGGAGGCCCATCAACGCCCACCACCAACAAAAAACAAAAAGAGTAGAAGGACAAAAGTTTTTTAGAAGAGTTCCAGACCCAACCACTAGATGGCGGAATAATGCATAGCATGTGAATCCAGAAAATTCTTCAAGCTGCAAAACTACACCAACAGGTAAGAAACTATACATTTTTCAAAGACTGATGTACGCATTGTTTGGGGACATGCAAGTTATAGTTTATTTTCAGGAAGACATCTTGGTGTTTGGGGGCAATGAAAATGAATGTGACACGAGTATGTAAAATACTTGGTGTTGAAATGGTGGGGTTGATAGTGAAAGCTAAAAATGGCATATTAAAGTAAACAATCCGATGTTTCTGGAACATACCATTGATGAGCATGGTTTTCGACCAAGAGATAAATTGATGCAGGTGATAACAAGTCAAAATTTCGGCCGACAAGGGTGAGGGTTAGGTCATATTTTGGTGTGATCAAATATTATTCCAAGTTTGTAGCAAACTTTTCAGAGAAAAGACATTTGCATAGCTTATTGAAGAAATGCAGGATACTCCCCATTTGAGTGGTTGAGGGGTGGAAAGCCCAAGACTGCTTTGTCCATAAGAGGCAGTGACTCAGTGTGATGTGGATGTAAATAAGTTGAGAACAGGCGAAGGAAAAAGTAATAGCATAGAAACAGAATTTTGATGAGAAAATGGAAGGTCAAAAATATGGATGCAAAAGTTGGATGATTTGTACGGGTCACATCTCCACAATATGTACCAAAGGAGTGTTCACAATTTTCCAATTCCATGAAGGTTATCCAGATTCATCAGAATTATGTAAAAGTGGAGGATAGTACTGTATGGAATAAAAGCAGAATCGTGGTATGTGATGGATCATTTGAAGGTTTATTCGAAAAGCAGAAAATGTGTTTGAAAGGCTGAAAAGAAGCTATAAGCCTAAAGAATTTGTAGACTGTTTAATCCTGTTTAATGTTCACACTATTTCATTGCAGATTATGCGTTCTTTATATAGTTTATGCAATAGTATTTTTACAGTTATATAAGATAGTGTAATTTTATTTTATGTACATGGTTCATTAATATGTTACAGGAGGGAGATATGCAGTAAGAATGTTTTTTGGATGTGTCTTTTATGCAACACTTGACAGACTGATGGAATGTCAGTTGGATGGCAAGGCCTGGAGGTGATGGCTGCTCTTGGGAGTTTACTGGTAAACTTCTGTAATTCAGTTGAGACTTTGGATCTTTCTTTTTACTGAAGAGAGACTTATACACCATTCTCATTCTGTTTCAAGAAAGTCTTTGGGGAGTAGAGCCTAGCTCTTCCTTTGGGTGACCTTCATCCTAGTCCCAGCCTTATGGCCAGTCTAACTCCCAATTCTTCCTTCACCACCCAGCCCAAAATTGGTAGAATCTAGCTGTCTCACTCATTAGATAGGTGGTTCTCCATGAGAGGACTACCAAGTTGGTGCGCAAAGTGCTTCAATACTAGAGCAAGTGAAAGAAACCTGCCTCACTTTTTGTTGGAGAAGGCCATACATAAGAGATACTGCAAGTGCAAGCAGTGGCCCACACTGAGTATCAGTTATCCTCTTCAAGAAAGCTTTCATCTCCAACATTGGACCTTTTTTTATATATATTCACATGCTTGAATCATTCCCCGTCGTCAGGCTGGGAATCCCCAGTACATTAAAATAGCAGTATACAGTGTAAAAACATGCAACATACAGTATATAATGTCAAAAGGCCACAGGCCTCAAACAACATAATATGTTTATTAACACATCCACCTCATTTGAAAGCATCCAAACTTCAGCCAATGAGGTGAAAGCCTAAGCACTCTTACTCTTCCCTTGAGGCCACCATAACTCATATTTCTACTGCACATTGTGTGAGGGAGTCCCCTTGTCAGAGCACGCTCTAAGCTTTCAGTGAACTTTAAATTGTTTCCATTTTAGTCTGCCCTGGATTTGAACCAGCCCTATTTTCAGCACTACTGTTCTGTGAGTTGTATCTGAAAGAGACACGTTAGTGACAGATTCCTTACCTTAGAATATCCCCAGGCGTCAGGCTGGATCCGGAAAGTTTTTTGCGTAGCAGTACCCTTGCGCGTCGGTAGGCGGCGTCGTGCGGCTCCGCGTCCGTCGTCGGCGCCGTGGTCGCCGGGATGACGTCGCGGGCAGTACTTAGACGCCGCCCCTGCGCGCTGACGTCAGTTCTTCTTTTCCGCGCCAGTAAGCGCAGATCCGGGAAGAGCAGTGCCCTAGTCACTTTTTGACTATCCTTTTTTGTGAATTTTTTCACTGTTTCTTCAACGAGTCTTCACGACTCCGAAGGTGTCGTAGGGATGCCCGGCTTTAAGCCCTGCGAGGCCTGTGGTCGCATGATGTCGATCACGGACCCGCATCTCGAGTGTCTCTTCTGTCTCGGCCGAGACCACGACACGAAGTTGTGCCCTGACTGCCGGAAACTTCATCCGAAGCCTTTGCGAGAGCGGTCTCGAAAGCTACACGAGGTCCGGCAGTCGGCTCCGCGCCGCACCAAGCCCCGGTCCCGGGAGAGGTCGAGGGGCCGGTCGCGGAGTCCCCGCCGTTCGTCGGAATCCAAGTCTTTGCGCTCCTCCGGTAAGTCGAAGCACAAGAAGTCTAAGAGGCGTCATCGCTCTAAGACTTAGCCTCGCCGGTCTCGCGACTCGGCTGAGGCCCCAGTCGGCACCGTCCCTGCGGCCCCGGACATGCCTGTAGAGCCGCCCCCGAATTACCCGTTCTTTCCGGGTTCGGGGCGACTCCGGCCGAAATACAGGAATTCCTGTCGGCCATGGCCCGCCTCTTCGGGCCTTCAGGTCCCTCCGGTGTGCCTTTGGGCCCCGCGGGCCCTGATGGGGTTGCCCCGGCGCCGCCGCCGACTCCGGTCCCGGCGCCGCCTGTCCCACCAGCCTTCATCCCGGCCCTCGGCTCCGGCCCCGGCCTCGATCCCGGCTCCGGTGGTACCGCAACCCCCATCGACGCCGGCTGACTCTAACCACACCTCCGCCGACGCTCGATGTCCCCGGTGCCGTTCCTGACGCCGTCGGTCCTCGGCTCTCTCCGGCTCCGGACATGGAGCCGGACCGACGCCGCCGACGCCGGCTCCGGCGCCGATGAGACCTTGGGTCCCAAATGTCCCTCCTCCTCCATATTTTGAACAAGAGGAGGACCAGGAGAGCTGGGAGGGGTCTGAGGACAACAGTGTGAGTTTGACCCGGACTGGGCTGAGGAACTTGGGGATGCCAGTGGTCTAGACACCTCCCCTGACACTGGCATGCTGTCTCCTCCCGTGGCTACGGAGGAGGGGGCTAATTTTGCAACGGTGTTGCGTAGAGCAGCTGGAGCCTTACATCTCCAGTTGCCTACTGTGGCCGTCAGGACTAACCTCCTGACAGAAGTGCTTCAGCCGGCGGCTTCCTCTTCGGAGACTGTGCTGCCGTTTAATGATGCACTCACTGACGTTCTTTTGGGTGCCTGGTCCAAACCCACCACAGGGGCTCCTGTGGATAGGAACGTGGCCCGACGCCATCGCCCTGCTCCGGGCGACCCCTTGTTTCTCTCCCAACATCCCACCCCTGAGAGCTTGGTTGTCCAAGCCTCTGCCTCCCAAACCGCCTTCCCTACCGCCGCTCCGGATAGGGAATCCAAACGCCTGGACCAATTTGGGAAGAAGGCTTTTTCTTCCTCCAGTGCTGGCTTGCGGTCCGTCAACACCGCTTGCCTTTTGGGCCGATATACCCACTCCCTGTGGGATTCGGTGGCGGCTGCTTTTGCCGCAGTGTTCTGAGGAGGTCCAGACACTGCTTACCCGCGCCATTGCGGAAGGGCGAGATGCGGCTAAATACACCATCCGTTGTGGCCTTGATACCGCCGACTCGCTGGGCAGATCGCTTGTGACGACGGTGGCGCTACGCCGCCACGCCTGGCTGAGAACAACTGGTTTCTCGGGTGATGTCCAGAATACACTCATGGACATGCCCTTTGATGGAGTCGGTCTTTTTGGTTCAAAGGCAGACCATGCGCTGGAGCGGTTTAAGGACTCACGGGCCACGGCCAAGTCCCTGGGCCTTTCTGTTGTACGCCCTCCGCTCACCTTCTGCTTTTCGCCCCTTTCGTGGCCACGGAAGGGGCGCCCAGTCACGTCAGCTGCCCAGCCACCGGCCCGCGCAGCAAGCGTCTACGCGTGGCCGAGGACGTGGATACCGCCGTGGCGGTTCGGGCAACCAGCGTGCGGGTCAGGCCACCACCTCCAACCCGTCCGCGGCCTCCAAGCCCTCCTAGTCCCTCCTTTCCGGAGCACAGCACGCCAGTAGGAGGCAGGGTCCGCCATCACCTTCACCACTGGCGTCCCATCACCTCGGACAGGTGGGTCTTGGACATTGTCCGAAGGGGCTACTCCCTCCCCTTCGAGACCACCCCCCAGCCATGCCACCTCAATTCCACCGCATGTCAGGGGATCACTTGGTACTTCTGCAGAAGGAAGTCACGGCCCTCTTGGCCAAGAGGGCCATCGAGCATGTTCCGACCCCAGAAGTAGGGCGTGGTTGCTACTCCCACTACTTCCTGGTGCCCAAAAAGGACAAGGAGGACATGCGTCCTATCTTGGACCTCCGGAACGTCAATCGCTTCCTCCGGAAGGAGAAGTTCAAGATGCTCACCCTAGCTCAGGTCTTGACTGCCCTCGACCCTGGAGACTGGTTGGTAGCGTTGGACTTGCAGGACGCTTATTTTCACATCCCCGTTCTGCCGGCCCACCGGCGTTACCTGCGGTTCACGGTAGGCCTCGAGCATTTTCAGTTCACCGTGCTCCCTTTGGCCTTACAAGTGCCCCTCGGGTGTTCACGAAAGTGATGGCGGTGGTCGCAGCTCATCTGCGCCGGGCAGGTGTTCCAGTCTTCCCCTACCTCGACGACTGGTTGCTGAAGGCGGGCTCGCCCCAGGCAGTCGTCTCCCACCTCCAGACTACGGCCGAACTCCTGCACTCGCTGGGGTTCTCCATCAATGTGCCGAAGTCGCATCTGATTCCTTCTCCACAGCTCCTTTTCATCGGAGCAGTTCTGGACACGACGCAGTTTCGGGCCTATCCTCCCGAACGGCGAGTCCGGGATATTCGGGCTATGATTCCGATCTTTCAGCCTTTATCCTGGGTTTCGGTACGGATGACCCTGAGGCTGCTGGGCCTCATGGCCTCCTGCATCCTGCTGGTCAATCATGCCAGATGGCATATGCGGGCTCTGCAGTGGGACCTGAAGTTCCAGTGGGCGCAGCACCAGGGCAACCTGTTTGATCACGTCCAGATCTCGGAGGGGACTGCACTACAGTTGCAGTGGTGGCTCTCGAACCGGCAATGGGTCATGGGCAGATCCCTCTCCCTTCCCCAGCGAGCACACAGTTGTGACGGACGCGTCCCTTCTGGGATGGGGCGGTCACATGGGAGAGGCGGAGATCAGAGGCCTCTGGTCTCCGGCGGAGTCCCGGCTCCATATCAACCTTCTGGAGCTCCGGGCGATCCGACTTGCACTCAAGGCATTCCTTCCCTCTGTCAAAGGGAAGGTAGTGCAGGTGTTCACAGACAACACCACCGCCATGTGGTATTGCAACAAACAATGCGGGGTGGGGTCGTGGACCCTTTGTCAGGAGGCTCTGCGCCTCTGGACATGGCTGGAACATCAGGGCATGTTCCTGATGGTTCAACACCTGGCAGGTTCCCTGAACGCCAGGGCGGACGAACTCAGCCGCAGGTGCATGATGGATCACGAATGGCGTCTTCACTCGGAAGTGGCGCAAGGACTCTTTCTACAGTGGGGAGAGCCTTGGTTAGATCTATTCGCCACCGAAGAGAACGCGCAATGTCATCAGTTCTGCGCGTTGGAATTTCCAAGGCGGCACTCGCTCGGCGACGCTTTCGTCGCGAGTGGAGTTGCGGTCTGTTGTACGCCTTTCCGCCTATACCACTTCTACCCAGAGTGTTGAAGAAGATTCGGCACGACCGGGCCCAAGTCATTCTTGTGGCTCCGGACTGGGCTCGGAAGAGTTTGGTATCCCGAGCTACTCAGTATGAGCGTAGATCCCCCGATCCGTCTGCCTCTTCGGGAGGATCTTCTGTCGCAGCAGCAGGGGACGGTCCTCCACCCGAACCTGTCCAGCCTCCACCTGCTTGCGTGGAGATTGAGCGGCGGCAGTTGATTCCTTTCGACTTGCCTCCCGAAGTTTGTGATGTGATTCTGGAGCCAGGCGTCCCTCCACTAAGGTGGTATACGCCTGCAGGTGGAACAAGTTTGTGGCATGGTGCACAGCAAAGGCTGTGAATCCCCTTTCTGCCCCTCTCTCTGAGGTTCTCCTGTTCCTTCTTTCCCTGGCCCAACAGCGTTCTGCCCTGGGTACCATCAAGGGCTATCTTTGTGCCCTCTCGGCCTTCCTCAGGCTTCCTGATCAGCCCTCCCTTTTCAAGTCCCCTGTTGTTAACAGGTTTCTAAAAGGCATTACACACCTCTTCCCTCCTGTTCCGTTTGTGATGCCTCAGTGGGACTTGAACTTGG
Source organism: Calotriton arnoldi (assembly GCA_963921515.1). NCBI lineage: Eukaryota > Metazoa > Chordata > Amphibia > Caudata > Salamandridae > Calotriton > Calotriton arnoldi. Next base: position 4,168,017 of record CAWUFW010000086.1, read on the forward strand.
TTCTTACCTTTCTTATGTGCGCTCCCTTTGAGCCTCTACATAACTGTCCTCTTCGTCTTCTGACTCTGAAGACAGCCTTTCTGGTGGCCATCACCTCCGCTCGGCGGGTGAGTGAGCTCCAGGCTCTATCATGTAAACCTCCCTCCCTTTCTGTCTGTCCATCCAGACAAGGTTGTTCTTAGGACGCGTCCGTCCTTCTTGCCAAAGGTGGTTACTGCCTTCCACATTGGGCAGACCATCACTTTGCCCACCTTCTTTCCGCCTCCGCATCCTTCCAGAGAGGAAGAGAGGCTCCACCGTCTGGACCCAAAACGTGCGCTTTCCTTTTACATCGACCGCACACGCCATTTCCGGGTGGATGACCAGCTCTTTGTTGGCTACGTGGGCGCCAAAAAAGGTCGGGCGGTGCACAAGAGAACCATCTCCCGCTGGGTAACCTTGTGTATCAAAGCCTTCTTTGGCTAAGAAGGAGCCTCCTGTTGGGCTGCGTGCCCATTCCACCAGGGCAACGGCTGCTACCACGGCTTTGGGCCGCGGTGTTCCGCTGCTGGATATCTGTCAGGCAGCTACGTGGGCCTCGCTGCACACGTTTACAAAGCATTACTGCCTTGACAGTCAGGTCCGGAGGGACGGCTTCTTTGGCCGTTCTGTCCTCCGGGACTTCCTTGTCTGATCTTTGTTCGCAGACCCACCACCGGGGTTGGTATTGCTGGGGTATCTATTCTAAGGTAAGGAATCTGTCACTAACGTGTCTCTTTCAGATGCACAAGTTACTAACTTGTGTAACGATATATCTGTAAGAGACAGTAGTTAGTGACAGATTCCTTACCGCCCACCCATCCTCCCCGTTCTGCGAACTGATTTCTAGGGTTAAGGACATCCCTTTCAGGGCCCTAGTATTTTTCAGACACCTATGTCAGCTTCTTGCATGGCTCTGCGTCTCCTGGCGCGGAAAGTCGTGTACAGAACTGACGTCAGCGCGCAGGGGCGGCGTCCAAGTATTGCCCGCGACGTCATCCCGGCGACCACGACGCCGACGACGGACGCGGAGCCGCACGACGCCGCCTACCGACGCGCAAGGGTACTGCTACGCAAAAAACTTTTCCGGATCCAGCCTGACGCCTGGGGATATTCTAAGGTAAGGAATCTGTCACTAACTACTGTCTCTTACAGATATATCGTTACACAAGTTTAGACCAGGGAGATCATTTTACTGACAAGCAACTGTCACCATGGCTGACAAGGAGAAGAGATCTCTTTTTAAAACCTGTTTATCTTGCGGCAGCAAAAACATTTACACTGATGAGCCACACACTCAATGTATTTATTGTCTTTATCTTAAACATAAGTCAGGAGATTGCAAGATCTGTAAGTCTTTCTCCACTGAAACTCTTAAGGACAGAGAAAGGAGTTTGGCATTATTTCTTATGAATAAAGAGAATTATCCTCCCTCTAAAAGAGATACTCCCTCTTCAGGGGAGGCTTCTGTGAGAAGTGCCCCCACCTAGCACTTCCATGAAGGCAGCGCACAAGAGGAGACTTTTACAGCTTCCTGAGCATGATCAATTTGTTACAGAGCTTGCAGCCACCTCCTCTCCTGATAAACCACAATCTAAGCGCTACAGAGACTTAACTGTGACAAAAAAGAGTAAATCTTTGAAGGAAACCTGGTCAACGATGAGACAGTCGTCGTCAAACACTTCAACCCCATCGTCAACGGCAAAGATACCGTTGACGACACCATCTACTTCGAGCATTCCATTGATGATGACCATACCGTCGACGGTGATGACCATACCTCTGACGGCATCACTGTTGGGAACCACAAAGTCAATAATAAGCATGGGGGGATTTTCTTTTTTCACCTTTGAAGGTCATGGATGTGCCTCCTGTACAATTACTGCAATCAGACCAGGAATAAGAGGCTAATGATTATGCCTCGCCCAACGCAAATGGATGTCAGATATGTCCCAGATTTTGAAGGGGACGCAGTGGATGCTGAGGAGTCCTATAGTGAATGTGTGTGTCAGCAATAGTATATGTACTCCAATGGATTTAAGGCAGAAACCACCTAGATACTGTAGAGAGACGGGTGTGGTCTAAGTGCCAGTGGCCTTCTTATCAACGATGCTACAAATGATGGATACTTTTACTAAAGTTATTACAGCATCAAGCAACTAATAATTCTAGCATGGGCTTCCCTGCTGCTCCCATCCTCCCGCATCCTCAATCTGCTTCTTAGCCGGTTTTGCCTCCAAGACAGCCATCCCCGCTACCCCCTCCAACCCCAAATAGCCAAGCAGGGAGGGGCAAGGCCCAAGATCTTTTCAGAAGAAGCTCAGTTGCTGTGGAATTGGGTTATTTCTCGCATTGCTCTGGAACATCTACCAGGCTGCCAGAACGAACAGGCGAATACGCTCACCAGGCAAATGACCTATTGTTACGAGTGGAAATCAGAACAGGAAAAGGTGGATTACATTTTCAATCAGTAGGGTCACCCTGTGAGAAAGTGCCATCTTTCTTGTATGGTATGCCCCCACTTTTTGCTGAATTGCTGATGTAATTTGACTGAGTGTGCCCTGGGCTCCTGCCAATCAGGTGCCCAGGGCCTGTGTTCCTTCCCTAAAACGGCATTACAGCCTAAACCCAATTGGCCTCTCTGGCCACAGGTAAGCCCCTGGTAAATGGTACCCTAGGTACCCAGGGCACTGTGACCAGAGAAGGCCTCTAAGGGCTGCAGCACGTATTGTGCCACCCTTAGAGGCCCTGTACCCTTACACACACACACACACACTGCCCTTGCAGGCTGAGTGTCTTGGTACAGAACAAAACCGAGAGTCGACATGGCACACATCCCTGTGTGCCATGCCCACAAACACACTGCCCTGGCATACCTCAGTCACCCCTATAGCTGGGTGCCCTATGCCAGTGGTGAGGGTACAGGTGCATGAGCCCTGTGCCCGTACAGTACCCAGGTCCATTCCTGGTCACTGTAAGTGCAGTGCTGCCATTCCGAGTATATGGTGCTGGGAGGTCGTCAGCACGAACTCCACAGCACCATGATGGCTGCACTGAAGACTGAGAAGTTTGATATCAAACTTCTCAGCACAGTAAACCCGCACTGATGCCAGTGTGGGATTTACTGTAAAATGCACGACAGAGGGCAACTTAGAGTTGCCCCCTGAACCTAACCTACAATCCATGTCTTGTCTGAGGGGCTGCCTAGGCTGCCACACAGCAGACATGTTGCTGGACCCCTGGTTAGAGAGCCATCCGCTCTCCCAGGCATGCAACAATGCACGTCCTGGGCGAGGTGCTAGGCCTCCTCTCCCAGGATGGGCAGGGGGAAGCTTCAAAGGCATACCGCCTTTGTGAGCTTCCCCAGACCACTTGCTGTACTCAGCAACTGGTCCCCACCGGTTCTTCCCCCCCATCCTGGCGGGAAACACCAAGGGAGGAAAGGGGGTGTGCCACCCTCTGCCAACCCCACCCCTCAGGTGGGGAAGGCGAGGTGAAGCACATCTCCGGGCTCTCGCCATCTTGAAGATGGGGAGCCCTGCCCAATCAGGACTAGGCTCCTGCCCCCCTCCCACAGGAGAGTGGCAGGATAGGGGGTGTACCCACCCCAGGGCAGGGACCCATTGGTCCCTGCCCTTTACCTACCTGTAACGCCCCTAAATCTAGTATTTAGGGGCACCCTGAACCTTCCTTCCTCAGATCCAGATTCCGAAACAAGAAAGAAGAACAAGAAACAAGAAGACCTGCCGTGCAGCTGCTAACAAGAGGAAGACACCTACTGCTTTGGTTCCAGCCCTACCGGCCTGTCGACCCTCGAACCTGCTCCTGCTAAACCCCGGCGTCTCCAGTGGTCAGCAACCTCAAAAACCCCAGAGGACCTGACTGCCTTGTGACTCTAACTACCTGGGACTCCCACGAGCAGTGGTACTGCTCAACACAAGTAACCAACCCCTGGTGCCAGCCAGGAACCGTGACTCCAGCACACTCTGCACCCGCCGAGCCTGGCCTGTGCCTGAGTGGACAAAGACCACAAGGACGTCCCCCCGGCGACTGTGACCCAGAATCCAGCACCCAAGGACCCTCCTCGACGATCCTGACGACGCCTACAGCCTCAGAACCTGGGCCCCCTCCAACCGCGACCAGCAGAGGGTAAGATTCCCGACGCGAAAAGACACCCCTGCACCCGGCGCCCTGCGGCCTCCTGTGCCCAACTCCGGGGTGCCTACCTATCCTCCTACTTCCCAACTTACCCCTCGAAGTGGTGGTCGCACCTGAAGAATCTCCGTGCCCGAGCTTGCAGCCTTTGTTCAGTTTCCATCTTCTCCATTGGAATCCATTGAGCGCCCGTCGGCTCATAAGCACCCTGCACCCAGCCACCCGTGTGCCCCTGGCAGTGCAACCTCTACTCTAATCTACTTCCCCATTTGCCCTGAGCAAGTGACCAGGAGCCCAGCTCCCACAGCCGCGTGGCCTGCTTGCCAGCAGCCACCAACCAAAGGCCCCCTGCCTTCCATAGGATAACATTGGGCCTACTCACTCTGCACCCGGCCGCCCCTGTGCCGCTGAGGGTGTAACAACTGTACCTACCTGACCCTGGGGGACCCCTGAGTCTATGCCCAGAACCTTAACTCTGCCAGTCGAGTACTTACCCAAAAGCCGATAACTCACTTTCCTTCCATAGGGTAACATTGACTGGTTTCACTTGGAAATTCTTCTAAGTGTCGAGTTTTGAAACTTTAAAATATTCCTCTAAAATCAGCCGAAGTACGAAAACGAATGTACTCACCTGGCATCAGGAGAGATCCCAGTGCTGGACTTTGGTGCCCAGCACTGACCCTGAAAAGTAATCATAACTGTACTTACCGGTAACTCGAATTTCCTTCCATAGGATAACATTGCCTGGTTTTTGCTGAAAAAGTTTCGAAGTGTCGATTTTGCAAACTTACAAATATTCGTTAAAAATCGCCTGTATAACAAAAACACATTCTTTCAATCGTTTACAGGAGATGCACCAGTGCTGGATCCAGGATCCAACACTGAGTAAGAAAAAGTAACGATAACACTACTTACCTGCTAAGTGAATTTCCTCCCATAGGATAACATTGGTGATTCTATGTGAAAAAGTTTCTAAGTGCCCACTTTTGAAATACAATAATATTCCTTAAAAATCACAACTGTAACCAAAACGTTTTTACTCAACTGTTTACAGGAGATGTCCCAGGACTGAATCTAGGATCCAGTCCTGTGGTTAGAAAAGTAATCCAAAAAGTAATCTATTGCATTTAACTCAGAAATTCCCATTGAACTCAATGTTATGTTGTGTTCAAAATTGTGTTGCTTATGAAACAATTGTAACTATTGCATTCAAAAGTCTATTGCCTATTGAAAAGTATTTAACTAAAGCATCTCATTCTGAGAAAGTATATTTTGATACCTATTGTTGGTTCTAAAATAAAACAACTATATTTTTATATACAAACCATTGGCCCTGAGTTCAGTTCTTGAGTGTGTGGCTTCATTTGCTGACTGAGTGTGTACAACAAATGCTTTACACTGTCCTCTGATACTGCCTTACTGCTCGACCAAGCTACCACTTTAGAGAGTAAGGTTAGATCTAACTTTAGCCTCTGCCAAACCTCTGGGGACTGTGGACTCTGTGCACACTGAACCTTACTTTGGTTCAGTATATACAGAGCCACTTTCTTACACACCCCACAATCGATCTGTTTGCCACTCCAAACAACAAAAAATGCCCCTGCTTCGCAAGCAGGTTATGGAATCCAGGGACAATGGACAATGCTCTTTTGATCAGTTGTTTTTGCCTGCATTTTTCCTCCTTTTTCCCTGATCCCCAGGGTGTTGAAGAACTTGAAGATAGACCATTGCAATCTTATCTTCATTGCTCATGGCGTGGCTTCACCAGTTCTGGTACAGTGAGCTGCTGCAGTTGGCAGCACATCCCTCCATTCCTTTGAAGGTGCATCACAGGTTATTGTCCAGACATCTTTACCACTATCCCAAGTCGCTGAATTTGACAACATGGTACCCGACCGCGTAGAATTTGGCCATATGAATCTCCCACAAAAGTGCAAACAGATTCTGGCGCAGGTTCGTGCTCCAGCGACCAATAATACGTACAACACTAAGTGTAAGTGTTTCTGTATCTGGTGCAGGAATACTAGTCATCATCATCTTCAAATAAAGGCTTCTCAGATCCTGCCATATTTGTTAAGTTGGTCCAAAGCCCCACAGGAAATGAACTCAATGGGGGTGGATGGGAAAGTGACATTACCTGCCACCACCCTTTTCCCCTGCGTTGCTGATGACGAAGCGAAGGGGCAAGTAAATCTGGGAAGGATGATCACCACTTTCAGGATATTGTCATGGAATATAGCGGGAGTCCGCTCTAAGTTGAGTAACGAGGATTGGTGCATATGTTTTTACACTGTATACTCCTATTTTAATGTACCTGGGATTCCCAGCCTGAAGATGGGAAATGATTCAAGCATGTGGATATATAAAAGATACCAATGTTGGAGAACTGAAGTTACAGGTAAGCACCTAATTCCTTTCTTGGGTGGTAGCTCCTTCCCTGAAGAAGCATCATAATGTGGTCCTGGACCCTCTTGCTCAGTGCTTGCCTTCAGACTCTGTCGCTGTGATTAGTTCATCTTATCAGCACTTATTTGCACCACGGTTCCCCATTAGCTACCTTTGGCTCCAGGATGATGGGTTCCATGGTGGACCTGCCTGATGCCTCACATCCTTTGGCTCACACTCAGTTGAATATTAAGATGCACCAGCCTGCCCCTCTTCCCTTTAATGTGGGTTTGTGTCTTAGCAACATGCTATTTCCCCTCCTGAGTTTTGGATAATTTCTGGAAGTATTGATTGGCAAAATGAGTGGCTGGAATGTTGGGTCTGCTACTTCTGAATTACAATGTCCACAAGTCATAGCAGCATCTGCACAGCTCCTGTCAGTGTTTTCTCTACCCCTCTCTGCACCCTGGTACGGTTTGAATTACTATATTGTCCACCTTTTTTTTGTTTCCATCATTGTAAATTGTTTGACTTCAGTGTACCTTCAAAGCGGTCTGTTATATGCAGCTTTAGAACATATTATCTGATCCATAAGGTTATTTATTGATGACAGTTGTTCTCCAGTTTTAACATTACCACAGATTTTGGCCCCCGGTATGTGCATTAATACTAGTTGTAATATTAAGGACATACGATTTTGCTTGGTCTTATATGTAATTTGATTCCCTTCTTGCAGGTGAAGGGACAACACTATCTCCTGCTAAGCTCAATGGGAGTGACAGTTCAAAGAGCCTTCCTTCTCCTTCCTCCAGCCCACACCAGAACTGGATTGCCTCTCCTAGTCATGATCCACATTGGTACCCCAATGACTCCACTGATTCGTCACTCAGCAGTCTATTCTGTGAGTACCTACTCAACAGAAAATTGGTGTTATAATAAAGGCAAGAGAACAGAGAACTTTGCACATTCAGGGAGATGTTTTCTTGAGGTCATATATAATAACTCTCCATGATCATCATAATATCTGTTTTGTGGTATTTACAAAGAAAGAATATTTTTCTGCAGTTAAGTGGGTGAGCTAATATTAGTCTTTGTTTGGTTTGTGGAGCATGTTTTGGAAGTTATTACTTTTAAAAGTTCATGATTTTGTTATGACTGTCATTTGTGGAAACTGGCAGTTAGAGCGGGGAATGGTGGTCATTTGTTTTAATGGATGGGATTTCCTCAACGCATTAGAGCAACAGAATATACCAGACTTCTGTATGATCTTACATCTTTTGAGTGTACAAGGATGATGAGAAATAAAAGCTGGTAACTGAAGTGTAATTGCACAATATCATTCATTGCTCAGCCCCTCAGGCAGCGCCAGTATACCTCTTTACATGCATTTCTCATTACATAGAACAAGGAATACCAGTGCTGCAGGACATTCTGGTTGCGTTCAGTCTTCTTTTTATTTATTTTTTTAATTCAGGGCAAGCAGGTGCAAAGCCAGCAAAAACAGTCAATTTGCCCAAAGTTATGCATCTACTTTCAACAAATTGAAAAAGAAAAAAAATCTGGTGGATACTTCTGACTATAGATTCCTCACCTCATGAATATCTCCAGAATTCACACTAGATCCATATTATTACTTTTTTCCAAGCAGTTTCTCCTGCAATACGCACATGCAGATTCCAGAATATCCCACACGATGATAATGATGAGGAGGCGGACAACTTACTCCGCCTGCATTATACTGAAGCTGGACACTACCTGAATTTACAAAATGCTATTGGCCTATAAACCTCTTGTGAGACAGTCAGTCTCCCCAACTTCTCGTCCCAACACCCCCACAACTTATAAAATTGCCTCTTTCCCAGTTTGTTGTCCACACAATGGCAATAGTACTAGACTTACAACTATTTATACAAAAGCCAACTTATTGATGGAGATCTTGCAGCCTGGGCCTGCTACGTCAGAGTCCTTCTTACCATCAAACGAGACCTTCACAATCCCCTGAAGGCATTATGGTCGAAGTAGTGTTCGGTTTCTTCGGTCAGTCGCCCAGTAGCTTGGTGACCTTGTCTAGCTCCTGAAGAGACGGCCTTTCTGACTCCGCTCCTAACCCCAGAGAGCTTGGTTGTCCAAGTTTCTACAAGTAAAGTCATCCCTAATGCATTTCCTTCTGCACCACCAGATAGGAATCAAAGCGCATTGATGTATTTGACAAAAGGGATTTCCTCTTCACCAGCTTGGTCCTTAGGTCCTTGAACTCTGTCTCACACACCCTTTGGGACATGGCCAGCAAGATCTTGCTTACAGTATAGGAAAGTGCCTCTTTTTGACATGGTCACCTCCTACTTTTTGCTCACTGTTACTGAGGCACTGATGCTTTTGATTGGAAGTGCACTGTGTGCCTGCTAACCAGTCCCCAGTGCCAGTGCTCTTTCCCGAAAATAAGGCAAATATTAATGTAACCCATTTGGCAAGGACTCTAGCACCCTTGTAAGTCTCTAGAAAATGGATGACCTGGTACCCAAAACATGGATACTAAAGAGGGTCTCTAAGGGCTGCAGCATGTATTATGCCACCCTAAGGGACCCACACACAAACTGCATGCAGACTGCCATTGCAGGATGCGTGAAACAGTGCAAACCATTCTGAAAACACGATATTGCCCACACTCTGTGAGCAATGGCAAAGTACACTGCTTGTCCTATATGTAAGTCACCCCTACAGTAGTCCTTCAGAGCCCTAAGGAAGGGTGCATTATAAGTAAATGGGAGGTCACAACTGTAGGAGCAGATGTGTCCCTATGATGGCTAGTCCGTTGCAAGCCATTGCAAGTGATGAGGAAGCCATTTTTATAGATATGTACTGGGCACTGGTCATTGAGATACCTAGCTACATAATGGCTTCACTGAATATAATGATGTCTAGTCTATTAGCACCTTTCTGAGAAGAAGAGGTCTCTCTTTAAGTCATGTTCTGACTGTGGCCAAAAGAAGATTTACGCTGATGACCCTCATGACCAGTGTGTCTACTTTATTTGCACACAAACCCTCCTGATGTGAGATTTGTAAGAAAAACCCTTAAAGACAGGGAGAGGAGGTTGGCACTTCATTTGCTGGTGAACAAAAAGATTCCCCTTTCCAAAGGGTATGCCCCCTCCTCTTGGGATGATTCCATGAAAAGTGCCCCATCAGGCACTGCCACAAAGGTGACGCACAAACGGAAGTATCTAGTACTTCCTAAGTGGGAGCTCCAAAGACAGAGAGAATTTCATAAAAGGGGCGAACATCACCTGCCACTAAAACGTGTGTCAATACTTCTCTCAAGAAACCTTATCTGATAGTCTTCTAACCTCGGATTCCTTACCTTAGAATATTCTCTAGGCGTCAGACTGGATCCGGAAACGTTAGCTGAGTAGTACCCCCGATGGAAGTGACATGCGCTTTGCCTATATTGGCGCCACCCCAGCGTATTGACACCAGTTCTTTTCTTTCCTCACCAGTCACTGCAGATCCATAGAAGGCCTACCACCAATCACTTTTTGACTAACCTTATTCCAAATTTGTTGAAGATTCCTGGTGTGCAGGATGTCCACTAGAAAGACAGGTTTTAAAGCATGCAGCCCTGTCACCGACAGATGTCGGTGACAAACCTACATTTGGATTGTCTCTAGTGTCTTTAGCCAGACCACGACGCCAAGATATGCGAGGGCAGCTGCACCATGCACCCTTAGGCCCTGAGGGAGCGATTCCTCAAGCTCCTCGCCACCCGACTTTGATAGACTCTGCGACGTTCCAAGTCTCGTTTGCGAGGAAGGTAAGGCAGTCATTCGCGAAGTAGTGCCCGGCGATCATCGTCCCACTCCAAGTAGTCGGGGAAGTCCCACAAGAAGAAAAAGAAGTTGAAGAGGTCTTCGACATCACTGCACAAGTCTTCGGACGTCACTGCACAAGTCTTCGAACGAGTCACGGGGCTGTCGGCACTGGTGGCCTAACTTTGTGGTGGAGCCTGTGCTGCCAGTCTACTTGCCTCCCTTAATTTCCAGGAGCAACTCGAAGAATTTTACGAGGCCATGCACCTCATTTTTGGGCGCACCAATCCCTCTGGAGCGGCGTCAGGCTCCACGGGTCCAAGATGGGCCACTACTGGTCTTACACCAGTGGGTTTGTCCTCTGCGCCAGTCAGGCATCAAGGATCCATTGACCGATCTAGAGCAGCGCCAATCGAGCAACCTCAACCTTTCCCGGGGCGCAGTGGTGGTACTGCATATCATAATTTCAGACTCCAGTACAGAGCCAGGGGGCCATCGTCAGACACTGGCTCAGGTACCATCCGGGGACAGACTCCCCATATCAGAGCTAGTGCCTTATTCATACGACAGGCCTGGATTTGGTGATGATTGGGAAGGGGTCTGTGGAACCTTATAGATATCAGACATTAGAAGATGCCATGTACAACTGGTATGAGGATCTGGTGGATGTCAGTTTACTGGACACCTCCCCAGACACTGGCCTGGTCTCTCCCCCTCTCGTGGCTATGGAGGAGGGTGCCTCATTCACAATGGAGGTACAAAGGGCGGCTGAGGTCCTAGACCTTATGCTACCCTCAGTGGCAATCAAGACAAATGTCGTGACCGAGATGCTTCAGCCTGAAGTTGCCTCCACTGAACCACTACTCTTATTCAATGAAGCCCTTACCGACTTTCTCCTCTGGGCCTGGTCCAAAACCTGCGCAGGGGCTCGTCTGCAAAGGACAATTGCCTGCCACCATCACCCCACCCCAGGGGGGACCCCCAGTTTCCTCAAACGGTTACCCCATCCGGGAGAGCAGTGTGGTCCAAGCCTCCACCTCCAAAATCAACCCCGGCGCATTCCCCATCATTCCACCGGATAGGGAATCCAAAAGGCTGGAAACCTTCAGGAAGAGGATGTTCTCTTCTGCCAGTGAACACTGCGTGCCTCTTGGGTTGTTACTCCCATACAATCTGGGACTTGGTTGCGCAAGTGCTGCCCATCGACTTGGTGGAGGCCTGAGCCATACTCTCTCAAGCAATTGCTGAGGGAATGGATGAGCCAAGTTTACCATAAGATGTGGACTGGACATGGCATACTCTCTAGGCTGAGCAATTTCATCGTTGGTGGCGCTTAGATGCCATGCCTGGTTGAAAACCACTGGCATTTTGGGGCATGTCCCAGCTTTGCTCATGCCCTTTAATGGCACTAGTTTGTTCGGAAAGATGATGGACTCCTCACTGGAGCACCTTAAGGACAACAGAGCTACGGCCAGGTCCTTGGGTCTTTCCATGGCCCCTCGCCAACCGCAGTCCATCTGCCACTCTTTTCGTGGCCATGGGAGGGGCTTTCAAACATGCCTTTACACGCCCAGCCACCACGGCCAGCAGGTGGCACAATCTTTTCATGGCCAAGGACGTGGTAACCACAGAAGTTAAGCCAGTTCACCCTCCTCCTCCCACCCCCTCCCTCCCTCCAGAAGCCTCCAAACTCCTTTAGTTTGCCTTCTGACCACCGTGGGTATCCAGTGAGGGGCAAGATACGCCATCACCTGCACCACTTGAGGTCAATAACATCTGACCTTTGGGTTTTGCAGCTCGTCCAATGGAGCTACTCCCTCTGCTTCCTGTATGCCTTTCCGCCAATACCACTCGTGTCCAGAGTTCTCAAGAAGAGCAGGAACGACCGGGCCCAAGTCATTCGGATGGCTCTGTATTGGTCACGGAGAGTCTGGAATCCTGATCTGTTGAACATGAGCATTGGTCATCCAATTGGACTGTCTCATCGGGAGGATTTTCTGTTGCAGCAGCAGGGCAGGGTTCTACACATGAACCTAAAAGCGCTTCGCCTTCATGCGTGGAGATTGAGCGGCAACAGTTAACAGCTGTTGACCTTCTGCCCGAAGTCTGCAATGTTATACTGGTACCCAGGCGTCCCTCCACCCAGACAATATACGCCTGCTGTTGACACAAGTTTGTGGCATGGTGTACAGATTAACATGTTGGCCCTCTATCTGCACCCCTTTTCCAGGTTCTTTTGTTCATTCTTCCCTTAGCCAAGTAGAGCTCTGCTTTGGCCATGTTAAAAAGCTATTTTTCTGCCATCTCATTTCTGTGGTTGCCAGATCAGTAATTACTCTTCAAATCCCTCATTGTACCTAGGTACCTGAAAGGTCTCCAGAATATGTTCCCACCAGCAACTTTCATTATGCCACAGTGGGACCACACTACACAACTGTCCACTCGGGCGTCTCACCGTTAAAACAGCCTTCCTAGTGGCAATAATATCTAACTGGAGAGTCAGTGAGTTACAGGCACTGTTGGCACATCCTCTGTGACTTAACACCTATCCAGACAGCCTGGTCCTTCAGAATAGAGCATCCTTTTTGCCAAAGGTGGTAACTCCCTTTGACGTAGGCCAAACCATCTCTCTGCCTACCTTTTACGCTACCCCTCACCCCTTTAACGAAGAGGAGAGACTCCATCGGCTGGACCCAAAAATGCCTGGGGAATATTCTACAGTAAGGAATCTGCAACTGAATAGAGTTTCTACCAGATAAGGCATTACTGAAGGCAAGTAACTTGTTCATCAGACTTACCTCTCACAGTCAATGGTGATCTCTTCCTTGTCGGCAAAGAAGATTCTGCTGTAAGTATTGTCAATGACCAACCCCTCGTAGATGAGTAAGGGCAGATCCTTGACGACAACGGCTACGCCGTGTCAATGAGCCCTCCACTCAACTCCCCTGTCGATGACCATCCTATTGACACTTTCACCATCGAAGGCTCTGCCCAAGTTTTGTATGATGAATCTGTCAACATTGGAAATATAGACTTTTTCGCATTCCACTATGAATCTTTCAGCCCTTTTGCCTTATCAAATTCTCGATTCAGAATTAGAATCAGACATCCGCAACAAAGGAAGCAGCTGATACGGCGTACTGCCCTGCACAATTGTATGTGTGCAGGAATTTGAACTAGAGGCTTATGAGGAGGGATGAAACCATGAGAATGAGTACCAGCCTCAAACATTCACAGCTGAGGGTCCTCCAGAAGTTACAATCACCATGGTTCACTCGCTAATATTTGAAGCTCCAGATGATGGACGTGCCCCTTGCCTTTATATCCCCACTGCAACAAATAGAGACCTTTCAAAAGCTGCTCCCTCTGCCCATCATTTGTCCAGACCAATACCTGGACCACCGGTGCCGACATCTCCTCTACGTGCACTGTTGCCACCTCCACTTCCTCACCTCCTCCAACTAAGCCAGTCCCTCCACCTTCACTTCCATGCACATCGACAGATGTTCCAGCCACACGTCTTGTTTCACCAACACCTAGGGAAATGGGCGAGAATACCTCATTTTCAGACCAGTTCTCTGTTTGATGTAGAGGAAGAAGGCAAACTCCTACAGGGGGAAGGAAGTGATGGCGAACCACATAAAGAGGATTGTGAGGATTTTGTTATTCCAAAGTAAGGCGACAAGATGCCTACTCCACCAAAATCTCTACCGAATTACATTTCCAGTTTTTATTCACTGTTATAAGGGGCTGGTAAAAAGTTCAACCTCCCCATGACTTCAGTGGAGCAACAGTGCTTTCTTTATCGCTTTATAGAGCAGTCCCTGAGAACAACGAAAGTTGATTCTAATTTTGGCTTTTGTATTGTTAGAAGGCCTCAAACTGACGCAGGCTCCTGCTACAGTGCCAGCAGAAGTGTCCCATTTGGGGGAAAAAATTATTGAGCCCCTGGGTCTTCGCCATTATACTTAACAGGTTATCCCAAACCTGATTCAGTTATTTTAGCAGCTGCTCAACTGTGGCCTAAAAATTCCAATACTCCTCCTTCAGCAGCCCCAGGCAGAGCTGGTGGAAGAATAGACAATCTAGACCACATGGTAATTTCTATGGCAACAACCTCCCATCGGGCCAGCCAATGCCTTGGCCATCCCTAGCCATTATGACCACCAAATGTGGCATGCCATCTTGCCACTTATTAATTTAATACTGGACAACTGATGAAAGAAAGCCAAGTCTGTGGTGGATGAGGGAGTCAATGTGGTAGACACAGTCATTGATGCGGCAGGGTATCTCTCTAACACAGCTAGGACCAGCTGCGGTGTTCCAGCAACAGGGATAGCTCAGTCTATATCCTTTCATTCAAAAATCAAGCAAAACTCTTAGATATGCTGTTCGATGGGCAGACCCAATTTGACAAACATGTTACAGAACATCAAGACCCATATGGCTCGTTCCGTGTGAGCCTTACAATAGATGTCCTGCTTCAACTCCTTTTCATGGTTCCTGACATCCGTGTGTTCTGAGACATTTCATACAATATGTAGATGAAGGAAGACCATATAATCCCTCTAAACAATAGAGCTACAACCAAGGCTATTCATCCAGTGACAGTGACAAAACTATGGAAAGACAACAGGAAGAAAGACTGGAATGTCTCAACTATGTTTGCAGGATAACCAAAAAGAGCTTGATTCTTCCAGGCAGTTCCTCATTTTGTATGAAGGGCCTAGCACCAGTGGCTGCCTTCCTGCGACGTCGGGATCATCAAGCATACCTGTACCTGGACAACTGGCTCGTCAAAGCTCTGTCAAGGGAAGTGGTAAAATTGTCTGCAGCTGCCTTCATCAGCCCCTTTCGCAGATTTCGGCAGACTCTGAACTCTAAACAATCTTCAATGGTCTCAATAACAAGACTCAAGTACCTAGATATAATCCCGGATACACAGATAGGAAAAGCCTTCCCCTGGGCAAAAAAATCAGGCCCCGGGAAAAACGTTTTGCTCCAAACAGTTTGACTGTACAATTCTCTCCTGGGCCTAATGTCATCCTGCACAGGGCTAATACTGTTCTGCAGGCTCAGGATGAGGCCCATTCAGAAAGACCTAGATCAGCAGTGTCTAGAAACAACTGGGTCTTGGAACAGCACAGTCTAAGTAACAAGATGGCTCAAACAGATGTTGCTGTGGTGGAGAAGTCT
This sequence comes from Calotriton arnoldi, assembly GCA_963921515.1. Lineage (NCBI taxonomy): Eukaryota > Metazoa > Chordata > Amphibia > Caudata > Salamandridae > Calotriton > Calotriton arnoldi. The sequence goes on from CAWUFW010000086.1 coordinate 4,183,576, forward strand.
TTGTTAGTCACGAGATAGGTGGCTCCTCCTTATGGTGATAGTGCGCATGGGCATCGACTCCATCCCCAGATTGGTTTTTTCCGCCATCGGGTTCGGATGTGACTTGCTGCGCTCCGGGTCGGTGTCGCTATCGAAACCCCCTTCGACGCGCAATCACTTACCACTCGACGGTATTGTCTCGATCGCGTTTTTCCCTTTTCGACGCGCATCTTCTACAATCGAAAAACTTCGATAAACTTCGACGCGGGCCGTTGGGCCTACCCGCGCCGATCACGACGGAAGTCGATGGAACGGACTCCCTTCAAGAAATGTCCCCAGTGTGGTGCTAAATTCCCACACTCGGACCTACACTCAGTGTGTAATCTTTGCCTCTCTCCAGAACACCGAGAGGATACCTGTGAGGCTTGTCTATCTTTCAAGTCCAAGAAGACCATTCGAAATCGTCGGGCTCGACGCCACGAAATGTCCAGAGGAAGCGGCTCCATTCCAGACATCTTCCATCCAGGCCCCGACAGCCTTCTGCAACAAGCCCAGGAGGAACAGGTCTCCGTCTCCGAAGCAGATGACTCCGACGTCGAGGACGCAGTCACTCCAGCTCAGCGGACCGTGAGTACCGAGACCCCTGCCCCACCCAAGCCCATACCAAAGGCTCCTGTAACACCTTCGCCACAGGGCCCAGGTCCACACCGGTCGAACATTTCAGATGCCCCGCCCTCGGGCCCGCTACGAAAATCAAAGACAAGCCTTCCGGCTCAAGCCGACCACACTCCGGTCCCGAAAAAACACCTCCGGCACCGAAGTCCAAGCCCTCCAATGTCCCACGCCCTCCTCCATCGGCACCGGAAAACCCTCCGGCGCCGAAACAGTCGAAGGGCAAACCCTCGGAGCCGAAGCAAAAGGATAAAACTTCGACACCGGAAACCTCGGAGCCGAAACAATACAAGGATAAACCTTCGGCGCCTAAACACCCAAAAGACAAGCCTTCTGAGCCGAAACAATCTACACCGAAGTCTTCGGAGCGGGGAAAAAGCTTCCAAACCGGACACTATCCCTATGCCTAAACAGTCTAAGACTCTTCATAGGGAAAAATCTTCGGCACCGAAAAAGAACATCGGATCCGAAGAACTTTTTGTACCAGATCCAAACCAGAAAACTATTTATATTGATTCAAAGACTGGTCATATTCTTTCCAAAAAGAGGAAACCGGACCATTTGCAGGACTCACCATTTCCTGCTAAAAGAATAGAAATGGGCACTAACACCTCTCCACCCCCTACACCTCCTCCTCCACCTATTGATCCCAATCTACTCATCTCTCCAGTACACTCTCCAGAACTCACTTTTCCACTTCCACAACCAGAGGATGGTGATTATGGAGATGGGGACGGACAAGGGGATGATAATATAGTTCCACAACAGGATGATGATGATAATGATGACACCCCACAGGAATCAGATCCATGGAGGGACTATAATACAGATCCTGACTTAAACAACAACCCAGATCTTTATCCCTCTAAGCCATCCCCACCAGACGATAATGTAGGTTTTGCCGAACTAATCAATAGGGCCGCAACATATCACGGGGTAAACTTACATTCAGATCCTGTAGAGGAGGATTTTCTCCTAGAAACTTTTGCTCGGCCACAAAAGTCCTCACACGTCCTACCAATGCTAAAAGGTCTACTTAAACACGCACCAGAAGTGTTTAAAGACCGTGTTAGGAACCAGGGTTCTTAACCCTAGGATAGAGAAGAAATACAAAGCAGCTCCCAGTGACCCCATATACATTAAGGGTCAGCTTCCTTTAGATTCCCTGGTAGTAGCTAATGCATGTAAAAGGGCCAACTCTCAAGGTTCAGGTGACACCCCGCCTCCGGATAAAGAATCCAAATTGTTAGACGCTTCAGGCAAACGTATGGCGTCTCAAGCTGCAAACTATTGGAAAATAGCCAGCACACAAGCTCTCTTGGCAAGGTATGATAGGGCTCACTATGATGAGCTTGAGAAGCTCATCCAACATCTACCTAATGAATACAAAGACAAGGCCAATGACCTCATACAGGAAGGCAAATTAATCACAAACACATCAATCAAATGTGCTCTAGACGCAGCGGACACTGCGTCTTGCGCAGTCAATACTAGCGTATTGTTACGCAGACATGCTTTGCTCAGGATATCTGGATTTAAACAAGAGGTGCAATCCAGTATCCTTAATCAACCCTTCGACCAAGAGCACCTCTTTGGCCCTACAGTGGACACATCTTTAGAAAAGATGAAAAAGGACACGTAAACTGCTAAGTCTATGGGAGCCTTACAGTTATCTTCTCCTAGAGGCTCCTTTCGACGGTCCTTTTATTGGGCTGGCTCTAAAACCAACACATCAGAGCACCCATCCTCATCCTACAAAAGCCCCAATCAGAGTTCCTTTTCTAAAGGATACTTTAGGGGAGTTTACAGGGGTAATAACAACAAGGGCAGAGGCCAGGGTAATAGCACCCGCAGCTCCCCTACCACCAAGCAGTGACTTCCCTGCGCTTCCCCCGACCATTCCACACCTGTCGAGGGACGCCTTTCACAATTCCTACCTGTCTGGATTTCCATCACTACAGACAGGTGGGTAAGACAAATTATCCAGTATGGTTACTGCCTGGAACTTACATCCAGTCCCCTACACATTCCTCCCAAACACCGTCCAATGTCCACAGAGCATTTGACTCTCCTCAAACAAGAGGTTCTCTCTTTACTACATAAAAATGCAATAGAACCAGTCCCCTTACCCCATCAGGGCAAAGGGGTTTACTCACGCTACTTTCTGATCCCAAAAAAGGACGGCTCTCTCTGGCCAATATTAGACCTCAGACCCCTAAACTTCTACATCCAATCAGACCACTTCCACATGGTCACTCTCCAACAGGTGCTCCCACTACTTCAACAAGGCGACTTCCTCTCCACTCTTGATCTAAAGGATGCCTACTTTCATATTCCTATTCACCCCTCTCACAGAAAGTATCTCAGGTTCATGGTGGACGGGCAACATTATCAGTTCAAAGTCCTCCCATTCGGGGTAACCACAGCACCCAGAGTCTTCACCAAATGCCTCGCAGTGGTAGCAGCTCATTTAAGAAGGCAACACATCCATGTGTTCCCTTATCTGGACGACTGGCTCATAAAAGCCAAATCTCACAACAGTTGTGTACAGCACATACACAGGACTATCCATCTACTTCACGACCTAGGTTTCACATTGAACCTCACCAAGTCTCACCTTCAACCATCCAAGATACAGCAGTATCTAGGGGCTACTCTAGACACCTCAAGAGCTCTAGCATACCCCAATCCAGGCAGGATTCACTCCATGCAGGCTCTAATATTACTATTTCGGCCTCACCACTCGTTGCCAGCTCGAGTGTTTATGCAATTAATCGGGATGATGGCTTCTTGCATCCTCATCGTCCCTTATGCAAGACTCCAGATGCGTCCGTTGCAGGAATGCTTAGCACATCAGTGGAACCAGGCTCAAGGTCAACTGACAGATCTGGTGTTGGTGGACAGCCGCACACATCGCTCTCTGCAGTGGTGGAATACACAAAACCTTTACAAAGGGCGGCCGTTCCTCGACCAGGTTCCACAGATAGTACTAACAGCAGATGCGTCGCTCACTGGCTGGGGAGCTCATCTACAAAGTCAAACTGTTCAGGGCTTATGGACCCCTCGACAAAAACAACTCCACATAAATCACCTGGAGTTACTAGCAATCTTTTTAGCACTAAAGTCTTTTCAACTCTTGCTACTAGGCAAAGCTGTCCTAATACGTACAGACAACATGACAGCAATGTATTACATTCAAAAACAGGGGGGGGGACACTCTCTCCAACTTTCACGCCTAGCGCAAAGTATATGGACATGGGCTATTCCTCAAAAGATATACCTCCTCGCAGAACATCTCCCGGGAGTACACAATCAGATCTCGGATCTGCTCAGTCGACAAACACAACACATCCACGAATGGGAACTTCATCCTCAAGTTCTTCTTCCATTTTTTCAAATGTGGGGGCACCCAGACATAGATCTGTTCGCCACACATCACAACGCAAAATACCAAAGCTTCGCCTCCAGGTATCCACACCCATTGTCCAAAGGCAATGCGCTATGAATGAACTGGTCAGGCAAATTTGCATACGCTTTTCCGCCTCTCCCTCATTCCGTTACTGGTTCAGAAGCTCAAACAACACTCCCTCACAATGATCCTAGTTGCTCCAACATGGGCGAGACAACCATGGTTCACAACTCTACTGGAACTATCAGTGGTGCCTCATCAAAAGTTACACCTCTCACCCAAGCTTCTTACACAGAACCATGGAGAGATAAGACATCCAGATCCCAATCAACTCAATCTTGCGATCTGGCTCCTGAGGTCCTAGAGTTTGGCTACCTCAATCTGCCACCAGATTGTATGAACGTCATCAAAGAGGCTAGACGTCCTACCACAAGAGCATGCTATGCAACAAAGTGGAAGCGATTTGTTGATTATTGTACAAATAACAAAATCAACCCACTAGATGCTTCCATTCAAAACATTATCTGTTATCTCTTGCATCTACAACAATGTAATTTGGCATATACATCTATACGGCTACATCTAGCTGCAGTAGCCGCTTACCTCCAAAACAGACGACACTTGTCTTTATTTCGAGTTCCTGCAATCAAAGCGTTTATGGAAGGACTTAAAAGGATAATTCCACCTAGAGTTCCACCTTCTCCAGCTTGGAACCTCAATATTGTTCTTACCAGGCTCATGGGTCCCCCATTTGAACCTCTACACAAATGTGAGTTACAGTTCCTCACTTGGAAGGTAGCCTTCCTGGTAGCCATCACATCCCTCAGAAGAGTTAGTGAACTCCAGGCATTAACCATACAAGAACCTTTTTTGCAAATGCATCATAGTAAAGTGGTTCTTAAACCTAACCCAAAATTTCTACCCAAGGTAGTTTCTGCCTTCCACCTTAATCAGTCTGTTGAACTCCCAGTTTTTTTCCCTCAACCAGACTCAGTGGCAGAACGTGCTCTTCACACGCTAGACGTCAAAAGGGCGTTACTATACTACATAGAAAGAACTAAACCCTTTAGAAAGACTAAACAACTCTTTGTATCTTTCTCCCCACCTCACAAGGGCAATCCCATTTCAAAAACAGGAATTGCAAGATGGATTGTTAGGTGCATCCAAATATGCTATCTCAAAGCTAAACTCACACTAACCATTCCCCCTGGAACTCATTCCACATGAAAACTAGGGGCTTCTATGGCATTCTTAGGGAACATTCCCCTAGATGACATCTGCAAAGCAGCAACTTGGTCTACACCACACACTTTCACTAAACACTATTGTGTAGATGTGCAAGCAAAACAACAAGCTAGTGTGGGCCAGGCTGTATTGAGAACACTTTTTCAGACCACTGCAACGGATACAGGTTGCCACCGCTAAGGAGGAAAACTGCTATATAGTCTATGCTAAAGTATACAATCTACAGCTCATATGCCTCGAACGGAAAATGCTACTTACCAGTATGCATCTGTTCTTGGCATGTAGAGCTGTAGAGTTGTATACGCCCACCCACCTCCCGGATCCCTTTATCCGTTGCAGTATTATCTTACTTAGATACATCACACATGGACATCCTCTTCTACTTTCTTACTAACTCCATCATTACCCTTTATGGCGAAAAACAATCTGGGGATGGAGTCGATGCCCATGGGCACTATCACCATAAGGAGGAGCCACCTATCTCGTGACTAACAAAGACTTCTCCGACAAAAACAAAGTGCAAACATCCAAGCCCAACACCAGATGGCGATCTATGCTAAAGTATACAACTCTACAGCTCTACATGCCAAGAACAGATGCATACTGGTAAGTAGCATTTTCCTTCCTCATCAACATCCTGGAGCTGTGAGAAGACGGGAACTGCTGTTTCCTCCGGAGGTTGGCAGGCTGTCCCCCTCAGAACAGTAACTACAACCTTGATGTATTGCATCACAAAACAAGAGGAGAATAAGGTCCCGCTCTCTCTCCGAAGAAGCAAAAACGTTTTGGGACTGGGCTCTGCAGCCAAGTAGATGTTGCAGTAGAGCATCTTCCTGGTTGTCAGAATGACCAACCAGAAGTGCTTACTCTGCCACAAATCAGCGCTCCACCTAGAACAAGTGGGCTATGATTTCAGGAAATTGGGCCTGTTTGGCAAGTCTCAGAACAAGAAATGACGGTATTATATCAGCAGGTACTTGCAACCAGGAACCAAGAGCAATGCATTTTCTATGAGATGGTCAACATCTTTGCTTAGCCTTTTCTCCATTTCTCTTATTTCCCAGACTACTGAGAAAGGTGGAAGCAGATCCTTGCACCCTGATCCTCATGGCCCTGGTGTTGCTACGCCAGTACTGGTATGGTAGCTGACTGAGGCTGTTCATATGCTGTGCAATACTTGTGCTCTGAAATCTGAGTTATGTTGACCTCTAAGGGCAGTAAGGGAACTCAGCACCTTCACCTGATTGGTTGAAGTTTAGGTTTTTTCAAATGAAATGGATGTTCTTCTATAGAAACACTGTTATTTAGCTCTAGGGCTATTTTAAAAGTTTACTGCTGTTAAATTCTACCAGACATTCCGAGTCTGACAATGGGGAGCAATTCAGACATGTGAATATATGAAAGATGTCAACTCTGGCTAACTGGAGTCACAAATAAGTAACTAATTTCTTCCTACACGCCTGGAAACCTATAACATGAATTTAGTGGGTGCTACGAATTGTTCAGAGAGGATACACCCTGCCCTTCAAATCTTCTCTCCTTCCCCTCTCATCTCACCCATTTTCACTAAACATTCAACAATTCTTACTGTCATCCTTCTGCAGGAAGTCCAATCTATTTTGCCCAAAGTAGCCATAGATAGCGTTGCAGAGGCAGAGAAAGACAAGGAATGTTACTCCCACTATTTCTGATGCCCAAATGAGATGAAGGACGCTGGCTGATTTTAGATCTTTGCTCCTTGAATGCCTTTCTACATAAGGACAAATTCAAGGTGCTCACATGGTTTTAGGTTTTTTCCGCCTAGGGTCCAGGGGATTGGATAGTATCCTTGGACTTCCAATACATGTATTTTCAACTGCCCAACCTGCAGTCCTACAGACGTTACCTATGGTTCTTGGTGATATCAGGATAGTTCTAATTTGTTGTTTTGTCCTTCAGCCCCTCAAGTGTTTACGAAAATCAGGGCAGTGGTTGCAGCCCTTCTTCACAGGTTGGATTTACATGTATTGTCATATCTCAATGACTGGCTGCTAAAGGTGGGCTTGGCGAAGTCTGTTATTAGACCACCTCTATCAACAATCACATTCTTTTATTCCTGGGGTTTTCCATCAGCGAATCAAAGTCCCATCTATCCTCCACACAGAGGATTCTTTTTATATGCCCACCCTTGACGCAGTGGCATTCAGGGTGTTCCACGCCCACAATGAGTGTGGTACTCAAGCCTGGGTTCCAGTGCAGATTGTTCTGAGGCTTCTTGGACTCCTGCCTGTACATCCCCCTTGTCCCTCATGCCCGCTTGCACATGCATGCCTTGCAGTGAAACCATTGCTTTCAGTGGCCACAATTCTGGAGGCTCCCTGTCAGAGAGCATCTGTATATCCAAGGACACAACCCAGAACCTTCAGGAGTGGCAGCTGAACACCAACCAGATTTAACAGTAGTGAAAGATCGTCTCTGAGTTGGGGCAGTGTAGTAAAGTGCCCCTTTTTTTGCATGGTTGCACTTTGACTGAGTGTGCCCTGGGTTCCTGCCAACCAGGTACCCAGGGCCTGTGTTATTTCCCTAAAACTGTACCTTGTACTCCCAAATTGGCACCTCCCTGGCTACATGCAAGTCCCTTGTAACGGGTACCATAGGTACCAAGGGCCCTGTGACTAGGGAAGGTCTCTGATGGCTGCAGCACATATTGTGCCACCCTTAGAGGCCCTGTACCTTTACACCCACACACTGCCATTTCAGGCTTTAGTGCTTTGGTGCTGAACAAAGTGAAGAGTCGACATGGCACACATCCCTGTGTGCCATGCCTACAACCCACTGCCCTGGCATAGATCAGTCACTCCTCTAGCTGGGTGCACTATACCAGTGGTGAGGGTACAGGTGCATGAGCCCCGTACCCCTACAGTGTCTAAGTCCATTCTTAAACATTGTAAGTGCAGTAATGCGATAAAGAGTATATGGTCTGGGAGTTTGTCATTACGAACACCACAGCTCCATAATGACTTTACTGAAAACTGGGAAGTTTGATATCAAACTTCTCAGCACATTAAACCCACACTGATGCCACTGTGAGATTTAATGAAAAATGCACTCCGAGGACATCTTAGAAATGCCCCCTGAAAAACGACTTGACTCTAGTGTCCTAGCTGAGTGGCTGCTCGCCAGCTGCCACCACCAAACATGTTTCTGGACCCCTGGGCCAAGAGCCTGCCGCTCTCGGGGATCTGAAACAAAGCCCATCCTGGGTCGAGGTGCCAAGCCTCCTCCCCAGGATGGGCAGGGTCCACGAAGGGGAAGCTTCAAAGCCTTGCTGCCTTTGTGAGCTTCTCCAGCCATTTGCTGCTCCCAGCAACTGGCCCCCACCGGTTCTGACCCCCACTTTGGGCAGTAGAATCGGCGGGAAAACCAAGATAGGAGGAGAGGTGTGCCCACCTTTGCCAGCCCCCCCCCCCTCTCAGGTGGGGTAGGCGAGGCGAAGCACAACTCTCAGTCCCCACCATCTTGAAGATGGGGGGGACCCAGCCAACCAGAGTGAGGCTTATGCCCCCCTCCCCAAGGAGCATGGCATAATAGGGGGTGTGCCCTCCCCAAGGAAGGAACCCCTTGGTCCCAACCTGTACCTACCTGAAACGTCCCTAAATTTAGTATTGAGGGGAAACCCTGAATCTTTCCTCCTCAGACAAGAAGGAGGACCAAAGAGCCGTGCTGAAGGAAGAAGAGGAGGCCACCAACTGACTTGGCCCCAGCCCTACCGGCCTGTCCCGACCTCGACCTGCTCCAGCGAAATCCCGGTGTGTCCTGCAGCCCCCCAGAACCTGGAGGACCTGCCCTGCCTTCCCAACCAGACTGTCTCTCGTGAGCACCGGATTTGATCACCAACAGACTCTGGCTCCAGCCAAATCCGTGAGTCTGCACCACTCTGCACCCGACGCCCACAGTCCGAGTTCGAGTGGCCCAATACCACGATGAGGTCTCCCCGGCGATCCTGGCCTGGGATCTGAGGATCCCTGACCTGCCTCAAGTCTCCCGACGACGCCTACAGCCTCTTTCTGGAGGATCCCCCGACCGGAGCCTGTAAGAAGAATCTGATGCCAAAAGACACCCCTGCACCCGACACCCCACGGCCCTGGGTGACCCAACTGATGGTGTCCCGGCATCCCATGACATCCTAACTTACCTCTCCAACCGGTGGTTGCCTCCAGAAGATGTTCGTGCCCGACCCTGCAGTGTTTGCTCAAACCGGAGAATCTCCATTGAAAGTAACAGGGCAACCAACGCCAAAACAGCACCCTGCACCGGGCCACCTTAATGCCGCTGTGGTTGCACCTTGGGTGCTTACTTGAACCCCCTTTTGCCCTGAGCTTAAGTCCAGGAGCTTTGCTCCCTCAACCTTGTGGCCTGCCCGTGAGCAACCACCAACCGGAGGCCCCCTGTCCCCCATTGGATAACATTGGGCCTCAGCACTCTGCACCCGGCTGCCCTAGTGCCGCTGTGGGTACTTTGAGAGAGTGTCCTAGACCCTGAGGAAACCCTTGTTCTAACCCAAAAAAACAACTCCCAAAACGGAGTACTTACTGTTGAACCGATAACTTCATTTCCTCCCCCAGGATTGCATTGACTGCTTTTCTTTGAAAAATGTTCTAAGTGTGGAGTTGGAAACTTGTATGAAACTTTAAACTGTACATTTACAAAAAAAACAATTACTCACCTTTTATCTAGAAAATGTCCCTGTGTGATATCTAGGCACATCACACTGAATAGAAAAAGTAACTTAAAAAGTCATCTGAAAAGTAACTTACAAAGTAATCTCAATAGTAACTGAAAAGTAATTCCAACTGCTTTATGAACAAGTGACTTACCTGTAACCAATCCAATTGCATTCAACTGCATTTAACTGCACTATTCTTGCAAAGTACTATTACACTTACCTGTACCAGGCCTGGCTTAGTTCCAGAAATAAAATACAACTAAATAATATTTTTATACAAAACAAATTGGTCAGAATTCAGTGTTTGAGTGTGTGACATCATTTCTTGCCTGAGTGTGTACAATAAATGCTTAACACTACCCTCTGATAAAGCCTTACTGCTCGCCCACACTACCACAAATAGAAAGTAAGGTATTATCTACTTTTACCTCTGCTACCTTTGGGGTTCCACTGGACTCTGTGCACACTATACCTTATTTTGGTATAGTATATACAGAGTCCGCTTCCTACAGTCAGTTACCTGGGAGAAGTGGAGATTAGGAATCTCTGGTCATAAGGAGTGAAGGCTCCATCGCAATCTTCTGGAGTGTTGTGCCATTCAGTTGGCTCAGAAAATGTTTGTCCCATCTGTCAAGGAGAGACGCCACCAAGTGGCACTATCATCGCACAGTGGGACATACCGTGGCTGGATCTTTTTACGACTGCAAGACCACCCAGTGTCACGATTACTGTACACAGGAATTTCAACCAAGAGGATCCGTACAGGGCACATTCCATCTACAATGGAGCACATACTCCTGTTTATCTTTCCACCACTGCCTATCTTGCCTCAGATTCTCAAGAAGATCAAGGCAGATAAGCCCTACACCTCCAAGCGTGGAGCTTAAGCAGCAACAGTTAAGTGATTTCGACCTTCCTGTTATTCTTGCAGCTAGATGCCCTTCTACCAAATCTATTTATTTGGGTCTCTGGTGAAAATTTGTGGTGTGCGGTGGGGGCTGTCCACTTGATCCTCTACAGGCAAAGTTATCTGTTATTCTATTGTTTGTCCTGCCTTTGGCCCAAACAGACTTTGTTGTGGGCACAGTTGAGGATTATATGTTGACCTTTTTTGCATTTACCTTAACAACCTTTGTAACAGGGCTCATGTACATAGTCCCACCAACACCTTTAAATATACCTCACTGGGACCTTAAATCGGTCCATGCTTTCCTGATGTGCACGCATTTCAAACCCATGCACAGCTGTTCTCTGTGGCTGCCCACCATCAGGAAGGTGTTTATCGCTGTACTTCTGCATGCCGTGTCAGTGAGCTGCTGGTGTTGCCAATGCAACCCCCTGTATACCAACTTCTTTCCTGACAGATTGGTGCTGAGGACTTGTGCTCCCTTTCAGCTGAAAGTTGCATTGCCCTTACAGGTGGGTCAGTCCATCAACCTCTATGCCTTTTGTCAGCCACATCTCTCTTAGGAGGAGGAGGAGGAGAGTCTTCACCAGTTAGACCCAAATAGAAATCTCAGTTTTTACATTAAGCGTACTAAGGAGTAATGAGTCCATGAACCCGTTTTTTCGTGGGTTTTGCTGGTGCTGAGAAAGGAAAGGTGGTGCAAAAGCAAACCCTGTCCAGGTGGATCGGATCGTCCTTTGTGTAAAGTTACTCCTTGACAAAAAGAAGACCCCCGAGGGTCTATGGGCTCATTCCTTCAGACCCAAAACTGTTTCAACGGCATTGGCAAGGGATATTCTAGTGCTGGACATCTGTCAGGCTGCTACATGGCGTCTGTGCATACATTCACAGGGCACCACTATCTTAACAATCAAATATACAGAGATGGCCATTTTGCGTGCGTGCTTAATTGTTGTGTCCACTTCTCAGACCATCTGGCTTTTCGGGCGGTACTACTTGGGTATCTATTGAAAAGGTGTGAAATCTGTGGATATACATTTCTGATGGATACTTCTAAAAGCACATTCCTCATATTGAAGTACGACTGAGGTGCCACTCTGGATCTGGAAAATTTTATAGCTGTGCTCCCATGCACCATAAGGCAATGGTTTGTAGCTCTGTAATTACTCTATACTGCTGTGGAAGTGATGGAGCTGAGCTGCATATGAGTGTTTCCCCTGCAAGTTCTGTTTCTTTCTTTCTCTGCCTTCCGACATTGGTCTGGAGCTCTGCTCCTACCTTATATATCTTGCGGCTACTTCTAAAACAACTCTGCACAGTGTTTTAGGGGACAATGTCCCCACTAACAATAAAAGAACTTAAGCCGTGCTGAGACTGTAAGAAGCAGAGATTTGTCACAGACCAGCACAGGGTGTGCCTTTGGTGCAGAGGCTCTGGACACAACTTGAAGTTGTGTGATAAATACGCCCTAATGCACCCAAAGGCGATTCGAGACTGGGAGGTGAATTCGTATGTCAGTGAACACAAGAAATCGAAGTCTTCACATAGGTTCTGCTTCCAGTCATGTCGGGGTTCCTTCCACTACTCCACTTTCCACTTGAAATCTTCGGGTAAGTCCAAGTGCCAGCCCCTTCCTGCCACCCTAACTCCAAAGAGATGGTGCAAGTGTGTGAAGATGTAAGTCGCACTGCCTCAAGATCACTAGTGTAGGAAGCTGGCTTTTTAAGTAGTATACCAAAAAGGGGTATACTATGTAGAAAGTCCAGACGACCCTTACATGCTTACAGGGCTTAAATTAATAATCCCAAATGCTCTCTTTTGTGGTAGTGTGGGCGAGCAGTTTAAGCTTATCAGAGGGTAGTGGTAATGCATTTGTTGGACACACCCAGAAACAATAAATGAGACACACACACATGAAGAAACTCGGGACCAATTTAGAAAAATAACAAGTATTTTTATATTTATTTTAACACCAAGAACTTCGTCATTGGGTAAGTGCTTTTCGTAATAGCAATTTTTATAGGTCAGTAAAATGTTCACTCAAATGCGTTATCTGAAAGAAACACGTTAGTTATAGATTCCTTACCTTAGAATTACCCCCAGGCGTCAGACTGGATCCGGAAAGTTTTTTCGTCAGCAGTACCTCTGTGCGTTGGAAGGTGGCGTCGGTCGGCTCCGGCGTCGTGGTCGCCGGGATGATATCGCGGCAGCTACTTGGACGCCGCCTTCGCGCGCTGACGTCAGTTCTTTCTTTTTCCGCGCCAGCCAGCGCAGATCCGGGAAGAGCGGTACCTCAGTCATTTTTTGACTAACTTTTTCTCGACTTTTGTCGACTTCTTTTTCGAGTCTTCGACTCCGAAGGTGCACGAGGGATGCCCGGTTTCAAGGCCTGCGGTTCCTGTCATCGCATGATGTCGGTGATGGATCCGCACCGCGTGTGTCTTTTTTGCCTGGAGTGCGACCACGACCCCAAGTCGTGCTCCAACTGCCGGTCGATGGCGCCGAAGGCTTTGCGGGAGCGGTCCCGAAAGCTGCTTGAGCACTGGCAGTCGGCTCCGCGCCGTTCAAGGTCCCGGTCGAGAGGGAGGTCGAGGGACCGGTCGCGGAGCCACCACCATTCCGGTTCGAAATCTCCGAAGTCTTCACACTCTGGGTCGGGTAAGTCGAAGCATAAGAAGAAGTCGGAGAAGCATCGTCGCTCTTCGACTTCTCCTAGTTGGTCGGCCGATCCGACGAGGCACGCGGGTGGTGCCCCTCCCGCGGCTCCGCGTGCGGAGCCCGCAGAGTCGACTCCGAGTTTCCCTCCCTTGACGGGACCCGGAGCGACTCCCGCCCATTTTTTGTACGTTCTACGAGGCGATGCATGCCATCTTTGGGCGGACCGACCCGCCGGCGTCCCTTCGGGCTCCGCAGACTCGGTTGGGGGGCCTAGGTCTTCGCTGCCGGCGGCTTCGGCCCTGGCACCGCAGGGCCCCCTTGGATCCAGGCCTGGATCCGGATCGGCGCCAGTTGACCTAGTTACGCCTCCACCAGCGCCGCTTCCGATGGCACCACTACCGCGCTAGGCGCCGGTCGGCCTCTCGGCCGGCGTCGTCCCCGGCCTCCATCTTGACGTGGACACGGAGCTGGACCGGCGTCGTCCGACACCAGATCCGGCTCCGGGAGGGGTTTTTGTGCCCCTGTTGACTCCTGGGCCTTCTTTTCAACCCGAGTGGCAGCCAGATGATGAGGAGGAGGACTGGGAGGGGTCAGGTGATCCTTTGACTGATCAGCTAGGTTCTGACCAGGACTGGAGAGAGGAACTGGGGGATGCCAGTGGTCTCGACACTTCCCCTGACTTTAGCATGTTGTCTCCTCCTACCGTGGCTAACGAGGAGGGAGCGTCGTACGCAGTGGTGTTGCGTAGGGCGGCCGAGGCTCTTAACCTCGAGCTTCCTACAGTGGCGGTCAGGACTAACCTCCTGACAGAGGTGCTTCAACCGGCTGTGAGCTCTTCGGAGCCCCTGCTGCCGTTTAATGAGGCCCTCACAGACGTCCTTTTGGGCACGTGGTCCAGGCCCAACACGGGGGCTCCCGTGGACAGGATGATTGCCCGACGCCACCGCCCGGCTCCGGGCGACCCCACCTTCCTCTCCCAACACCCCACCCCGGAGAGCTTGGTAGTCCAAGCCTCCACTTCCAAAAGCGCCTTCCCTACCGCTCCACCGGAAAGGGAATCCAAGAAGCTGGACCACCTTGGTAAGAAAATGTTCTCTTCCGCCAGCTTTGACTGCGGTCCGTAAACACCATGTCTCTTGGGCCGTTATTCCCACTCGGTGTGGGATACGGTGGTGCAGGTGCTGCCTCAGTGTCCGGAGGAGGTCTGGGCAGTGCTCTCACAGGCTGTTGCCGCCGGGAGGGATGCAGTGAAGTTTACAGTACGTTGTGGGCTGGACACCGCCGACTCTCTGGGCAGAACTATTTCCAAGTCGGTAGCGCTTCGTCGCTTTGCCTGGATGAGGTCCACTGGCTTTTCAGGGGATGTCCAGAACACCTTGATGGACATGCCCTTTGATGGCCGTCGCCTTTTTGGCGACAAAGCAGTCAACGCTCTAGAGCGTTTCAAGGACTCGCGGGCTACGGCCAAGTCCTTTGGCCTCACCACCCGCCCTGCGCAGTCTGCTTTTCGCCCCTTTCGTGGCTACGGAAGGGGTGCCCCGCTACGTCCCGCCCAGAGCCACAGGCCACAGCAAGTTACCCAACCTTCACGCGGCCGGGGATGTGGGAACAACCATCGTGGTTCCGGGGGCCAGCGGATGGGCCAGTCCACCAACCCCCCCTCTGCAGCAGCCTCCAAACCCTCCTAGTCCGACCTTTCAGGCCCAACAATCGCCAGTGGGCGGCAGGATTCGCCATCACCTCACCCACTGGCGCACCATCACGTCGGACAGGCGGGTTTTGCAAATAGTCCGAAGGGGCTACTCCCTCCCCTTCGAGACTACCCCTCCAGCCATGCCACCGAGATACCACCTCATGTCGGAGGATCATCTGGCCCTTCTCCAGCAGGAAGTTACGGCTCTCTTGGCCAAGGGAGCCATCGAGTTTTTCCTGTCCCAGAAGTAGGTCGTGGTTGTTACTCCCACTACTTTCTGGTCCCCAAGAAGGACAAGGGCCTGCGTCCTATCTTGGACCTCAGGGACGTCAATCGCTTCCTCCGGAAGGAGAAGTTAAAGATGTTAACCTTGGCTCAGGTCTTGTCTGCCCTCGACCCGGAAGACTGGATGGTAGCGTTGGACTTGCAGGACGCTTATTTCCACATCCCCGTCCTGCCGCCCCACCGGCGTTACCTGCGGTTCACGGTAGGCCACGAGCATTTTCAGTTTACCGTGCTCCCCTGTGGCCTTACCAGCGCCCCTCGGGTGTTCACGAAAGTGATGGCGGTGGTCGCAGCTCATCTGCGCAGATCAGGGGTTTCAGTCTTCCCCTATCTCGACGACTGGCTGTTGAAGGCGGGCTCGCCCCAGGCAGTCGTCTCCCACCTCCAGACTACGGCCGACCTCCTCAATTCGCTGGGGTTCTCCATCAATGTGCCCAAGTCACACCTGATTCCCTCTCAGAAGCTCCTCTTCATCGGAGTGGTTCTGGACACGACGCGGTTTCAGGTCTACCCTCCCGAACAGCGAGTCCGGGATATTCAGGCTATTATTCCGATCTTTCAGCCTCTATCCCGGGTTTCGGTCAGAATGACTCTTAGGCTGCTGGGCCTCATGGCCTCCTGCATCCTGCTGGTCGATCATGCCAGATGGCATATGCGGGCTCTGCAGTGGGACCTGAAGTTCCAGTGGGCGCAGCATCAGGGGAATCTGTCCGATTGCGTCCAGATCTCGGAGGGCACTGCACGTCAACTGTAGTGGTGGCTCACGAACCAGGATTGGGTCAATGGCAGATCCCTCTTCCTCTCCCTTCCCCAACTAGACCACACTGTGGTGACGGACGCATCCCTTCTGGGATGGGGCGGCCACATGGGAGAGGCGGAGATCAGAGGCCTCTGGTCTCCGGCGGAGTCCGGGCTCCACATCAACCTTCTGGAGTTCAGGGCAATTCGTCTTGCACTGAAAGCATTCCTTCCCTCTGTCCGGGGGAGAGTAATGCAGGTGTTCACGGACAACACCACCACCATGTGGTACTGCAACAAACAGGGCGGGGTGGAGTCGTGGACCCTATGTCAGGAGGCCCTCCGCCTCTGGACATGGCTGGAACATCAGGGCATATCCCTGGTGGTTCAACACCTGGCAGGTTCTCTGAACGCCAGGGCGGGCGAGCTCAGCCGCAGGTGCATGATGGATCACGAATGGCGTCTTCACTCGGAGGTGGTGCAAGGTCTCTTTCTACAGTGGGGAGAGCCTTGGTTAGATCTATTTGCCACCGAAGAGAACACGCAATGTCAGCAATTCTGCGCGTTGGAATTTCCAAGGCGGCACTCACTAGGCGACACTTTTCGTTGCGAGTGGAGTTGCGGTCTGTTGTACGCCTTTCCGCCTATACCACTTCTGCCCAGAGTGCTGAAGAAGATCAGGCGCGACCGGGCCCAAGTCATTCTTGTGTCTCCGGATTGGGCACGAGCTGCTCAACATGGCCATCGATCCTCCGATCAGACTGCCTCTTCGGGAGGATCTTCTGTTGCAGCAGCAGGGGACAGTCCTCCACCCGAACCTGTCCAGCCTCCACCTCCTTGCGTGGAGATTGAGCTGCGGCAGTTGACGTCTTTCGACCTGCCTCCCGAAGTCTGTGATGTAATCTTGGCAGCCAGGCGTCCCTCCACTAAGTCAGTATACGCCTGCCGGTGGAACAAGTTTGTAGCATGGTGCACAGCAAAGGCTGTGGATCCCCTTTCTGCCCCTCTTTCTGAAGTTCTCTTGTTCCTGCTTTCTTTAGCCCAGCAGGGCTCTGCTCTGGGCACTATCAAGGGCTATCTTTCAGCCATCTCTGCCTTCCTTCTGCTGCCAGATCAACCTTCTCTTTTCAAGTCCCCGGTAGTTAACCGTTTCTTAAAAGGCTTAACGCATCTTTTTCCTCCTACCCCCTTCGTTATGCCTCGGTGGGACTTGAATCTTGTTCTTACCTATTTAATGTGCGCTCCCTTTGAGCCGCTTCATAACTGTCCTTTAAGACTCTTGACTCTTAAGACTGCTTTCCTGGTAGCCATCACTTCTGCTAGAAGGGTGAGTGAGCTCCAGGCCCTTTCTTCCAAACCTCCTTTCCTGTCTGTCCATCCGGACAAGGTGGTTCTCAGGACCCGTCCATCCTTCCTTCCTAAGGTGGTCACTGCCTTCCACATCGGGCATTACTTTGCCCACCTTCTTTCCGCCTCCGCATCCTTCAAAGGAGGAAGAGAGGCTCCACCGTCTGGACCCAAAACGTGCGCTCTATTTCTATCAGGACCGCACAAAACAGTTCCGGGTGGATGATCAACTCTTTGTTGGCTACGTGGGCGCCAAGAAAGGTCGGGCCGTACACAAACGCACCATTTCTCGATGGGTCGTTTTGTGTATTAAGGCATGCTATTCTCTGGCTAAAAAAGAGCCTCCGGTCCGGCTACGCACCCATTCCACCAGGGCGACTGCTGCCACTACTGCCTTGGGAAGAGGAGTTCCTCTAAATGACATCTGTCAGGCAGCCACGTGGGCATCGCTGCACACGTTTACAAAACACTACTGCCTAGACAGCCAAGTCCGGAGAGACGGCTTCTTTGGCCGTTCTGTTCTCCAGGATTTTCTGGTGTGATCTTGGTTCGCAGACCCACCACCGGGGTTGGTATTGCTGGGGTATCTATTCTAAAGTAAGGAATCTATAACTAACGTGTTTCTTTCAGATGAACAAGTTACTTACTTTCGGTAACGATATATCTGTAAGAAACATTAGTTAGTTATAGGTTCCTTACCGCCCCACCCATCCTCCCCGTTCTGCGAGCTGATTTCTAGGGTTAAGGACTACCTTTCAGGGCCCTAGTTTTGTGCACCAGTGGTCAGTGTCTTGCATGGCTCTGCGTTTCAGGCGCGGAAAGTCGTGTACAGACCTGACGTCAGCACGCGAGGGCGGCGTCTAAGTAGCTGCCGCGACGTCATCCCGGCGACCACGACGCTGACGCCTGACGTGGAGCCGACCGACGCCACCTTCCGACTCGCAGAGGTACTGCTGACGAAAAAACTTTCCGGATCCAGTCTGACGCCTGGGGGTAATTCTAAGGTAAGGAATCTATAACTAACTAAGGTTTCTTACAGATATATCGTTACTGAAGGTAAGTAACTTGTTCTTTACGCAGTAACACTTTCCTATGGAGAAAAGGGCATGTACTGCATACGGATATTTGCAAACGATTCTCAGGGGTCCCCTTCGAGGACTTATTGTGCTAGTGGGCCAAGGTCCAAAGTACCACCAGCTGTTCAAGTTTACCTGCCCTGGAGTGTCTATGTGCAGAGGTGCTGGATGGGTTGGTAGCCTTGTGCTCCATGACTTAGGCAAAGGGGGAAAGGCACCTAGAAACAGGCTGCAGAGGGGTTCTTGGGACAAGTTTGGGAGCTCCCAACGGGGTGCTCGGTTCGTGGAGGTCCTGGGAGCAGGGTAGCACCATCGGTTGTTGCGGACCCGGGCCAGGGAGCTCAGGTGCAGAGGTTCTTGGTCGACTGGTGCCCGTGCATCAGAGGCACCCATGGATCTCGGTTAGACCTGCAAAGGGGGACAAATCAGGACTGCTGGGCCACTGTCAGTGCTGGCCTCTGCGATGCTGCCGTCATCGCCGGCTGCTCGGTCTCTGCGGTGTTGGAGTCCAGTTTGGACTCAAACAAGCTTTGGTTGCTGCAAGGGGTCGGTACCCTGGGTATTGGTGACAAGGTGGCTCCAGTTGGTTCTGGCGTCTTTTCACTTGGTGGGGAGACGAATCTGACAGCTTGTAGCACGGTGACCTCTTCCTGGGCAGCTGCTGCATCGGTGGACCTGGTGAACAGCAGATCGGTGAACTGGACGTTGCCGTCAGTGGCTGTAGGGAGGTGGCTCTTCCAATCCAAGGGAGATGCTGATGGCTTGGCGAAGTGCTGGAGGCCATGTGAGGCTTTTGGAGCATGCACAGCTGCAGGACGAGTCGGTTTGTGGCAGTTGTCGGGACAGGAGTAGGTAGGTAGGTGCCAAAATCCACAAGCAGTCCAATTTGTCCTCTTCTTTCTTAAGTCAGACGAATCTGAGTTCCTGGTGTCAGGGGGGCACCAAAATAATTTAGGGCTGTTACGGGGAGTGGAGGATAGTAGCCAATGGGCTACTTACCCTTGGGGTCCCTACACCCCCTATATGGCCACCTCCTGTGGGGAGTGGGCCTAACCATGTCCCAAAGTTCCTACTTTCACCACAACCAAGATGGTGAAATCCTAATTTTCGTGTTCACTTCAGGCAGCCCACCTTATGGGGTTGACTAGCCTGGAGGTGCAACACGCCCACTTGCCTAGCTAATTTCTCACCTGTCCTGGTGCCAGATGAGCCTCAGGGCAGGGGTCGGGCATCTCCCAGGTCTGAGGGAAGACGGTGTCACATATCAAAGGTGGAAGAGGCTTTGAATCCTCTGACCTTGGTATGCAGATTCACTAGCCATCCTGCTGGAGGAGGTGATGGCACCTCCTGCCAGAGCATACATTGTTCCTGACCTCCTGAAAGCGTGAGCTCTCATCTGCAGGGGGTCAGAAACGTGTCTGGGGTGGCTGGCTTTCAGGGTCCAGTCAGTCAGCAATCTAGAAGACTAGTAAGGTTTCAGGGGACAGCTCTAAGGTGCCCTCTGTGTGCATGTCATAATAAATCTAGTACTGGCAACAATACAGATTTATTAAGACAAATTGTTTGATACTAAACACCATAGGTGTCAGTGAAGCCATCATGTAGCTGGGTAACTCTTGATGACCAGTGCCCAGTACATATACATAAGATTGCTTCTCTGTTCACTTGGAATATCTAGTAATAGAGCTAGACATCACATGGGCGTATCTGTTCATGCAGATATGTCTTCACTTGAAATATAATGCACCCTGCCTTGAGGCTCTTAATGCCTGCTGTAGGGGTGACTTACATATAGGACATGCAGTGTATGGGCATTACACAAAGGCAGTGTGCAATGTTGTGTTTTTAGAAGGGCTTGCACCCTTTCGCGCATTCTGCAGTGGCAGTCTGCATGTGATTTTTGTATGGGTTCCTTAGGATGGCATAAGACATGCTTCAGCCCTTAGGGAACCTCTTTAGTATCCAGGCCCTAGGTACCAGGGGTACCATTCACTAGGGACTTACAAGGGTGCTAAACTCCTTTCCAATTGGATTATAATTAGACATTTCATTTTTAAGCGAAAGAACACTGACACTGGAACCTGGTTTGCAAGCTTCAGTGTTCTGTCAAAGTTGAAAAACCAGCATCTAGCAGTTCAAATGGGGACAAAAATTGGGGGGACATCTAAAAAGAAGTCCAGCTTCCTACAGCTTGCCACGGACCAAATTCCTCAGTTGTTCATTATCTGCCCAGAGATCCCCAGTCTGTTGTTGACCCGGTAGCCAAGTGAGGCCTTCAAAGAGGCCATACTGCAAATCTTCACCGCACTTCTGGCACCCTCTGGCACACCTTAAGGCGCCATGGAACCGCAAGGGCCTCAAGTATGGTTACCTCCTGGTGGATCTCTCCTTGGCGCGGCTGTCTCCTTGGGGCCTGTAATGTCTTAGACTCTGGTCTTGAGATCCATCCTGGTTCCTCATTGCCAGTACTGATGCCACCAGTGCCAGTTGATGATCCAATGCAGACGCCTATGTCCGACCCCGAACCAACATCTGCTTGAGCCGATGTTGCGTTACAAAATTACCAAGTGCAACCAGTAGCCATGCTGCCTTACTCTAACACTCTGTCTCTGCTTAGGCACAGCTATCAGCAAAGGGTCCGTTTTCTCTTGGTTCTGATGCTGATCCTGTTGCACAGGGGAGGTGCACCTCAGGATACTTATGATGCTGGTGAGGGCTATGGGTCTCCCTCCCCTTTCCCCCCCATTATACAGGTGATGCTTTATACCTTGATTTACAAAATGCCAGTGTGCTTAATACCTCCCTTGAGATGGAGCTTGACTCAGCACGTGTGTCACCAATGAAAGAAAGTGTCTCATTTGCATTGGTAGGTTGGAGGCAATCAGCATTGAGGTATCCCTCTGGTAGAAGAGACACTTTTCAAGAATGGAGTTGTTACATGCCACACCTATACACCCCTTCAAAAGGAGGTGGAAAAAAATCCTTTTTTATAAATAACTTTCACCCATTCTAATAGTGGCATGCTTCATCATCGGGTTCGACCATGTTTTTATATTGTTATCTAGGGGGGGCGTAACAATTAAATAAAAAATTCTCATCGATTCCCAAGGTATCCCTTTATAAGCAGAGTGGATGTGAAAGATTAATAACAGTAAGGGAAATGAGAATGTTGTGGTTCTTTGACCCTCTAATTTGCCAACATGTTTCAGCCCTACACTACTGGCCTATTAGATTGTGGGCTTTTGTCAGAGTGGGTTTGTTTTCTTAGTACTGCTGCGGTGACTTATATTCTGTACGTAACAATTTTCTTGTGCATGCATTCTAAGTCAAGGCATGCATAATGCAGTATTATTCTTGCCAATCCAAACGGCACCTGTAAAATAAGGAAATATATGGCATCAAACATTTGTGCCACAGTGTGTGGCTCCATAAGCGTGGTGGGCACATCTCCCACTTGTGCGTGTCTCTTCACATACATCAAGCTGTGATCAATTTGAGCCACATTCTGGTGCTGCAGTCATTTTCAGCATTGCATACCATCTTGTGCATGCAATGCTTCACAACAGCATTGCAAAGCCTAATTCTGGTTCATCCGCTATCTCATACATATACTCTTCAGTAGTGCAACTCTAATGGAACAAAACATACTAAGGATTTAGCAGTTGCGCTCATTAGTACATACAAACCAACGTGTGGACTCAAAATGGTTGTGGGATGCATACAAGATAGTGACATGGTATGAATTTTATCACTTACCCCTTTATTGGGTAAGTATTGCCCCTCGGAGCAGTGGGGGATTGGCCCTGTAGTCAAACACTAGGTACCCCATGGCGAGTATAACAGAGGAGGGGGAGAAAAAAGGTATGCCGTTGTGTCAACTTTTTAAGGAAAAATCTGGTATCCATTAAACTGTATATTTGAGGACTGTGTGGCTGTAGATACACATGCTTAGCATACTTGTGCCATCTAGTGTTAGGTCCAGATGTGTGCAAGTTATTTTTCTTTGAAGAAGTGTTTCGAGTCACGAGGTAAAGTGCCTCCTCTTCTCAGTGATAATGGTCATGGGCATCGGCTCCATTGTTAGATTGTATTCTTTCCGCCGTCTGGTTCGGACATGTCTGGTGGCACTCTGGTTCGAGACCGCATCAGGCTCCCTTCAGTTCGTTACACCTTTCTCCATTTGTCGGTATTGTTCACGATCGAGTTTCTATTCTCACAAATCGAAATAAATACAAAAAATCTTGCTGTCAGTTCAGCACACTTCAGTTGTGACCTTTGGGCCTTGTCCTTTCGTTCCTATTCTTTTTACCATCAGCTTCCATCCACAATGTGCTGCTAATGGAACACACTCCCTTTCGTTTTTGTCCCTCCTGCCACACAAAATATCTGAGGACTGACTTCCAACATGTTTATAACCTATGTCTGTCCCCAGATCACAGAGAATAAGATTGTGAAGCTTGTCGATCTTTCCGATCGAAAAAGACATTGACAGACCGTCGGGCACGTCGCATAGAAATGCAGCACAGCAAGATCGAGGACTTACAGAACAGCAGAGTTCCAGGGTCCACCAGCAGAAGAGTCTTTGAACAGTCTTCAGACGACAGGAAGTCGGATCTTGAAGTTGTTGTTGGGACCAATCTAAGGACCCACACTCAGGGGAGCCCTTAAGTAACCCTAAAAGGGGAAAGGACCTCTTCTGTGGTGTCCCGCCTATCAGAGGGTATCAGGGACACTACTCAGCTGTCCTAGCCAGTCAGATACTCCAAAGGGCCAAGATTCAACATGACAGAATCAAATGGCCACCTATAGGAGCTCTGGGCAACTCCCTATGGAGAAGCTGGGCAAGGGGGTGGACACTCCCCTGTCCTTTGTGTAGTAGGGCGCCAGAGCAGGAGGCAAGGGCTCCTGAACTGGGCATAATGGTTTATTCAAGGAGGGCACCAAATGCGCCCTTCAATGCAGTCTGGTGCCGCTCGGAAGCGCCCCCACCCTACCTAATTCTAAAGGAGAGGTGGTCACACCTCTCCTTCGCAGGAAATCCTTTGTTCAGCTTCCCCTGCCCGAGTTAAGCTCAACAACAGGGGGGCAGAACCCTGTCTAGGGTCAGCAGCAGCGCGGGCTGGCAGGCAGACCCTGTAAGGCTACACAGGTAGGTATTGGGTGGTCCTCTAAAGAACCCATCAGTACATGGTATCATGCAGCTAACACTGGAATCAATGTAGTTGCATTATTCCAACATGTTTGGTACCAAACATAATCGGGTTCGGGACAGCCGTTATGTAGTTGGCCATCTCGACTTGCCAATGTCCACTACATCCCTTACAATGGCTGTCCCAGAAAATGAAGTCCAGGGTTTGTAGGGGTACCCCTGCTTATGCAGGGGTACCCACACACTTAGGACCATGCACCCTGCCCTTGAACTGAAGCGCCTACTTTAGGGGTGACTTATAAGTTTAAAGTGCAGTGATCAGGATATAAGGGGAACCTTATATCCAAAGTGAAATGTGCAAGCACCATTTCACGCAGACTGCAATGGCAGCTCTGCAAACACAGTTTGCATGGGCTGCCATGGGTGGCATAATACATGCTGCAGCCCCTGGGAGACCCCTGGTGTATCAATACCCTGGGTACCTCAGTACCATATTCTAGGGACTTACAATGGTACCCCAGTATGCCTATTGTGGGGTGTATCTGAAAGAGACACGTTAGTGATAGATTCCTTACCTTAGAATATCCCCAGGCGTCAGGCTGGATCCGGAAAGTTTTGCGTAGCAGTACCCTTGCGCGTCGGTAGGTGGCGTCGTGCGGCTCCGCGTCCGTCGTCGGCGTCGTGATCGCCGGGATGACGTCGCGGGCAGTACTTAGACGCCGCCCCTGCGCGCTGACGTCAGTTCTTCTTTTTCCGCGCCAGTAAGCGCAGATCCGGGAAGAGCAGTGCCCTGGTCAATTTTTGACCATACTTTTTGGTGATTTTTCACTGTCTTTTTCCACCATTCAGGTGTCGTAGGGATGCCCGGCTTCAAGCGATGCGGCGCCTGTGCGCGGATGATGTCCGTCACCGACCCGCATTGGGAGTGTCTCTTCTGCCTCGGCCGAGGCCACGACACCGAGTCTTGTCCCGAATGCCAGGCCCTCAACCCGAAGGCTTTGCGAGAGCGGTCTCGAAAGCTCCTCGAGGCCCGGCATTCGGCTCCGCGGAAGCCCCGGTCGCGTGAGAGGTCCAGGGGTCGCTCGCGGAGTGCACACCGGTCGTCGGCGTCGAAGTCTTCTTCGTCCGGTAAGTCTCGACACAAGAAGTCCAAGAAGCATCGTCGCTCTCGGACTTCGCCTCGCCGGTCTCGCGACTCGGCTGAGGCCCCTCCCGGCACCGTCCCCGCCCCGCGGCCCCGGACTTGCCTGTGGAGTCGCCCCGTCATACCCGCCCTTCCCGGGTTCGGGGCGGATCCGGCCAAGGTACAGGAGTTCCTGTCGGCCATGGCCCGCCTCTTCGGGCCTTCAGGCCCCTCCGGTGCGCCTTCGGGCCCCGCGGGCCCTGATGGGGTTGATCCGGCGTCACCGGCGGCTCCGGCCCCGGCGTCGCCCGAGCCTCCAGCCTCGATCCCGGCTCCGGCTCCGGCCCCGGCCTCGATCCCGGCTCCACAACTCCCATCGACGCCGGTCGACCTCACGACACCTCCGCCGGCGCCGATGTCTCCGGTGCCGTTCTCGACGCCGCCCTGGGCTCCGGGCGGCGTCGTCCCCAGTTCCTTCCGGCTCCGGACATGGTCCCGGAGCGACGCCGCTCGACGCCGGCTCCGGCGCCGATGGGACCTTGGGTCCCAAATGTCCCTCCTCCTCCTTATTTTGAACCAGAGGAGGACCAGGAGGACTGGGAGGGGTCTGATGACCCTCTAACACGCAACTGTCAGTATGATGAGGACTGGACAGAGAGTCTAGGGAGGCCAGTGGTCTGGATACTTCTCCTGACACTGGCATGCTGTCTCCTCCCGTGGCTACGGAGGAGGGGGCCAATTTTGGTACGGTGTTGCGTAGGGCTGCTGGGGCCTTACGTCTCCAGCTCCCTACTTTGACGGTCAAGACTAACATCTTGACAGAGGTGCTTCAGCCGGCAGCCTCCTCTGCGGAGACTGTGCTGCCGTTTAACGACGCCCTCACGGACGTTCTTTTGGGCGCCTGGTCCAAGCCCAACACAGGGGCTCCTGTGGATCGGAACGTGTCACGACGCCATCGCCCCGCTCCGGGCGACCCCCTGTTTCTTTCTGTCCACCCCACTCCTGAGAGCTTGGTTGTCCAAGCCTCCGCTTCCCAAACCGCCTTCCCTACCGCTCCTCCGGATAGGGAATCCAAACGCCTGGATCAGTTTGGGAAGAAAGGTTTTTCTTCCTCCAGTGCTGGCTTGCGGTCCGTTAACACCGCTTGTCTTTTGGGCCGATATACCCACTCCCTGTGGGATTCGGTGGCGGATGTTTTGCCCCAGTGCCCTGAGGAGGTCCAGGCACTGCTTTCCCGCGCCATTGCGGAAGGAAGGGATGCGGCCAAATACACTATCCGTTGTGGCCTTGACACCGCCGACTCGCTGGGCAGGTCGATTGCAACGACGGTGGCGCTCCGGCGCCACGCCTGGCTGAGAACCACTGGTTTTTCAGGGGATGTCCAGAATACTCTCATGGACATGCCCTTTGATGGAGTCGGTCTTTTTGGGTCCAAAGCAGACCATGCGTTGGAGCGCTTTAAGGACTCACGGGCTACTGCAAAGTCCCTGGGCCTTTCTGCTACACGCCCTCCGCTGCCTTCTGCTTTTCGCCCCTATCGTGGCCACGGTAGGGGCGCCCCTTCACGTCAGCAGCCCAGCCACCGGCCCGCGCAGCAGGCGTCTTCGCGTGGCCGAGGACGTGGATTCCGCCGTGGCGGATCGGGCAACCAGCGTGCGGGTCAGGCCACCACCTCCAACCCGTCCGCGGCCTCCAAGCCCTCCTAGTCCCTCCTTTCAGGTGCACGGCACGCCAGTAGGGGGCAGGGTCCGCCATCACCTTCCCCACTGGCGCACCATCACCTCGGACAGGTGGGTCTTGGACATTGTCCGAAGGGGCTACTCCCTCCCCTTCGAGACCACCCCCAGCCATGCCACCTCAATTCCACCGCATGTCAGGGGATCACTTGGTGCTTCTACGGAAGGAAGTCACGGCCCTCTTGGCCAAGAGGGCCATCGAGCATGTTCCGACCCCAGAAGTAGGGCGTGGTTGCTACTCCCACTACTTTCTGGTGCCCAAAAAGGACAAGGAGGACATGCGTCCTATCTTGGACCTCCGGAACGTCAATCGCTTCCTCCGGAAGGAGAAGTTCAAGATGCTCACCCTAGCTCAGTGACTGCCCTCGACCCAGGAGACTGGTTGGTAGCGTTGGACTTGCAGGACGCGTATTTCCATATCCCCGTCCTGCCGGCCCACCGGCGTTACCTTCGGTTCACGGTAGGCCCCGAGCATTTTCAGTTCACCGTGCTCCCCTTTGGCCTTACAAGTGCCCCTCGGGTGTTCACGAAAGTGATGGCGGTGGTCGCAGCTCATCTGCGCCGGGCAGGGGTCTCAGTCTTCCCCTACCTCGACGACTGGCTGCTGAAGGCGGGCTCGTCCCAGGCAGTCGTCTCCCACCTCCAGACTACGGCCGAACTCCTGCACTCGCTGGGGTTCTCCATCAATGTGCCGAAGTCGCATCTGATTCCTTCTCCACAGCTCCTTTTCATCGGAGCAGTTCTGGACACGACGCAGTTTCGGGCCTATCCTCCCGAACGGCGAGTCCGGGATATTCAGGCTATGATTCCGATCTTTCGGCCTTTATCCTGGGTTTCGGTACGGATGACCCTGAGGCTGCTGGGCCTCATGGCCTCCTGCATCCTGCTGGTCAATCATGCCAGATGGCATATGCGGGCTCTGCAGTGGGACCTGAAGTTCCAGTGGGCGCAGCACCAGGGCAACCTGTCCGATCACGTCCAGATCTCGGAGGGGACTGCAAAACAGTTGCAGTGGTGGCTCTCGAACCGGCAATGGGTCATGGGCAGATCCCTCTCCCTTCCCCAGCCAGAGCATACAGTTGTGACGGACGCGTCCCTTCTAGGATGGGGCGGTCACATGGGAGAGGCGGAGATCAGAGGCCTCTGGTCTCCGGCGGAGTCCCGGCTCCATATCAACTTTCTGGAGCTCCGGGCGATCCGGCTTGCACTCAAGGCATTCCTTCCCTCTGTCAAAGGGAAGGTAGTGCAGGTGTTCACAGACAACACCACCGCCATGTGGTACTGCAACAAACAGGGCGGGGTGGGGTCTTGGACCCTTTGTCAGGAGGCTCTGCGCCTCTGGACATGGCTGGAACATCAGGGCATGTTCCTGATGGTTCAACACCTGGCAGGTTCTCTGAACGCCAGGGCGGACGAACTCAGCCGCAGGTGCATGATGGATCACGAATGGCGTCTTCACTCGGAAGTGGCGCAAGGACTCTTTCTACAGTGGGGAGAGCCTTGGTTAGATCTATTCGCCACCGAAGAGAACGCGCAATGTCATCAGTTCTGCGCGTTGGAATTTCCAAGGCGGCACTCGCTCGGCGACGCTTTTCGTCGCGAGTGGAGTTGCGGTCTGTTGTACGCCTTTCCGCCTATACCACTTCTACCCAGAGTGTTGAAGAAGATTCGGCACGACCGGGCCCAAGTCATTCTTGTGGCTCCGGACTGGGCTCGAAGAGTTTGGTATCCCGAGCTACTCAATATGAGCATAGATCCCCCGATCCGTCTGCCTCTTCGGGAGGATCTTCTGTCGCAGCAGCAGGGGACGGTCCTCCACCCGAACCTGTCCAGTCTACACCTGCTTGCGTGGAGATTGAGCGGCGGCAGTTGATTCCTTTCGACTTGCCTCCCGAAGTTTGTGATGTGATTCTGGCAGCCAGGCGTCCCTCCACTAAGGTGGTATACGCCTGCAGGTGGAACAAATTTGTGGCATGGTGCACAGCAAAGGCTGTGGATCCCCTTTCTGCCCCTCTTTCTGAGGTCCTTCTGTTCCTTCTCTCTCTGGCCCAACAGGGTTCTGCCCTGGGTACCATCAAGGGTTATCTTTGTGCTATCTCGGCCTTCCTCAGGCTCCCTGATCAGCCCTCCCTGTTCAAGTCCCCTGTTGTTAACAGGTTCTTAAAAGGCATTACTCACCTCTTCCCTCCTGTTCCGTTTGTAATGCCTCAGTGGGACTTGAACTTGGTTCTTACCTTTTAATGTGCGCTCCCTTTGAGCCTCTGCATAACTGTCCTCTTCGTCTTCTGACTCTGAAGACAGCCTTTCTGGTGGCCATCACCTCCGCTCGGCGGGTGAGTGAGCTCCAGGCTCTATCTTGCAAGCCTCCCTTTCTGTCTGTTCATCCAGACAAGGTTGTTCTTCGGACGCGTCCGTCCTTCTTGCCAAAGGTGGTTACTGCTTTCCACATTGGGCAGACCATCACTTTGCCCACCTTCTTTCCGCCTCCGCATCCTTCCAGAGAGGAAGAGAGGCTCCACCGTCTGGACCCAAAACGTGCGCTCTCCTTCTATATCGACCGCACAAAACACTTCCGGGTGGGTGACCAGCTCTTTGTTGGCTACGTGGGCGCCAAAAAGGTCGGGCGGTGCACAAGAGGACCATCTCCCGCTGGGTTACCTTGTGCATCAAGACCTGCTATTCTTTGGCCAAGAAGGAGCCTCCTGTTGGGCTGCGTGCCCATTCCACCAGGGCAACGGCTGCTACCACGGCCTTGGGCCGCGGTGTTCCGCTGCCGGTTATCTGTCAGGCAGCTACGTGGGCCTCGCTGCACACGTTTACTAAGCATTACTGCCTTGACAGTCAGGTCCGGAGGGACGGCTTCTTTGGCCGTTCTGTCCTCCAGGACTTCCTTGTCTGATCTTTGTTCGCAGACCCACCACCGGGGTTGGTATTGCTGGGGTATCTATTCTAAGGTAAGGAATCTATCACTAACGTGTCTCTTTCAGATGCACAAGTTACTAACTTGTGTAACGATATATCTGTAAGAGACAGTAGTTAGTGATAGATTCCTTACCGCCCACCCATCCTCCCCGTTCTGCGAACTGATTTCTAGGGTTAAGGACATCCCTTTCAGGGCCCTAGTATTTTTCAGACACCTGTGTCAGCTTCTTGCATGGCTCTGCGTTCCTGGCGCGGAAAGTCGTGTACAGAACTGACGTCAGCGCGCAGGGGCGGCGTCTAAGTACTGCCCGCGACGTCATCCCGGCGATCACGACGCCGACGACGGACGCGGAGCCGCACGACGCCACCTACCGACGCGCAAGGGTACTGCTACGCAAAACTTTCCGGATCCAGCCTGACGCCTGGGGATATTCTAAGGTAAGGAATCTATCACTAACTACTGTCTCTTACAGATATATCGTTACACAAGTTAGTAACTTGTGCGTTAAGTACTTATCATGGAATTTAGAGGAAAGAGCACTGCCCCTGGGGTCCTAGTTAGCAGAATCCCAGTGAACTACAGTCAAAACACACTGACACCAGGCAAAAAGTGGGGGTATCTATGCCTGTTAGATTTGGGGGTCTCTAGTTGGCAGAGGTATGTACCTTTGTCCAAATAGGGACCCTTGAGTCTAGTCAGGGAAAGTAGGTACACTCCTGAAATAACCCCTGCTCACCCTCTTGGTAGCTTGGCACGAGCAGACAGGCTTAGTTCAGAGGCAGTGTGTAAAGCATTTGTGAACACATACAGTAATCAAGTGACAACACTACAAATGGACACCACACAGGTTATATATTTATAAAAATAGGTATACTTTATATAGATTTATCACAAGACCATAAACGACAAAAATAATCCACAATACTGTCAAGAGTGCTTAGTTCTGATCAAAAAGGCTTAATTCAAGGTTCTGTGCGAGTCGGTAGCCTCCTCCGGCTACGGCAATGTCGAGAACAAACAGAGTCTAACAAATCCAGCTGACCGCGTCGAGACGGGCCAACACAGCGTAGACAGACTCGGTCACAGTACCTTTACTTGAAGCGGCAGGCACGGGCGTGCGAGCCGGATGGCTGTTCGTCGCGATGCAAAAATGGAAGCGTTGCAGGACGCGTTGTCCCTCGATGCGGTGCAGGCAGCGGCTCGTTGACGTCGTCGAGACGGAGTCGGTGAGACCAGGGCCGCGCGTTGCAGGGCGAGACGGTGCTTCGATGCGGTGCTGGCAGGTTGCGGTGCGGCGCCGGAGCCGGATTCAGGAGCTGGCGTCGATCAGTCCGGACAGCGGTGCGAGTCGGGCGGTGCGTCGCAAAGCGTGCGAGCGGTGCCCAACTCCGGTGCGGTCACAGGACTCGAACTCAGCAGCAGTGACCGTGTCGGTCGGACCAGTTCGATTCGGCGTAGCGAGCGTTGCAGGACGCGTTGTCCCTCGATGCGGTGCAGGCAGCGGCTCGTTGACGGAGTCGGTGAGACCAGGGCCGTGCGTTGCAGGGATAGACGGTGCTTCGATGCGGTGCTTACAGGACACCGAGTCAGTCGTGAGAGTCGGTCACAGCTCCCTACCTCTGTAGCCACTGAAACAGAGTTTCCAGCAGCAATTCACAAAGGGGGTGAAGTCCAATGGTCCTGGGACTTCGGTCAGGGGGCAAGCTCTCTTCCAAGCCCTTGGAGATCCTTCACAAGTTGATGAAAGTCACAGCAAAGCAAAAGTTCCTTTCTCCTTTCTTTGGCAGTCAGGCAAACCACTGCAGGCCAATCCCCCAAGCAGCACTTCAGGCTTAGGGATAGTCTCTCCTCAGTTTCTTCTTGGTTCCGCTCCTCAGCAAAGGTTTCTTCTTGTTCCCAAAAGTGATCTAATTTTCCTGGGGTCTGGGTGCCCCTCTTATACCCTGATTCTCTTTGTTCTCTGGAGGCAGAGAGGCCTCTGCCTAGTCCAAAACCAGTTCTGGTCAGTCCTGGAGCACTTTGTTTTTCTGACTCCTTCTTTCCTTTCAGAATGTGGGGCAGAGTGCTCAGCCGCCCGGCAGGAGGTGGAGCCAGCATTGTGGAAGGCAGGCACAGCCCTATTCAGACCCAGGTGCAACTCCTCCCTCCACTCTGGATGCAGATCTTTCTATTCAGCCCTGCGCTGACTCACCCTGTCTCCTGTAGCCACCCCCAGCCCCTGTCACTCAATCTCCAGACAAGGAATACACAACCTAGCAGAGGCAGGCTTGGATAGTTAGGCAAGAAAATACCCACTTTCTAAAAGTGGTATTTTCAAACACAGAATGTTAAAACCAACTTCACTAAAAGATGCATTTTATCATCCTGAGTTCAGGCATACTAAATTCGTTTTTCTACCATGTTCCCTGGGTCAGTTCTGACTATAAGGTGTAATAGTCAGTCTGCCCATTCTGGCCTATGGGGAGCAGGTAGCCTTGCAATAGTGAAAAACGAAAATGGCTGTAATTCACTATTAGGACATGCCACACACACCAGGGCATGTCCTACCTTATACTTACAATGCACCCTGCCCTAGGGCCTACTTTAGGGGTGACCAACATGCAGTAAAGGGAAGGTTTAGGGACTGGTAAGTGGGTGCACTCACCAAGTCGACATGGCAGCCCTAGGCTGCACACAGGCTCTGCAATGGCAGGCCTGAGACACACTTTACAAGCTGCTTCTGTGGGTGGCACAACCCGTGCTGCAAGCCCACCAGCAGCATTGGATTTACAAGCCCTGGGCACACTCAGTGCACGGTACTAGGGACTGACAAGTAAACCAATCATCCAATCATGGAGTCACTAATACATACATCAATTAACGATAGGGAGCACTTGCACTTTGGCACTGGTTAGCAGCGGCAAAGTGCCCATGAGCATCTAGTCCAGCAAAAACATATCGGCAACAGTGGAGGCATTACGAAAAAATGGAAGGGAGACCCACGCCAAGGATGCCAGGTCTAACACGTGTCCCCTCCAGCTGAAATGTGGGGAGAACTATCCTACCACTAGGGAGTTCTCATCGCTAAGGCGGAAAAATCTGGACAGTCCATCAGCATTGGCGTGTTCTGTACCAGGGCGGTGTTCCACCGTAAAGTCCATCCCCTGTAGGGAAATGGACCACCTCAACAGCTTTGGATTCTCACCCCTCATCTGCATCAACCATCTGAGGGGCCTGTGGTCTGTCTGAACCCGGAAGTGAGTCCCAAACAGGTATGGTCTCAGCTTCTTCAGAGCCCAGACCACAGCAAATGCCTCACGCTCAATAGCACTCCATCTCTGTTCCCGGGGAAGTAACCTCCTACTGATGAAGGCTACAGGTTGGTCTAGGCCCTCCTCATTGATCTGTGATAGAACAGCCCCTACACCATGCTCTGAAGCGTCGGTCTGAACAATGAACTCATTGGAGAAGTTGGGTGCCTGGAGCACAGGCGCCGTGCACATGGCAGTCTTCAAGGTGTCAAAAGCTTTTTGACAGGCGTCAGTCCAAATCACTTTCCTGGGCTGCTTCTTGGAAGTCAGCTCTGTCAAGGGGGCAACAATGCTGCCATACCCCTTGACGAATCTCCGGTAATACCCGGTGAGTCCTAGGAAGGCTCTCACCTCTGTCTGGGTCTTGGGGGGCTCCCAAGCCAGAATGGTATCAATTTTCGGTTGGAGGGGCGCCACCTGGCCGCTCCCAACCTGGTGTCCCAAGTACACCACAGAACCCTGCCCAATCTGGCACTTACTCGCCTTGATTGTGAGGCCTGCTCTCCGCAGCGCCATCAACACTTCCCAAAGGTGGCGCAGATGTTCTTCCCAATCGGCACTGAACACTGCGATGTCATCCAGGTAGGCGGCACTGAAATCCTCCAGTCCAACCAACACCTGGTTGACCAACCTCTGAAAGGTGGCAGGGGCATTCTTCATCCCAAAGGGCATCACCCGGAACTGGTAGTGCCCATCTGGTGTGGAGAATGCTGACCTCTCTTTGCCCCATCAGTCAAGGCGATCTGCCAGTACCCAGACGTTAAGTCAAACGTGCTGAGGTACCGCGCAGCCCCTAACCGATCTATGAGCTCATCAGCTCTGGGGATGGGGTGGGCGTCAGTCCTGGTGACGGAATTGAGTCCCCTGTAGTCCACACAGAACCGGAGTTCTGGTGTGGCACCAGGCGCGGCAGCCTTTGGAACCAAGACCACTGGGCTGGCCCAAGGGCTGTTAGAGGACTCAATGACCCCTAGCGCAAACATTTTGGAGACCTCCTCCTTGATGCAGGCTCTGACCCTGTCAGTCACCCTGTAAGCCTTGTGCTTCACAGGAAGACTGTCCCCAGTGTCCACATCATGGACGCACCAATGAGTGACACTGGGAACCAGGGAGAACAGGTCAGGGAACTGTCCCAACAGTTGGCGACAGTCACCCTGCTGCTCAGGTGTCAGGGAGGTAGAGAGGTTTACTCCCTCCACTGATCCATCTTGCTCTCGGGCTGACAGGA
This sequence comes from Calotriton arnoldi, assembly GCA_963921515.1. NCBI lineage: Eukaryota > Metazoa > Chordata > Amphibia > Caudata > Salamandridae > Calotriton > Calotriton arnoldi. The sequence goes on from CAWUFW010000086.1 coordinate 4,217,739, forward strand.
GGTCAGGAAGAGGCTCGGTCTCCTCCTCCATTCCATCATCTGTAGCTAAGAGCATGCCCACTTGGGACCTCTCCAAGTGGGGCTTCAGGCGGTTCACATGCAGGACCCGCAAGGGGTTCCTGGGAGACTGCAAGTCCACCAAATAGGTAACTGGACTCTTGCGCTCCACCACCGTAAAAGGGCCGGTCCACCTGTCCTGGAGCGCACAGGGCTCCACAGGGGCCATGACCCACACTTTCTGACCAGGCTGAAGCTCTACCAGAGTGGCATTCTGGTCGTACCACCGCTTCATCTCCTCCTGGCTGGCTTCCAGATTTGCCTCAGCAAGCTCTCTGAAACGCCTAGTCTGGTTCCGGAAGGCCAGCATGTAACTGTATACATCCTGGGGAGGTTTCCTGGGAGATTGCTCCCAGCCTTCCTTGACCAAACTCAGAGGTCCTCTCACCGGGTGTCCATAGAGGAGCTCAAAGGGACTGAACCCTAGAGACTTCTGTGGCACCTCCCGGTATGCAAACAACAGGCATGGTAAGAGGACGTCCCATTTACGCCTCATGGGTTCTTCCAGACCCATAATCATGCCCTTGAGGGTCCGGTTGAATCTCTCAACCAGACCATTTCCTTGAGGGTGGTAAGGAGTGGTGAACTTGTAAGTTACCCCGCACTCCTGCCACAGGGACTTCATGTACTTGGACACGAAGTTGGTACCTCTGTCAGACACCACCTCTTGAGGGAATCCCACACGTGAGAAAATTCCCATCAGTGCCCGTCCCACCACGGGGGCCGTCACTGTCCTCAGAGGGATGGCTTCAGGGTACCGGGTGGCATGGTCCACCAAGACCAGGATAAACCTGTTGCCCATGGCTGTCTTGGGGTCCAGTGGCCCCACAATGTCAATACCCACCCGTTCAAAGGGGGTGCTGACCACAGGGAATGGCTGGAGAGGAGCCTTGTGCTTCCTCCCACTCTTTCCACTTGCCTGGCAAGTCTGGCATGAGTGAGTGGCGGCACTCCTGCGCATCTGGGGCCAATAGAAATGGGTAACAAGCCTGTCAAAGGTCTTGTCCTGCCCCAGATGTCCCGCTAACGGTACATCATGAGCCAACCCCAGTAGGAAGGCTCTGAAGCGCTGGGGTACCACCAGCACACGGGCTGACCCAGGCTCAGCAACCTTAGGCTCTGAATACAGGAGACCATTCTCCCAGTAAACCCAATGTGATCCAGACTGATCACCTGCTGCCTGGTCTGTGGCCTGTTGCCTCAGACCCACGAGAGAGGGGCATGTGTTCTGCTCCTCGCAGAACTCTTCCCTGGAGGGTCCTCCTTCTTGCTGCCAATGGGTCAGCTCAGGTAGGTCCCCCAGTTCAGCTACCTGTTCCCCTGTAGGCTCCAGGGCATCTCCCTCAGGGTCTGCCTCCTCCTGGACCGTGGGAACTTCGGGGCCGGTTTCCCACGCCCCTGCCTCTTCTCTCTCCGGCAGGCACCTGGGCCTCCCTCTCAGGCTCCAGGTCCTCTTGAACACCTTTAGCTGCCATTGACCGGGTGGTCACACATGCCCAATCAGGCAAGCCCAACATTTCTAAATGCGCACTCCGCTCCACCTTAGCCCAAGGTGAGCTCTCCAAATCGTTCCCTAACAAACAGTCAACAGGCATGGCTGGCCTCACAGCTACTTGAAGAGTACCCGAGACCCCCCACTCAAAGGGAACCTGAGCCACCTTGCAGTGACTCTCTGTGTTGTCAGCGGCAACAACCGGATAGAATGCATCAGGGATAACCTGCTCTTTAGACACCAGGTGACACTTGACAGCTGTCACACTGGCTCCTGTGTCTCCCAGAGCCTCCACCCTATGGCCATTGATGGTCACCCACTGCCTGTATTTCTTAGTGTTCTCAGGCAGCGGGGTCCTAGGGACCATCTCAGAGTCTCCTAATGAGACAAGGGAAAACACTGTGGGATCCCCCCACCTTGGGCACCCAACTCCTCCCCCAGGGCTACACTAGCCAACTGCCGGGGGACTGCACTGGTGGGTGCTGGTTTTCCATGCAAAGGGCAACGAGGATCGTTTGCCTTGTGGCCAGGGGCGCCACACTTGTAACATACCAGTGGTCCCTGGGGAACAGGGGGCCTGTCCGGGCCACTGGCTTCTTCTCAGGGGAGGCTGGGAACCTTTCCCTTGGTTCCCTTGGGGTTTACTTTGGGGCCCTTTATGGAACTCCTTCTGTTTACCCTTGTCCCCCCCACTCTTCTGCTGGGGACCCTGCCCACCCTTGTCGGAGTCTCCCACGTGACCCTTGTGGACCCGGGTACTCACCCAGCGGTCCGCCTCCTCAGCAAGCTGCCTAGGGTTAGTCAGCTTACTATCAATCAGGTGCTGGCGTAGCTCAGGAAAACAATTACCGGACAAGTGCTCCCAGGCAATTAAATCAAAGAGCGCCTGAAAATCAGTCTCTTTGCTACCCTTTACCCAACCATCCAAGGCTCTGCAAAAGAAGGTCACATATTCAACCCAGGTACTGCTTTCAATCTTACTACAGTTCCTGAACCTTTGCCTATAAAGCTCAGGGGTCAAACCATACCTAGTCATTAAGGCATCCTTCATGTGGCTGTACGAATTATAGACTTCAGAGGGCAAATCCAACAAGGTATCCCGCCCTTCACTAAGGAACCGTCCCCACAACCCCGCTCCCCAATCCTTCTCAGGGACCCGGTGGGAAGACATGGCTACCTCATAGGCTTTGAACCACTGCCCTATGTCATCATTTTTAAAAAACTCCTTCACCACATCTTTGGGAATATACACCCTAGCTTCAACAGGCACAGGCGGTACACTGCCACCAGAGGGAGTAATCTCTAAGCTCTTGGCCTTCAATTCCAACTCCCTCAAAACTTTCTCATGTTCAAACTGCATTTTCTTTTCCTCTAGGGCCAATTTCCTAGTTTGCATTTCGAATTCTAACTGCCCATTCAGCTTGAGCTTGGTCATCTGCATTTCGTGCATCCTACTCTCCTTCCTGTCCTCCAACTCCTCTGGAGACAGTCCTCTGGCAGAAACACTGCTACCTACTGGGGAAGGTGGTCTTCTAGCCCCTAGACCCAATAGCCCCTCCAGCTGCCCTTCTGCATTCTCAGCCCCCTCCACAGGGGCACTCCTTGATTCGACCCAGGCCCTCAGCGCCTTTTGAAGGTCCTCCTTCCTGGAGAGTCCGGTCATGGACACTTTACATTTTTTGCAGAATTGCTTGAGCTGTTTGAGGGTGTAGCACTCCAGCCTCTCTTCTTCCCAATCACACTCAACAGAGGCTACTGATGCTGGTTTCTCCATAGTGACTGAACTTGGCATTAGCAAAAATAGGAAATCCCAGAAAAAATGCTATAAAAGTATGTGGTTGTGTTTTGGTCTGCACTCACTAAGTAGTGTTCACCAATCACTGTACATGAGTCACAAATGCAAGTCCAGAATCCTCACCGCTGACCACCAATGTTAGATTTGGGGGTCTCTAGTTGGCAGAGGTATGTACCTTTGTCCAAATAGGGACCCTTGAGTCTAGTCAGGGAAAGTAGGTACACTCCTGAAATAACCCCCGCTCACCCTCTTGGTAGCTTGGCACGAGCAGACAGGCTTAGTTCAGAGGCAGTGTGTAAAGCATTTGTGAACACATACAGTAATCAAGTGACAACACTACAAATGGACACCACACAGGTTATATATTTATAAAAATAGGTATACTTTATATAGATTTATCACAAGACCATAAACGACAAAAATAATCCACAATACTGTCAAGAGTGCTTAGTTCTGATCAAAAAGGCTTAATTCAAGGTTCTGTGCGAGTCGGTAGCCTCCTCCGGCTACGGCGATGTCGAGAACAAACAGAGTCTAACAAATCCAGCTGACCGCGTCGAGACGGGCCAACACAGCGTAGACAGACTCGGTCACAGTACCTTTACTTGAAGCGGCAGGCACGGGCGTGCGAGCCGGATGGCTGTTCGTCGCGATGCAAAAATGGAAGCGTTGCAGGACGCGTTGTCCCTCGATGCGGTGCAGGCAGCGGCTCGTTGACGTCGTCGAGACGGAGTCGGTGAGACCAGGGCCGCGCGTTGCAGGGCGAGACGGTGCTTCGATGCGGTGCTGGCAGGTTGCGGTGCGGCGCCGGAGCCGGATTCAGGAGCTGGCGTCGATCAGTCCGGACAGCGGTGCGAGTCGGGCGGTGCGTCGCAAAGCGTGCGAGCGGTGCCCAACTCCGGTGCGGTCACAGGACTCGAACTCAGCAGCAGTGACCGTGTCGGTCGGACCAGTTCGATTCGGCGTAGCGAAGCGTTGCAGGACGCGTTGTCCCTCGATGCGGTGCAGGCAGCGGCTCGTTGACGGAGTCGGTGAGACCAGGGCCGTGCGTTGCAGGGATGAGACGGTGCTTCGATGCGGTGCTTACAGGACACCGAGTCAGTCGTGAGAGTCGGTCACAGCTCCCTACCTCTGTAGCCACTGAAACAGAGTTTCCAGCAGCAATTCACAAAGGGGGTGAAGTCCAATGGTCCTGGGACTTCGGTCAGGGGGCAAGCTCTCTTCCAAGCCCTTGGAGATCCTTCACAAGTTGATGAAAGTCACAGCAAAGCAAAAGTTCCTTTCTCCTTTCTTTGGCAGTCAGGCAAACCACTGCAGGCCAATCCCCCAAGCAGCACTTCAGGCTTAGGGATAGTCTCTCCTCAGTTTCTTCTTGGTTCCGCTCCTCAGCAAAGGTTTCTTCTTGTTCCCAAAAGTGATCTAATTTTCCTGGGGTCTGGGTGCCCCTCTTATACCCTGATTCTCTTGAGGCAGAGAGGCCTCTGCCTAGTCCAAAACCAGTTCTGGTCAGTCCTGGAGCACTTTGTTTTTCTGACTCCTTCTTTCCTTTCAGAATGTGGGGCAGAGTGCTCAGCCGCCCGGCAGGAGGTGGAGCCAGCATTGTGGAAGGCAGGCACAGCCCTATTCAGACCCAGGTGCAACTCCTCCCTCCACTCTGGATGCAGATCTTTCTATTCAGCCCTGCGCTGACTCACCCTGTCTCCTGTAGCCACCCCCAGCCCCTGTCACTCAATCTCCAGACAAGGAATACACAACCTAGCAGAGGCAGGCTTGGATAGTTAGGCAAGAAAATACCCACTTTCTAAAAGTGGTATTTTCAAACACAGAATGTTAAAACCAACTTCACTAAAAGATGCATTTTATCATCCTTGAGTTCAGGCATACTAAATTCGTTTTTCTACCATGTTCCCTGGGTCAGTTCTGACTATAAGGTGTAATAGTCAGTCTGCCCATTCTGGCCTATGGGGAGCAGGTAGCCTTGCAATAGTGAAAAACGAAAATGGCTGTAATTCACTATTAGGACATGCCACACACACCAGGGCATGTCCTACCTTATACTTACAATGCACCCTGCCCTAGGGCCTACTTTAGGGGTGACCAACATGCAGTAAAGGGAAGGTTTAGGGACTGGTAAGTGGGTGCACTCACCAAGTCGACATGGCAGCCCTAGGCTGCACACAGGCTCTGCAATGGCAGGCCTGAGACACACTTTACAAGCTGCTTCTGTGGGTGGCACAACCCGTGCTGCAAGCCCACCAGCAGCATTGGATTTACAAGCCCTGGGCACACTCAGTGCACGGTACTAGGGACTGACAAGTAAACCAATCATCCAATCATGGAGTCACTAATACATACATCAATTAACGATAGGGAGCACTTGCACTTTGGCACTGGTTAGCAGCGGCAAAGTGCCCATGAGCATCTAGTCCAGCAAAAACATATCGGCAACAGTGGAGGCATTACGAAAAAATGGAAGGGAGACCCACGCCAAGGATGCCAGGTCTAACAATGCCAGAAAGATCCTACTTTCCTACACCCACTATCGATCCTGAATACGGATTACAAGATCGTCGGCAAAATATTAGCTTGCAGTCTATTGCCTGAAATCCCACATTTGACACACTGCGATCAGACCTGTTTTTTCCCAGGATACAATATCTTCCTCAAACTTCATAGGTTATGGAAAATTAAGTGTGATGCTCCTGAATTATTCCCAAATGAAATGTGCAATGCTCTTGAACTTGAAAAAGCATTTGATTCCTTCTTTGGGGATAGATGCATAGTTTGTTGACTCTGGGTGTAGGCCCATGCTGGGGTAAAAAGGAAAATATCCTCTAGGCGAGCCCAATGTTTTGTGTAAAAACGGGATAACGTATCGTCAACTCTCGGGCTGTCGACAGGAGCACTAGCTAGGTCTGTCCTTTATCACCATTGCTGTTTGCTTGGGCTATAGAGCCCCCTTCCACTCTGTTGCAGTACATTAGGCCCATTGGGGGAATGCCATACATGTGGTGTAGTTATATGCTGACTATTTTCTGTTGTATGTAAAGGCCGCAGAGGCAAACCTTTCTCCATTGCTCAGCTATTGGATGATTTTTCTGCGATCTAGAGTTTTCAGGTGTATTGGGCCAAATCAAGTATCTTTCCTTTATGATCAAGATATAATCTCCCTTCTTACACACAATTGGATCCTAGGTTATTGCATGAATCTGTATATCATTTAGAAACTTGGGGATTAATGTTTACTATACAGCCAAGGATTTAAGGGATGGTAACTTGGGTACAGCTGTCTGTGCTCTCCGTGGACAGATTACATTTTGATCCACTCTCCCCTTGGTGGTTAGGGGTCGATCGCCCAGATTAATATGATGGTACTCCCTCTGTTACAATATTATTTCACTCATCCCTTATAGTTTTTTTTTAAAGATCTCGACCAGTTGCTAGGTGATTTCATTTGGGCTGCAGGACGCCGTTGAGTAGCCTTACCCACCCTTAAACTACCAGTAGAGGCTAAGGATCTTGGCCTCCCTGATTTGGAGCAATATTATTTAGCTGCTCAGTTGCAGTGGGTCGCTAAATGGCTGGAGGCAGTTCTTTAACCTAAATAGGGTTTAGTGCTTCCACTTACAGAGACTGCTTACTTAGCTACTTAATGTTTCTCTCTAAACGCCCATGGACATAATGCTCCACACTACTTTGTACAGCCTAGTCATGTCTCAGTCGAACTCGAGCGATTTCGAAGCTAGTTACTCTGTATGCCTCTGTGGCTCCCTTGTTTGGTTTCCCTACTTGAACAGAGTGGAGACCCTCATGTCAAATTCATTCTTGGACTGACTTGGGTCTGTCCACGTTGGGAGATATGTTTATTAATTGTGAATTACTACATTTTCCCAAACTTAAGATAGACTACGATGTCCCCCTTGATCAATTCCTTACCTAAAAACAAATTGATCATGTACTCTGTGATCAGTTCCTAACTTGATTATTGGAGCCCATCATATATGAGGTATATCAGATGATGTACACTATAAGCAATGGGATAAACTGATCAAAAGCCTCTGTAGAGCTCATGTTCGCCACTGGGATCATTCCCGAACACCCTTATGGAAAGCTTGGGAGATGGACTTGTCCAGGCCACTTCATAGTGCCGACTGGCTAATAATATTGTTATATCCTCATAAGGTGTCATGTAGCGCCTGGTTTAAATATATCCAATTTAGTATTTTCAGCAGGACTTACCTGACACCTAAACGTATTAATAAAATAAACGCTGGAATGGATGAGAAATGTTCTCATTGTCAATGGTCAGATGCAGACATATTGCATATGGGTTGCAGGGATTCTGCTCTTAGAACAGACCTATGCTTAGAACCATAGAACATCAGTTTTTAGGGACTGAGTCACCACACAACCTCAATACCTATGTGTCTGAGTCCGACTAGCTACAGTCCCTCACTTGCCCTCCTAACCTAACATGGGGTGCCAAGTGAATTGACATCCCAGAACACAACACTCTCGAACCTCACAGGGATCGCAGTAACAGGACATACCCTTCCGCTCTCTCACTCGTACTGGTCCACAATAAGATAACCAGGGGGCACGAAGAAAGTTTAGAAAATTTATTTTAACTATCGTGCTCTGAAAAGCAATATATGTGCCACAATTAGAAAACAAATGCATACTAAAAATACTGTTCGCATGGTTAATAATCTATATATTATGAAAAGCCATGTCATTTTATAGGACAGAGTAAGCTAAACCTCACTCCCTTGCTAATGAAGCTTAATGATTATATATCAAGGATCTCTGGGATTACTGGCGGACCCCTTAACTTAGCATACACAGATGAAGGCTCTACATCTCAGCAGATGCAGTGCTCTTCTCTCAGAACTCTTGTTCCATGCATTCCGTTTCTGCTGATGTGCTCATCTATATGATGGGACCTGTGTGCACATAAACTGCTGCATTCTTGTGTTATGTTTAGGTGCTAGTTCATGGCCAGAAAGAATAACAAGGGACGTTGTTGTTTGACCTTGTCTATGGTGTTCAGACTAAATCCCAGGAAAAGAACCGAACACGAAACATATGCAGGTTCTGTGTGAACGTACAATGTGGCACAAAAGCAAAATGTGCTTATAAAGTAGCGTTTGCAAAGGAAAATGAGGCCTACAACCTGCACAGTTAGGCTAACATAGGGGAAACTACAATGGGCCATGCAGGAAACACACGACACCCTCCCTTTAGTCAGGATACTAGCACTTACAAAGATACTAGATATGATAAATGTAACCTGAAAGTAAGCACACTCAAAGCCATGCTCCAGAAAAAGGAATGGCTATAAACTAAATATAGAGAAAAATGTCAGTTTGGAAAAAATAAGGAAATCAAGCTAATTCGAAAATCCATGATGTTACTCGTCCATTTCGTAGGCCAATGACTCCATGAAGGAATCCGACTCCGCACATAATGATTGGTCCACATCCCAAGTCACGAGCTCCAAAGAACAAACATGCTTTCCAGACTCAGCCGATGCTGAGACAGTTACCGGGCAACCTGCATCCATGTTATTACAGCCTGTGTCTTGTGATCCTTGCGCCGACGCACATGGTTCCTCATAGGCCAAAGGCTCAAACCTCACATTGTGTAGAAGTCGCAAGCCAAAATGAGAGTTCTGAAAATGGATCAATAAGGGACTCATCAGCAGTCCAAAGTCCAAGGCAGCGGGTGGCTTCGAAGCCAGGCATATATCCAGGGCTCATTTGAAGGGACACAAGATATAGTGGAACAGGTTTCACACAGCTAAACCAGGCAGGCCAAAATGTCAAAATCCAGTTCCTGTAGTAGAAGCATTCCAAAGATTTAATTCATAGGCTCACTGTGATATTGGAGTGATACCAGTTCCAGTTTATGTAGGACAAAAGTAACAAAAGGAAAGAATACAAACAAAACCAAAATTCAAACAATTCTCCCCACCCACCCCAGAACTGGTACTTTCTTTCTAGATCTATTGTGTATCTAGCATACCTAGCATCTTCCTAGTTAGGTTTCAATGTGTGTCTGAGGTTTCTCCTGTGTTTGTTATCCGAAGAAGGTGAAGGTATTTCGGACATGTGATTTCATGGAATTCCGTTGATAACAGAGTGAGAAGCGGTTTCCACACTTCTTTAAATGCCGCTTCGGAGTTTGTGAGGGAGGCATGTATGCGCTCCATCCCCAAAATATACCATAGTCTGTGGAGCCATCTGAAGTACGTAGGTGTATTTTGTGTTCCCCAATGTGCCCGAATTTTCTGGAGCGCTGCTTCCAGGGCCAATCCCATCTGTTCCCCCTCAAGAGATTTCAATGGGAACGTTAACGGGTTAGCCAATCCAAGCACTATATATGTCGGGAATCGTGGGATCTGTGTCTCAAACCGTAGGTCTATCTCATCCAATATCTTGGGCCAATAAGATGACAAAATTGGACAATCCCACAGCAAGTGTAATAAGGTGCCCTCTTCCCCACACCCACAAGTGGGGCTACGGTCTGGGTTCCCTTTATTAAGGCGTACGGGGGTCAGGTACCAATATGTGACTATCTTAGTAGCTGCTTCTTTACTGGCCATATTTCGAACCGTATGTTTGGCCCTATAATAGATTTCTCCCCATTCCTTTCTTGACAAATCCCTTCCTAATTCCTTTGCCCAACGCTTCTGACTAGCGGTAGGTTGTGTGGAGGCCGTTTGACGTATGTCATATAATTCGGAGACCAATTTTTTATCAGTGCTTTTGGTAACCAGCTACTTCTCGTATCTCGTTAATTTCCGGCTGACTTTTGGGTGGACCTCAGGGTGAAGTAACCAATGTCTTATCTGCATGTACTGGAATCTCTCCGCCTCAGGTATTGTATAATCCTGTTGCAGCTGCGTGAATGGTATAATCCCTTCAATATCAAATAAGTGTCCTGTCACTTTACAAGGTGTATTTTGCCACCTTGCGAATGCCTTACCATCTAGCCCTGGAGTCAACTCCCTGTTGTCCAACAATGGTGACATCGGAGAAGGGAATGTCGTAAGCTCTTTCTTTACAGGTGCCCTAGCCCACACCTCCATCACTGACTTTGTTACAGGTGACCTCTGGAGACTCTGTGGCCTATCCGCTTTCTTTAAAAAGGGAACCTTCCACAGGGAGAGTCCTGTTAACTCTCTATCCTGGAATAACCAGCGCTTTTCTGATTCCTCTCTGCTCCACTCCACTAGGTATCGCAATTGGGCTGCTCTAAAATAGTCCAGTAAATTTGGAATCCCCAAACCTCCCTCTTCTGGTTTCAGATATCCCTATTCTCTACGCATACGAGGACGCGCCCCTGCCCAGACAAAGTGAAGTATGTCCTTCTGCAGCCTAGCGAGAGTTCCCTTAGGTGGAGAAACCGGTAACGTCTGAAATAAGTATAATGCTTTAGGTAGGATTGACATCTTAACAGCTGCCACCCGGCCCAGGAGAGACAGATGATGGTGTCCCCAGCTATTCAGATCCCTCCCGATCTGCCGGGAGAGTGTTGCATAGTTTTTGTTTTTTTGTTTGTTTTTTGTTTTTTTATTGAATTTTCACAAATCGTATACAGTATGTTGGCACAGTAGCATACAACGTGATTAAGCAAGAGTTGCAACGTTGGTCACATATACATGACAGTGGTGAATATATGGAGAACACATCATAAAAGGCATTACACAATGAATATAGAGACAAACTAAACGCATTATTCCGGTATTTCAGTAGGTGCACAATGTTCCACAGATCGCAGGTATTGTAACAGTGGTTCCCATATGTCACGGGGTCTAGAGGTGGATGGTAGATCCTCCGCATAAAGTACTATGTTGTCACGGCAATAGGTTAGGTCTTTGAGCCATAGGGCACTTTGGGGTTTAACCGTACTGTCCCAGGAAAGTGCCACTCGCCGTTTTGCAAGAAGCAGAGCCACTTTCACAAACTTTCCCACTCCTCCCTTCAGAAACGGCACCAAGACCAGAAGACAAATGTGTGGGGTGCATTGCACGGTCACATTAACCATTTTGGACAGTTTACTCGTTACATCAGCCCAAAACTCGGCAACCCCCCGGCATGCCCAGGCTAGGTGCCAAAAATCAGCTCCTGTACCCCGGCATCTTTTACACACGTCGGCGTCTCGCAGTCCATACTGAAATAGTCTTTGAGGGGTGTGATAGGTCTGATGCAGGTATTTAAAATGAATGATACGGAGATTCCCGTTGGGGGTCAAGTGTCCTGTCAGTTGGCAACAATATTCCCAGTCTGACTGTGTAAGCTGGGGAGATAGACACGTATTCCATTTCTCCAGGCTTCTGCTAGGTGGGGCAAGTCTTTCGGCTCGGGCACTTTGATATAATTTAGTGATGAGTTTGTGACGCGTAGGGGTAAGGAATAGCGTATGCAGCGTCTGTAATGTAGGTGGTTCCGCCGGGAATGTAGAAAAATGGGCCTGTAGCGCTTTTTTGAGCCTATGGAGAGTGAAAAGAAATAGAGGGGTTTTGTTCTGTATATAGACGAGGTCGGCGTCTGAGAGGAAGGTGCCATTCACGTATAGGTCACGCATGTGGATAATCCCAGCTAGTTTTAGTGTGTGCAGTGTCCCTTTGTCATGTGTGACCGAAAGAGCCGCGTGATAAGCAATTGGCAGCAATGGTGAGTATAATGGAAGTTTCCCAGCTAGGCGGCCTATCGTGTGCCATGCTGTTACGGTAGTGTCGATGTTATTAATTTCAGTGCGGGTGTATGTCTGTGGTTGTGAGATAGTATAGATCGCAGAGGTATGGGATGTGCATCCCCGTCTTCAATTGCAACGTGGGGTATAAAGTCATGCATACCAAGCCAATAATGTGCGTAGTGGGCGTGCGCGCATAAATAATATAAATATAGATCAGGCACGCTAAAACCGCCCTCTTTATAACTTAGGGTAAGTGTGTTCCAGTTGACCCGGGCTTGTTTGCCTCCCCAGATTAGTCGAAGAAGCAAGGAGCGCAAGGTTTGAAAATAGTGCTGGGTGAGTGTGATTGGTATATTACAAAACAGGTAAAAAAATTTGGGCAGTACGACCATCTTTACGAGGGCTATACGGTCGGCTATGGATAACGGAAGCTTAACCCATCTGGTAACCTGTTGTTCTAGGACCGTGTACGCCACGCCATAGTTTTCTCGAATAACTATTTCCGGGTCGCAGTGTACCCACACTCCAAAATATTTCACGGGGTCAGTAGCCCACAAGAGCGGGAATTCCAGATCGTGAGGCTGAGTGCATGCAGTCAGCGGCACCACTACCGATTTGGCCCAATTAATTAGTAGGCCGGAGAAACGACCAAATCGAATATATTCCCGTAAGATGACCGTCAGATATGTTTGCGGCTCTCGGACGAAAAGCAACATATCATCTGCATACATGGAGATGTGAACTGGGCGATGAGCAAATCGAAGGGCCGAAGCTCGATGTCGTTGTCGAATGATACAGGCCAGTGGTTCAAGCGTTAGCGCGAATAGAAGTGGGGAGAGAGGGCAACCCTGTCTCGTGCCTCTGGTGATTTTGATGGGGTCTGATGTGTAACCCTCCACCCGAATTCGGGCTACGGGGTCAGTGTATAGCAGACGTATCCACCCGATAAATAGCGGTGGAAACCCCATGCGCCTCAGAATGTGGAATAAATATCCCCATTCAATTGAGTCAAAGGCTTTGGCTGCATCAAGCATCACTGCCGCCGCCTGCAGATCAGGGTCGAGTATGTGAAACATGGCGAAAATCGTACGCAGATTCTGAGAGGTGGATCTGTTAGGAATAAAACCTGACTGATCTGGAAGAACGAGTATGGGCATAAGGGGTTGCAGTCTCGTTGCTAATATTTTGGCCAGAATTTTTACGTCAGTGTTTATAAGTGATAGTGGCCTGTACGAATCACAACGGGACTGTGGCTTGTCTTTTTTAAGTAGGGTGATGATGAGGGCCTCTCGTAAGGTAGGGGGCAGTACACCAGAGTCGTAGGCCTCGGCATACATTTCCAAGATGTATGGCGCGAGTTCCGCGGCATACTCCTTGTAAAATTCGCCGGGGAATCCATCGGGTCCCGGAGCTTTTTTATTGGGGAGTGTCTTGATGGCCGCCCTTATCTCCTCCTCTGTAATCGGCTGACTAAGAAAGTCCCGCTGGCTGTTTGTGAGCCACGCAAGGGCCACGTCCGAAAGGTACTCATCCAGCTCATGAGGATCCGCCTCCCCCTGTGACGTGTACAATGTGGCGTATGTACAGCGAAATTGCGCAGCAATGTCTGGGGTGGTGTAATGATCGTGTTCATCGTCATCTGTTATTTTGGTAATGGTATGGTTACGTGTGCGCAGTGTGATCTTGGAAGCGAGATGACGTCCCGGGCGTCCTCCTTCACCGTATGCGCGGGCCATGTAACGTCTGTGTATATATAGCGCGTTTCTTCCTCAGCAAGGGTATTATATTCGATCACAGATTCTTTAATAGAGGCAAGAAGCAGGGCAGATGGAGAATGTTCGTACTCCCTCTCGAGTTTGTGCAGCGTAGTCTCTATCCTGGATAGCCATCCGCGTAGATCACGCAGGATGCCAGCCGTTGTGCTGATACAAGTGCCACGAATGGTGGCCTTGAACGCCTCCCAGAGGGTCATGACACTATCTACTGAGCCGTTATTTGTGTTAAAGTAGTGTACAATTGCTTCTCGGATGGTTGCGTTATATAGTGGGTCAAGTAGTGCCTCAGAATGGAAGCGCCACATATAGGAGTGGGGCACAGCCCTCGGGATCTGCAGGGTGAGTAGCACCGGGTTGTGGTCCGACAGGGTGCGGGGTAAGCTATGTATTTCTGCCACCCAGCCTCCTGCATGCTCGCTAAGTAACCAATAATCAAGGCGGGACCAGCTGTTATGCGCCGTGGATACGTGTGTACCCTGCAGGGTGTGGGCGTTGCGATGTCGCCAGATGTCCAGTAGGCCCAGTTCCGCCATTCCCTCCCGAATCACCGCGGCAGCCCTAGGGGATTGGCCGTCTCGTGCACTGGACTTGTCTTTAGTGGGGTCGAGGTGCGTATTTAAATCTCCACCCCATAGTATTACAGCATCAGGCCAGTCTCGTAGAGTGGAAATTATACGTTCGTAAAGGTCCAGGTCGTCGATATTGGGCCCGTACGTGTTGACTATAGTGATGAGTCTGCCTTCTAACTTGCCATGTACTATGGCATATCGCCCATCAGTGTCTACACACGTGTGAATCATGGTGAAGGAAAGACTATGCTTGACGAGCGTGAGCACCCCACGGGAGTAAGAAGAGTAGGAGGAGGCCAATCGGTAACCGGCCCAGCGCCCCCCAATGTGTGCATCTGTTTGCTTGGTTAAGTGTGTTTCCTGAATGAGGGCAATTTGGATTTCGTGGCGATCGAGATATGCTAGGACTTGACGGACCTTTTTGTGTGAATTTAGTCCCCGGACATTCCAAGTGAGGCAGGTTATTACTGCGCTGTCATTATGGTGGATTCATGCGGAACATATATATAACGTGGGATTTTGGGAGTGCCTGAAAGCAATGCATATAATCCATAATCACCAACATAGTACATTTTATGCAAAAACAATACCCTCCCATCCCCCCCCTCCCGCCAAAACCCCCCACCCACTTTGGCATCCCCAACTCGCCAAAGCCAACCCAAACAACCCATAACAGTTCCTGCGTGCATAAACCAGATTGGGGAACACCCATGTGGGGGACACTGGGGCACACATCCCCACCCAGATCTACGGGAGGTGGTCGAGCCAGAACGTTTTTATAGTTCTGCCTTCGTAGCTAAAACGCAAGAGACCCAAATAAGGTCACCTCGGTGACTGAGAGATACTGATACAGTGTTAGGGCATAAGTAATGGTCTGAACATCAAAGGATGCTCCTTCAGTTGGTCTCATGCAAACGTAGTACAGAACGTCATGGGCAGTCTCGAACACAGTGTAAACTAGAATGTAAAATGTGAAATCTTAGCTGAACTCTGCAAGTGTCCCGGAAGGATCTGCATCATGACCGTCTCGATCATCCGCCATCTGATGTAGGGTGGGGAACCAGTCGGAGTGCGGCGGAGAGCAGGCAATAGGAAGAGTCCAACCGTTCATGCGATGTCATTTATCCGCCGCACCGGCCCCTCTGCAGTCGTCTTCTGCAGGGCCGGGAGAGTCTCGACTGTGACGTTTGAGGGTTTTAGCAAAGTCCATCGCCGACTTAGGGGTGGTGAAAATCCTCGGTTTTGCAGCGTGAATCTTTCTGGATTCACTATGCTGTGCATTATTCCGCCATCTCGTGGTTGGGTCCGGATTCGTAGTCTTTTCTTTGTTTTTGTCTTTTTTTTTTTTTTTTTTTTTTTTTTTTTTTTTGGCCCAGGTGGGCGGCGACGCCCCACCATTTGGTGTCTTCGGTGACGTCGTCGCGCTTCCGGCGGAAGCTCCCACCTTTGGTAGCCATCTTCAGATTCTTTTTTCCGCCGTGGGGTCTGGATCGTTGCCGAGAAGTTCCAGAAAGTTGGACGAAGAATCTCGAAAAGTCGAAATTTCATCACAGAAGATATACTACTGAGACACCGGACGACGACACTAGTACCGGAGAAGAAGGACGACGAGGTAGAAGGTCCACGACCGAAATCTCGACGCCTACAGAGAATGCGCTCACAGGGGGCTCCCTAAGCGCGGTTATGGACAAGACTCCGTTCAAGTTCTGCAGAAATTGCCACCACAAATACGCCCAAAAAGACCAGCACCCAGTCTGCAACCTCTGCTTGCCGCTCGACCACGCCAGCGAAGACTGCAACGCGTGCTCGGCGTTCACCCCGAAGACCCTCCGGGTGAGAGACAGACAGAGAAGGGCGAATTACAGCATGCAGGGCCAGGGACCAGCACCATCTCTCCGAGACCTGGGTCTCTCGAGCGGAGAGGAGGACAACATCGCAGAGGGACCAGAGGACTGCGCTGTCGTCGAAATCGAAAAGAAAACGTCGAAGGAGGTAAGGGAGTCGTCGACCCCAAAACACCAAAGCGACGCTCGAAAGAGTGAAGCCAGAATCCCTAGCGACACTGCCAGAAGTGTAGCAAAGTCCACCAAGGGAGCGTTGCCGCCGAAACACTCGACGAAAGCAACAGCACCAAGGGACAAACAGCCGAGCGGATCCTTGGACAAGGACTCTCAATCGGCGAAAGCCTCCGAAAAACGAAGGCGTCGAAGGTCGTCCCCGAAAAGGAAACCTCGACACCGAGAAAGGAAGGCCCGGCGTCTGTTTCGACGACCGCGACCGCGAAGAGAGGCACTGCACCACTCGACGCCGAAAAGGCCCACGAGATGGCGAAAAAGAAGAGGAGGCTCGAGGCAGAGATGGCGAGCATCCTGCAACGCAAAAAAGACTTCGACGAGAAGATGAAACAATACGCTATTCCGTCGAAGCAAGCCCACGAGGCAGTCGAGGAGTTCGAGGTCGAAGTCGACGAGGCCCCGGGGACACCCGAACAGCTCGAAGACCAGGACGAGGAATACTACTACTTCGAGGCCGAAGGCGAAGAAGAGATGCTGTCTTACAGGGACTCGGCGTCCTCTGAAGTACAAGACCTAGACTGGCAAGACCTCGACACAGAGTCACCAGAAGAAGGGGTAGACACTTACCCCTCGAGACCTTCGCCGCCAGACGACATCGGAGTCTACAATGAGGTCGTGCAGAAGGCTGCAAAGACTTATGGGGTCGAAATGCAGGAGGAAAAGACAAAAGCAGGTTTCCTCTTCGAAACCCTGCTCCCCCAACAGACAAGGAGTCAATTTCTACCCATGTTACCTGGCGTTCTCGACCAGGGAAGGGAGGCCTTCAGGGAACCAGCAATCTGCAAGGCGGTTACCCCTAGGAGCGAAAAGAAGTATAAGCACTCCACAAAAGATCCTGCATACATACAGGGGTCTGTACCAGCAGACTCCATTATCGCTGCAACAGCCAGGAAGAGGGCCGGTGTGCCCACCAACACAGGCCCACCTCCAGACAAGGAGAGCAAAAGAATAGACCTCACAGGACGTAAGGTGGAGAGGAACGCAGCCATACACTGGCGTATCGCCAACTCCAACGCCCTCATCAGCAGGCATGCATACCAGCATTGGGCAGAAATGAGCCAGCTCATTAAGCACCTGCCAGAAGAACACCAACAAAGGGCCAATTACCTAGCGGAAGAAGGCAAGGCCATCGCGAACACTTGCCTAAAGTCAGCCTTGGACGCAGCAGAGAACTCCAGCAGGCAAATGATGATAGGGATGACTGAGAGGAGACACGCATGGCTCAGGATCTCCGGCTTCAAACCAGAAGTACAGAGCAACATCATCAACACACCGTTCGACGGTGAGAAACTGTTTGGAGCAACAGTTGACAACAAATTAACACAACTAAAGACGGACAACGAAACTGCAAGGTCCATGGGAGCGCTGCAGTTCAGGGGGATGAGAAGAGGGAACCCCTCAAGGCGAGCCAGTGGTAGAGGAGGCAATGCACCTACCACTTCACATCAATCACAACAACAAGGGTACCAAGGGAACAACCAGGGCCAAAACCTGCAGGGACAACAGCAGCAGAATTGGCAGTACCAACCCAGAGGACGGTCCTTTCGAGGGCGCGGGTACGGACGGGGACAGGCCCGAAGAGGGGGCCAGCAGCCCGCCTCAAAGTGACTCCACACACATAACAAGCCCCCCACCGTTAACACCAAGGTTGAGGGGAAGTCCGCAAAGGAAAATATAAAGAGCAGAAGCACACAGCAAATAACCACCGAGCATACGACACCAGTGGGAGGAAGAATAAGAAAATTTCTCACACAATGGAGGAAAATTACCACAGACAAATGGATACTAAACACCATACAGCACGGGTACTGCATAGACCTCCAAAAACACCCGCCAGGGAGAAGACCAAGACATCGGTCAATACCCGCAAGAGAACTAGCCCTCCTCCGCCTAGAAGCAGAGGAACTGCTACAAAAAAGAGCAATAGAACCAGTTCCAAACAACGAAAGGAACAAGGGAATATACTCAACGTACTTCCTAGTGCCAAAGGTAGACGATACACTAAGACCTATACTGGACCTCAGATTCCTGAACAAGTTCGTAAAAACCCAAAAATTCAAGATGACTTCACTTCAGGAAGTAATACCCCAAATCCAAGAAGGGGATTACATGGCGACCTTAGACCTAAAAGATGCATACCTGCACATACCCGTCAACCGCAAACACAAACGGCTATTAAGATTCGTGATAGGCCACAATCACTACCAGTTCACAGTGCTAGCCTTCGGACTAAAGTCCGCACCAAGAGTGTTCACGAAATGCCTAGCAGCAGCTGCAGCGCACCTTCGGAGGAGGAGCATACATGTATACCCCTACCTCGACGACTGGCTGGTAAAAGCAGGATCATACAGACTCTGCAAAAAACACATCAAACAAGTCATAGAAACACTGTCCACATTAGGTTTCTCAATACATTGGGAAAAATCGTCAACAGAACCCCAACAAATCAAGATATTCTTGGGGGCACAAATAGACAGCACACAGTCCAAGGTGTTCCCCAGCGACAAGAGAAGTATAGCGCTCCTGAGGGAAACACGTCATTACCGCAAGGGGCAAGTTCTGACAGTGAGGACGGTGAGCAGGCTAATGGGAATGATGGCATCATGCATCCACCTTGTCCCGCATATCAGACTGCACATGAGACCGTTCCAGGAATGGATACAACAGCAATGGTCACAAGCCACAGGGAGTTGGGAAGATCTAGTGGTTGTCACACACGCAGTGCAGAAAGAAATAGCGTGGTGGAAAGAAGAGAACATATTACAAGGGAAGCCATTCACACAGCCAACTCCAACAGTGACCATCACAACAGACGCCTCACAGCAGGGCTGGGGCGCGCACATGACCAGACTCCGCGTCAGGGGGCTCTGGTCACAACAAGATGCAGTGAAACACATCAACTACCTAGAACTCAAAACTGTGTTCCTAGCCTTAAAAGCCTTTCAAAAGCAGCTTTACGGCCAGCGAGTGCTGATACAAACAGACAACACAACTGCAATGTTCTACATCAACAAGCAAGGTGGGACACAATCAGCACCGCTGTCAAGTCTGGCACAACAGATCTGGAGATGGGCCATCCCTCTAAGGATAGACCTGCTAGCAATACACCTCCCAGGAATAGACAATGTAGAAGCAGACCGACTCAGCAGGCAGACGTCTGCATCCCACGAATGGGAACTGAACCAACAGGAGGTGCAGCAACTGTTCCAAAAGTGGGGAACACCACGGATAGACCTCTTTGCAACACCCCACAATGCAAAATGCCAACATTACGCATCCAGACAGCCGGACCAAAGGTCCCTAGGGAATGCCCTATGGATAAGTTGGTCGAACGAATTTGCTTACGCTTTTCCCCCGATACCACTGTTACACAAAGTACTCAGCAAATGCAGGAGCAGCAGCATGACACTCATACTGGTGGCACCTCAGTGGGCCAGACAAACATGGTTCTCACAGATTATGGAAATGGCGCAGGAACCAGCACACAGGTTCAGCAGAAGGAAAGACCTCCTCACAATGCAAGACGGAAAAGTGCTCCACCCAGAACCAGACAGCCTCAGCCTAGCAGCATGGCTCCTGAGGACCTAGAATTCGCACACCTCAAACTACCTCCAAGCACCATGGCAGTACTCAGAGAAGCAAGGAGACCCACTACAAGAAAATGCTACATTGCAAAGTGGAAAAGGTTCTCACAATGGTGCATTACAGAGGGACTGCAACGAAAAGTCACAAAAGAATCAACAGTACTGCGATATTTAACACACCTACTACAAAGCGGGCTGAGCTACTCGTCACTAAGGGTTCACCTAGCAGCCATAGTGGCCTACACCAGGGGAGAAGCGGTGAAAAGCTTCTTCACCTCCCAAGTGGTCAAAAGATTCCTGGAAGGGGCTAAAAGAATAGCCCCCCTAAAAGGATGCCAGCCCCAAGCTGGAACCTCAACACTGTACTGACACAGTTGATGAAATCACCATTTGAACCCATACACAAGAGCACACTGCACATGCTCACACTAAAAACGGCTTTCTTAGTGGCTATCACGTCACTGCGAAGAGTCAGTGAACTACAGGCTCTCACACTACAAGAGCCCTACTTGCAAATACACAAGGACAGAATTGTCATGAGGACGGACCCACACTTCCTGCCAAAGGTGGTGTCGCGGTTCCATATCAATCAAACAATACAGATACCAAGTTTCTTCCAGAAACCTTCAACACCCTCAGAAAAGGCGCTACACACGCTAGACGCCAGAAGGGCAGTGATGCACTACATAGAAAGGACGAAGGAATGCAGGAAAACAAAACAACTCTTCGTTTCCTTCGCAAGCAGTTTCCTGGGACGACCAGTAACAAAAAATACCATTGCACGGTGGATTGCACAAGCAATACAACTCTGCCACAAGCAGGCAGGACAAGAGTTACAAGGGGCCGCCCAGGCTCACTCAACAAGGAAAAAGGGAGCAACGGTTGCGTTCCTAGCGAACACACCTATACAAGACATTTGCCAAGCGGCAACATGGTCTTCCGTGCACACGTTCACCAAACACTACTGTGTTGATATCCAAATGAACAAAGAGGCACAAGTAGGACAGAAGGTCTTACAGCACATTTTCAGCAACCAATGCTCATCTTCCACCCAACCACCGCAATAACAAAACCGCTACTAAGTCTATGCACAGCATAGTGAATCCAGAAAGATTCACGCTGCAAAACGAATAGTTTCTTACCTGTCGGTGTAGTTTTGCAGCTTGAAGACTTTCTGGATTCACTAGCGATCCCACCCACCTCCGCCAGGAAGATAACATAGGAGGTTAAGGGTACAACTAAACTACATACAAGGTTTTAAAGGGATCAAAGAATAATTGAAGGATTAAAGGTTAAAGACATAGACAACAAAAAACTGTAAGAGGAAGAGAAAAAAAGAATCTGAAGATGGCTACCAAAGGTGGGAGCTTCCGCCGGAAGCGCGACGACGTCACCGAAGACACCAAATGGTGGGGCGTCGCCGCCCACCTGGGCCAACAAAAAAAAAAAAAAAAAAAAAAAAAAGACAAAAACAAAGAAAAGACTACGAATCCGGACCCAACCACGAGATGGCGGAATAATGCACAGCATAGTGAATCCAGAAAGTCTTCAAGCTGCAAAACTACACCGACAGGTAAGAAACTATTCGTTTCCCGTCAACCTCAATGCGCAGTCGTGCCGGGTATAGCATCGCATAGGGAATTTGTTCCAAGATAAGGAGCTTCTTCACAGACTGGTATTCTCGTCGTGCTTCCTGGACAGCAGCTGTGAAATCAGTATAGAATGCAAGGGTATTACCCTCGTGCGTGATGGTGCCTTTTTCTCGCGCTAGCCGAAGGATGGTGTCTCGGTCTCTATAGTTGAGCAAGCGCGCGATGATGGGACGCGGCGGTGTTCCTGGAGGTGGACGGGCGGCAAGAGATCTATGGGCCCTTTCGACTATTAGGACGAGAGACAGGTTTTCCGCACCAAAGATTGTTTGGAGGAGTCGTTCCATGTACGTTTCCAGTCGTCCGGTGTTTGTAGATTCTGGCAGGCCCGTGACGCGGATGTTGTTGCGCCGGGACCTAGCTTCCAGATCCTCATTGCGAGCCTGAATCACCGCCAGCACCTTTTCCATCGAGGCCGTCTTTGTTGTAACCTGCTGTAATCCATCCTCTGCTGTAGAAATACGACTTTCCGCCTCTCCCAGCCTCATGGCGTGTTTATCCAGCTTCGTGGACATATGGTCCATACGCAGGTTGAGATGGTCGATCTTCCCATCTATTGATTGTAGACTGGCCTGCACCGCGAGCAGGGTTTTATCTATATTGGACAGTTGGTCAGTGGGCGCGTCCGCCTCAGAGTCGGAGGCAGCATTCCGAGTCGTCTTGCCGCCGCGTCGCGATTCGAAAGTAAGACGTGGTTGATTCCGATCTGGCTTCCCCATTTTGGAACGCTGAGTCTGAAACCTTCACTCTGTGGGCAGCAGTGCGGGTCAGCCGCACAAGTGGCCTGGAAAAGGATTGGACCCAGTCGCACCTGGCAGAATTCGTTCCCAATGATGATGTCGCTTTCTGCGTGAATCAGGGGGAAGCGTGCCCTGTTCCGGCAGGCAGCAGGACCAAGGAGGGCTGTGCAGCGAAAGGGTCAACTATATGGGCTGTCCTTCACGGAGCACAAATCGAAGTGGTGGGAGATTACTAAGATTCCAAGCAGCTAGAGGAAATCCCCCGCACAGGCACTGCGTGTTACCGGACGAGTACTGGTCTCTGCGGTTCTTAGGCAGCGCCCCCAGGCTGGTGCAAGGTGAGTTGTGGCAGTGCTGGGCCTGCAGCGGTCTGAATCCAGCGCTGTGCTCGCGGGGGCATACATGAAAGACGTGAAGTGCCGCCAGACAGGGCCCGGAAGATTGAAGATTGGATGCCCATGGAGGTAGATAAGCCGTCCCCGAGGTGAGTCATTGCCGGCGCGGAGGCGGCCCACCGCACCCGCCGGTCCGGGCAGCGCTGGTTATCCAAGTCGCAGTTGGGCAGCTGGTCGCGCCGGGGCGCAGAAGTCGCCTGGTCAATGGACGGCGAAGGGATTAGTCCCAACGCGGGATGCAGCCCGATGGGAGTGTGGATCCGCTGTCACCGCGCCGCAGCATACATTCAATGGAGCCGTCCTGCTCTGAAGTAGGGCGATATTTGTGATCAGAGAGCGCGCCACTGAGGCCCCCCAGCTGGCCCCCCAGGCCTCTCCAATACTCGTTTGTGTCTCCTGCAAGTATCGGGCCTACCGCGGGCCCACCGCGTTGGAAAATCAGCGCGTTTACAGTGCAGCGTACCTTAGTTCATAGAGGCCATGTGGGAATAATGAAGGCCGTAGAGGGTTTTTCGGGCCGGCGCCAGCTGCAGCCGCTCACCGAGCGACCCCCAATCGCTGCCCAGGTCCACCACGCCGATTAGGTTACGCACGGTCGGATCCA
This sequence comes from Calotriton arnoldi, assembly GCA_963921515.1. Classification (NCBI taxonomy): domain Eukaryota; kingdom Metazoa; phylum Chordata; class Amphibia; order Caudata; family Salamandridae; genus Calotriton; species Calotriton arnoldi. Next base: position 4,241,174 of record CAWUFW010000086.1, read on the forward strand.
CGTACTTCCCCCCGTGCCGCAGCGTTATCACAGAGCGTCTCAGTCGGGGTCCGGGTACCCGCCCCGTGTGTCAATCGCAGAAGGAGCACACCCGCCGTATCGTCCAGCGTCGTCCTCCCAGCAGGGCGCAGCCCGCCGACACAGGCCCAGACGCTCGCCCGCGGCAGCCGCCGCCGAGGCAGCCCCTGCAGCAAATTTTTCTCGAGCGGCAAGTGCCCACGAACCTCCGACACTCGGATCGCTGAGTTGAAGGTCGTTACTTTCGGCAGGATTGCAGATTTTTAATGTATCATGGGCTTGACCGACGGAGCTGCTCTAGTGAGCTGCCATCTTGTCGTGCGCCCTCTAGCGCCCCCCTTTTTTTGTTTGTTTTTTAATTGCATTTTTCAAGAGACAATACAACCAAGCAGGGACTGAGAGGCCAGTGGCCTCAAATTGCCGGACCAGATGCGTTGATATGTCAGATAGAAAACATTCTCTTGCAACCAACATAAAAAACAATTACAGAGGAGCAGCATATAAAAAAAGAATCTAGGAATAATTACAGTACAGCAATATCTCAGTATTCAATCATAATATCATTACCGATACGTACTCTTGGATATTTCTCGTAGTGGGAGTCATTCAGGCGGCGCCTAGTACCTGGTTCTAATGATAGTCACATACTACCTACGTGTAGGTGTATCCATTTCATTCGCTGTCTATGGAGTGGGCTTGTAAGTAACTTTTGAGTGGTTGCCATATATCGCAGGGGCGTGAAGTGACCGGTAGAAGTGTGGCATATATGTCACTCATAGTATCACAGTAAGTGAGGTCCCCAAGCCATGCCCGCACTGACGGTATTTGCGTTCTACCCCAATGTAATGAAACCTGTTGCTTAGCTATCAATAAGGCAATTGCTGAGAATCTTCTAGCGGCTTGACATATCCCAAAAGGGCCGTCAACGGTTTGGGGGGTATAGTTTGTTCCACCATGATGGACAGATGCCGGAAAATATCCTCCCAGTATGTGTTCACAGGTGCGCAGTACCATGCAAGGTGTGGAAAATCTGCCTCAGGAGTACCACATCTCAGACACGCGCTTGATACTGTTGGATTCATTTTTGATAATAGTTTGGGAGTAACTTAAACTCTATGATGATATTTAAAATGTAACAATTTATGTCTATAGTTACTAGAGACGTAACGCGTCTGAGAACAACAGTAATGCCATATGTCGTCGGTAATAGTGATATCTAAATCCTGCTCCCAGGATGTGCGCGCTTTAGTGCCCACAGGTGGGCAAAGGGAAAGCTACAGGTGGTAAATGCGCGATACTAAATGAGCACTATCGGGCGAGTTTATAATAAGTGTGAGTGGAGGAAAGTCATCCGGTTCAGTCGAGGCGTCTGGTAAAATCTTCAGTAAGGAGCCACGAATTCTATGGAGCAAAAAATTATCCATGTGTGTTGCGGCACCACATGAGGCTAGTTCGGCAGTCGAGCATGGTCTGGAGTTGCAAACAAGTTACTCAATTGTAAAAGTCTCTGTTTAAGTAGTGTTCTCTTAGTGAGCGTTTCCATGGTAGGGGATATGCACGGGTTATCTGCTAGTGGTAAATGTGGAGAGTATAGGGATTTGTATTGTAGATACCTCCGCAATTTAGTCCATGCCCAACATGTCGTGGGCACTGTTTGAATTTCTGTAGGACATCGTGGAAGGCCTAAGGGCAATAACGACGATAATGAGTGGGGATATATCTGCGAACTGTCGGGTTTGAGATATTGAAGTTGGGCATCTGGGTGGTACCAATAATACGTATAGTGGACTTGTGCTACCAGGTAATATAAATAGAAGTCAGGGACCCCAAATCACCTCCGTTCAAATGGCATGGTCAATGTGGCCCGGTTCACTCGTGATTGTTTACCCGCCCAGACTATTCCTATCAGAAGCGACCGGAGTGTATTAAAACAAGTCACCGTTGGAGGAAGGGGGATATTTAAAAAAAGGTATAGAAATCGTGGTAATACCACCATTTTAATGATCGCAATCCTACCCGCGATGGAAAGCGGAAGTTTCGTCCATTTATTGATTTGTGTCTCGAGACGATCAACCGCGGGACCATAATTTAAACGGATGACCTCGGGGCATTACAATGCAAATAGATGCAAAGATACTTAGGAGGATCAGTGCACCATCTCAAGGGAAATTCAAGGTCTCCCGGAATTGTGGCGGGGGTCAATGGGAATATTTCGGACTCGGTCCAGTTGATGACCAAGCCCGAGTGCACTCCAAAGCGGACCACCTCCCGCAAAAGAGGGGGCAGATTATGAGCAGGTTTGCGCACAAACAGCATCACATCATCAGCATAAAATGATGCGATGAGTGGGCCTGTATGTAACTGCAATCCACGGTGTAAATGCCGTTCCTGAATGTGCCGAGCAAGCGGGTCCATAGCTATAATAAATAGCAAGGGCGAAAGGGGGCATCCCTGCCTGGTGCCCCGTGTTAAAACAAATTGAGGTGTAATCATACCGTTTATTTTCAGTCGAGCGACCGGATTAGAATATAGTAAGCGAACAAGATTTAAAAAACCAATGGGGATACCCAATTTTTGCATGACAGCATACAGAAAAGACCACTAAGGAATTAAAAAGGCCTTTTCGGCGTCCAGCATCACTGCTGCCGCTGGCAAAGTAGGTTCCATTTGATTTATCACACAGAAGACTGCGCACAGGTTAAGCGTCGTAGACCTTCCTGGAATAAATCCGGCCTGAAAGGGGCATAGGGTGGTGTCGACTAGTAATGCCAGCCGAGTGGCAAGTATTTTAGCGAGGATTTTGTAGTCGTGGTTAAGTAGTGATAATGGCCTATAGGACTGACATTTATGGAGGGATTTGTCTGGTTTGAGAAGTAGTGTGACAATAGCTTTGCGCATTGTTGTTGAGAGTGATCTGCTCTGCAGTGCCTCATCATATACCTCCAAGAGGTGGGGAGCAAGTTCGTGTTGATAGGCATAATAAAAATCACCAGAGAGCCCGTCAGACCCCGGTGTGCGACTGCCAGTTAGATCTTTTATTGCCTGTTTGATTTCGTCTGCATCTATCGAGGGGGTAAAAAATCCCGCTGTCCCTCTTCAAGCCAGACCATAGCTATCTCTGGTAAATAGTCATTAAGGGCCTGTCCAGCGGGTGGGCACCTCGTTTGGTATAATAATCAAGAAAAGTAATGTCCGTTCCCTTCGTTAGTGAGTCCCCCGCGTCAGTGTCTAATTGGGTCACAAATGTCGATTGGTACTGTGGTCTAAGGAGGTGTGCAAGTGTTCTGCCGGGTCTTTCCCCCTTCCCGTATGCTCGGGCCCTGGCGTATTTTCCCATATATTTGACTTCCCGGGCAGCCGCGTCAGTAAATACAGCCATTAGCTTGGTGCGATCCCGGAGTGCTGTCGATGACTGGGTACTTTCCATGGCCATGTCAATATCTTTTAGTTTCCGCTCTATTTTTTTAAATTCGTCTCGAATTGAACTCAACACACCGACATGTTTTGAGATGCAGACACCCCGGATAAAGGCCTCAAAGCATCCCAAAGCACAAGCTGCGACTCTACGGTGCCCTCATTCAGCTCAAAGAATTCTGTAATAGCGTCTCCCACTTCACTGCGAAATACTGAATCTAGTAGAGCATTGGCAGGGAACCTCCATAAGGGATGTTGCTTGGGGACCGAAGGGAAAACCACGTCCAGCAATACCGGGGAATGATCGGAGATAGTGCGGGGTAAATATTCAACTTTCTGTACGTCTAAGAGAAGCTGTGGCGTGAGATAACAATGGTCGATTCTGGACCAAGTGCCATGTGGGGCAGAATAAAAGGAGTAGTTTCGGGATTTAGGATAGTTAATGCACCAGGGGTCTGCCAACAAAACTGCCCGGAGAAGAGTGAGAAGGTCTTTTGTAGCTTGTGGTTTCGTGACACGTCCAGGTCCGGTGGTATCAGTGGCGGGGTCCAGTGTAAGATTGAAATCCCCACCCATTAATATGGTGTCAGAATTCAATTGGTCAATGTGCAAAGCTATTGTGGAGAAGAAATTGGATGTGTCAACGTTTGGAGCGTATATGTTAACTAAACTGCACCTGCACACCCCCAAGAGATCCCTGAACCAAGAGAAATCTGCCTTCTGGGTCCGTCACCACTGATATGGTTTGGAAGGGAAGAAAGCAGTGTATCTGAAAGAAACACGTTAGTGATAGATTCCTTACCTTAGAATTACCCCCAGGCGTCAGACTGGATCCGGAAAGTTTTCGTCAGCAGTATCCCTGCGCGTTGGAAGGTGGCGTCGTGCGGCTCTGCGTCCGTCGTTGGCGTTGTGGTCGCCAAGATGATGTCGCGGCAGCTACTTAGACGCCGCCCTCGCGCGCTGACGTCAGTTCTTTCTTTTTCTGCGCCAGCAAGCGCAGATCCGGAGAGAGCGGTACCCCCAGTCATTTTTTGACTGAGTTTTTCGAGGCCTTTTTGTCTATTTTTCGAGTCAATCGACTCCTGGTGCAGTAGGGATGCCCGGCTTAAAGTCCTGCGAGTACTGTCATCGCATGATGTCGGTGACGGACCGGCACCGCGTTTGTCTTTACTGCCTGGGGCGCGACCACGACCCCAAGTCGTGCCCCGACTGCCGGGCCATGGCGCCGAAGACTTTGCGGGAGCTGTCCCGAAAGTTGCTTGAAGTTCGGCAGTCGGCTCCGCGCCCCTCAAGGTCCCGGTCCCGTGGGAGGGCGAGGGACTGGTCGCGGAGCCACCACCATCGTTCATCGGGATCGAAGTCTTCGCACTCGGGGTCAAGTTAGACAAAGCGTTCCAAGAAGTCGAAGAAGCGCCATCGCTCTCTGACTTCCCCGTCACGCGGCTGAGGGTGCGGGCGGAGCCTACGCAGTCGCCGCCGGCCTACCCGCCCTTCCCGGGTCCGTCGGCGACTCCGGCCCAGATGCAGGAATTTTTGTCAGCCATGGCTCGCCTCTTTGGGCCGTCGGGCCCCGCCAGTGCGCCTTCGGGCCCCGTGGGTCTGACTGGGGGTCCTTGCCCTGTACTGCCGGCGCCGCAGGGCCCCCATGGATCCAGGCCTGGATCCCGGTCGACGCCAGTTGACCTTGTGACACCTCCACCGACGTCGACTCCTCCGGCACCACTTCTGACGTCGCCCGTCGCACCGGACGACGACACCCCCGGTTTCAGCCCTGAAGTGGACACGGCGTCGCTCGGCGCCGATTCCGACGCCGATGGGACCTTTCTATCCCTATGTCCATCCTCCTTATTTTCGGCCTGTTCATCAGCCTTCGGAGGAAGGGGAGGACTGGGAGGGGTCTGAGGACCCTCTCACAGCACAATGTGAGTTTGACCCAGACTGGGGAGAGGAGCTGGGGGATGCCAGTGGTCTTGATACCTCTCCTGACCTTGGCATGCTCACTCCTCCTACCGTGGCTACGGAGGAGGGTGCAAGTTACGCAGTGGTGTTGCGTAGGGCGGCCGAGGCCCTCCACCTCGAGCTCCCTACAGTGGCCGTCAGGACTAACCTCCCGACAGAAGTGCCTCAGCCGGCGGCTACCTCTGCGGAGCCACTGCTGCCTTTTAATGATGCACTTTCAGACGTTCTTTTGGGCACCTGGTCAAGGCCCACCACAGGGGCTCCTTTGGATAGGAACGTGGCCCGATGCCATCGCCCGTTCCCGGGCGACCCCCTTTTCCTCTCCCAACACCCCACCCCTGAGAGCTTGGTTGTCCAAGCCTCTGCGTTCCCGAGCGCATTCCCTACCGCCCCTCCGGACAGGGAATCCAAGAAACTGGAGCAATTTGGTAAGAAGATTTTGTTCTTCCGCCAGTTCAGGGCTGCGGTCTGTGAACACCGCATGCCTCTTGGGCCGTTATTCCCACTCTGTGTGGGATACGGTGGTGCAAGTGCTGCCTCAGTGTCCGGAGGAGTCCCGGCTAGTGCTCTCTCAGGCTATTGCTGAAGGGAGAGATGCAGCAAAGTTCACGATTCGATGTGGCCTTGACACCGCTGGGCAGGGCGATTTCCATGACAGTGGCGCCCGTCGCCACGCCTGGCTGAGGACTACTTGGTTTCTCTGGGGATGTCCAGAACACCCTGATGGACATACCCTTTGATGGCATTCGCCTTTTTGGCAACAAAGCAGATAGTGCGTTGGAGCGCTTTAAGGACTCACGGGCTACAGCCAAGTCCCTGGGCCTTTCCGCCACGCGCCCTCCTCCGCCTTCTGCTTTTCGCTCCTTTCGTGGCCACGGAAGGGGCGCCCGACACGTTTGCTTCAGAGCCACAGGCCTGCGCAGCAACAGTCTCAGCACGGCTGCGGACGTGGGACCTGCCGAGGCGGGTCAGGGGGCCAGCGGGCAGGACAGTCCACCTCCACCCCGGCCACCACTGCCTCCAAACCTTCCTAGTCCGGTTTTTCAGGCCCATCAAACGCCAGTGGGCGGCAGGATTCGCCATCACCTCCCCCACTGGCGCACCATCACTTCGGACAGGTGGGTTTTACAAATAGTCAGAAGGGGCTACTCCCTCCCCTTCGAGGCTACCCCTCCAGCCATGCCACCCCAGTACCACCGCATGTCGGGGGATCACTTGGCACTTCAACAGGAAGTCGCGGCCCTCTTGGCCAAGGGGGCCATCGAGCGCGTTTCTGCGCCAGAACTAGGACGTGGTTGTTATTCCCACTGCTTTCTGGTGCCCAAGAAGGACGAAGGCCTGTGTCCTATCTTGGACCTCAGGTACGTCAATCGCTTCCTCCGGAAGGAGAAGTTCAAGATGTTAACTCTGGCTCAGGTCTTGTCTGCCCTCGACCCTGGAGACTGGATGGTAGCGTTGGACCTGCAGGACGCATATCTCCACATTCCCATCCTACCGGCCCACCGCCGTTACCTGCGGTTTACGGTAGGCCATGAGCACTTTCAGTTTACCGTGCTCCCCTTTGGCCTTACCAGCGCCCCTCGGGTGTTCACGAAAGTGATGGCGGTGGTCGCAGCTCATCTGCGCAGATCAGGGGCTCAGTCTTCCCCTATCTCTACAACTGGCTGTTGAAGGCGGGCTCGCCCCGGACAGTCGTCTCCCACCTCCAGACTACGGCCGACCTCCTGCATTTGCTGGGGTTCTCCATCAATGTGCCGAAGTTGCACCTGATTCCCTCTCAGAAGCTCCTCTTCATCGGAGCGCTTCTGGATACGACGCACTTTCGGGTCTATCCTCCCGAATGGCGAGTCCAGGATATTCAGGCTCTGATTCCGATCTTTCAGCCTCTATCCTGGGTTTCGGTCAGGATGACCCTGAAGCTGCTGGGCCTCATGGCCTCCTGCATCCTGCTGGTCACTCATGCCAGATGGCATATGCGGGCTCTGCAGTGGGACCTGAAGTTCCAGTGGGCGCAGCATCAGGGGAACCTGTCCGATTACGTCCAGATCTCAGAGGGCACTGCACAACAGCTGCAGTGGTGGCTCACGAACCGGCATTGGGTCAGTGGCAGATCCCTCTCCCTTCCCCAACCGGAGCACACAGTGGTGACGGATGCGTCCCTCCTGGGATGGGGCGGCCACATGGGAGAGGCGGAGATCAGAGGCCTCTGGTCTCCGGCGGAGTCCAGGCTCCATATCAACCTTCTGGAGTTTCGGGCGATCCGACTTGCACTGAAGGCATTCCTTCCCTCTGTCAAGGGGAGAGTAGTGCAGGTGTTCACAGACAACACCACCGCCATGTGGTACTGCAACAAACAGGGTGGGGTGGGGTCGTGGACCCTATGTCAGGAGGCTCTGCGCCTCTGGACATGGCTGGACCATCAGGGCATTTCCCTGGTGGTTCAACACCTGGCAGGTTCACTGAACACCAGGGCGGACGAACTCAGCCGCAGGTGCATTATGGATCACGAATGGTGTCTTCACTCGGACATGGCGCAAGGTCTCTTTCAACAGTGAGTAGAGCCTTGGTTAGATCTATTCGCCACCGAAGAGAACGCGCAATGTCAGCAGTTCTGCGCGTTGGAATTTCCAAGGCGGCACTCGCTCGGCGACGCTTTTCGTCGTGAGTGTAGTTGCGGTCTGTTGTACGCCTTTCCGCCTATACCACTTCTGCCCAGAGTGCTGAAGAAGATCAGGCGCGACTCGACCCAAGTCATTCTTGTGGCTCCGGACTGGGCTCGAAGAGTTTGGTATCCCGAGCTACTCCGTATGACCATCGATCCCCCGATCCGACTGCCTCTTCGGGAGGATCTTCTGTCGCAGCAGCTGGGGACGGTCCTCCACCCGAACCTGTCCAGTCTCCACCTCTTTGCTTGGAGATTGAGCGGCGGCAGTTGGTTCCTTTCGACTTGCCTCTGAAGTCTGTGATGTCATTCTGGCAGCCAGGCGTCCCTCCACTAAGTTGGTATACGCCTGCAGGTTGAACAAGTTTGTGGCATGGTGCACAGCAAAGGCTGTGGATCTCCTTTCTGCCCCTCTTTCTGAGGTCCTACTGTTTCTTCTTTCCTTGGCCCAGCAGGGCTCTGCTCTGGGCACTATCAAGGGCTACCTTTCTGCTATTTCGGCCTTTCTCAGGCTCCCTGATCAGCCCTCTCTTTTCAAGTCCCCTGTTGTTAACAGATTCCTCAAAGGCATTACTCACCTTTTTCCTCCTATTCCCTTCGTAATGCCACAGTGGGACTTGAACCTGGTTCTCACATACTTAATGTGCGCTCCCTTTGAGCCTCTTCACAACTGTCCTCTTCGTCTGTTAACTCTGAAGACTGCTTTCCTGGTTGCCATCACCTCTGCTAGGACAGTGAGTGAGCTCCAGGCTCTTTCTTGCAAACCTCCTTTTCTGTCTGTCCATCCGGACAAGGTCGTCCTCAGGACACGTCCATCCTTTCTGCCGAAGGTTGTTACTGCCTTTCACATCGGGCAGACCATCACTTTGCCCACCTTCTTTCCGCCTCTGCATCCTTCCAGAGAGGAAGAGAGGCTCCACCGTCTGGACCCAAAACGTGCACTCTCATTTTACCTGAGTCGCACACAACAGTTCCGGGTGGATGACCAGCTCTTTGTTGGCTACGTTGGCGCCAAGAAAGGTCGGGCCGTACACAAGCGGACTATCTCCAGATGGGTCGTCTTGTGTATTAAAGCTTGTTATTCTCTGGCAAAGAAGGAGCCTCCGTTGGGGCTGCTCGCCCATTCTACCAGGGCGATGGCTGCCACTACGGCGTTGGGACGTGGTGTCCCCTTACAAGACATCTGTCAGGCAGCTACGTGGGCCTCGCTGCACACTTTTACTAAGCACTATTGCCTGGACAGCCAAGTCCGGAGAGACGGCTTCTTTGGCTGTTCTGTTCTCCGGGACTTCCTGGTGTGATCTTGGTTCGCAGACCCACCACCGGGGTTGGTATTGCTGGGGTATCTATTCTAGGGTAAGGAATCTATCACTAACGTGTTTCTTTCAGATGCACAAGTTACTTACCTTCGGTAACGATATATCTGTAAGAAACATTAGTTAGTGATAGATTCCTTACCGCCCCACCCATCCTCCCCGTTCTGCGAACTGATTTCTAGGATTAAGGTCATCCCTTTCAGGGCTCTAGTTTCAACGCACCAGTGGTCAGTATCTTGCATGGCTCTGCGTTCCTGGCGCGGAAAGTAGTGTGCAGAACTGACGTCAGCGCGCGAGGGCGGCGTCTAAGTAGCTGCCGCGACGTCATCTCGGCGACCACGACGCCAACGACGGACGCGGAGCCGCACGACGCCACCTTCCGACGTGCAGGGGTACTGCTGACGAAAACTTTCCGGATCCAGTCTGACGCCTGGGGGTAATTCTAAGGTAAGGAATCTATCACTAACTAATGTTTCTTACAGATATATTGTTACCGAAGGTAAGTAACTTGTGCATTAAGATGCACACCCCACGGGAGTAGGTGCTGTAGCAGGAAAAAAAACGGTTTTGCCCCCATGACGCTGCAAACCCATGGGTTGGGAGCGGCGCGTATTGTGTCTCTTGTAGGAAAGCAATCCGAATGGAGTGTCTCGCTAGATAAGCCATCACCTGTCTACCCTTTTTTGGGCACGAGAGTCCTCTTACATTCCAAGATAAACATCTAAGGCGCAGGTCAGTAGTGTTTAACTCCCTAGCACGCATCTAACCACCAATAATCTGTGGGATACATCTGGTAAGATTGGATCGCACCTTGTCATGCTGTATAGAATAGTATGCTCCAGATAACTTAAACAACTAATGAAAACCAAACTAAAACGAACAACCCAGTATAACCACCCCCCCCCCCCCACCCCCATCGGATACACAAATAAGCGGCACCCGGTGAATCCCAAGTAGGTAAGAAAGAACACAGGGAAGAGAAGGGGGGAAAGGGAGGGGGAGAATGGGAAAGAGCGCAGGAAAGTATCCTGAGGGGAATAGCAACGCTCCGACGGAGCCATCACGTATCCGGATAGTCACTGCTGAAGATATGTCCACTCAGCCCGGTTTCATGATTTGAGTCTAGGCTCGTGCTGCTAGATAAAGAAGTGGTATGGCGATCCCAGTTTTAACACATATAAGTCAACTGATAGTCTCAGTATAGTTAAGCCAGTCAATGAACCCTCGGTTTGTCAATGCAGCTAATGTTCCGGAGATGCGGCACTTCAGCGGATTCCGAATAACATTATGCGTCAGGATTCAGTCGCCCATCTTTTTCTTGTAGCTGCGTCGTCTGCTGATGGTTTTTCCAGAATTTGACCGCTGCATCCGGCGTATCAAAAATGTGCGATTTATTCCCAACCTGTACACGAAGTCTAGTCGGGTATAGCATATCTAATGTTTGCTTTCTGACGCGAGCGCTTCACGTCGGTGTACTTACAGCAGGCTTCTTGTACTAAGGGCGTGAAGTCAGGAAATAGTGAAATGTTTGAGCCCTGATAGGAGAGCGAACAACGCTCTCTGGACAGCCGGAGCGCAGTATCACGGTCATTGTAATTGAGGAGTTTAGCGATAATAATCCTAGGGGTCGCCCAGGTGGTGGGGGGACCCAGCGATCGATGTGCCCGCTCAACAGCGAATGTGGCAGAGAAGGATTCCCTCCCAAACACGTCCACCAGGACAGACTCAATAAATCTGGACATGGGGCCTGTGTTGGTTGATTCCACAATTCCAGCTACATGCAGGTTATTTCTGCACGAGCGCGCGTCTAAATCTTCGGCTTTCGTTGCAAGTTGTTTAAGTAGGCCTTCTGTCCTATCCAATCTTTTCTGGATAGAGGGGTGAGTATCCTCCAGTTCAGAGATCCGATGTTCTGCTTTGTCAATCCGGGTGTCCTGTGCCTCTAAGCAGCCATTGATATCATCGAGGCGGCTGGTGAGAGTGTCCAAGCGGGCGTCGATTGATTGAAAACCAGCTTTAAGTTTGGCCATGATGGCTGCCGCACCCTCGAGCTGGCTCTGTTCTGGATCGGTGACGCCATCAGTATCCTCTCGTCTGGGGGTCTTCCTACCCTCAAAGTTCAATTGCCTTTGCTTGGGGTCAGTGCGGCCCATTGTGTAGTCACAGTGGTGGGATAGAGACTCTGGGGGAGTACCTGCCCGCCTTGGGATCACCAATATATGTTATGTGCAGTCGACCGCATCAGGATGCAGTCTTTAGGCCTAAATCTCCCCAGCACTGCAGGTAGGTACAGAGTTTGTGCAGAAGTCGTGCTTACTTGTGGCAAATTACTTCAGCGCGGTGTGGCTCATAGGCAAGCACCCAGCAAGCAGGCATACACCCGGTGGAGCTGCAGTGCTCAGGTGAAAGCAGCGTTAATGAGCGTTTATATTTAGGGCAAATCCGGTGTCTGGGACTCATTGCACCGGAGTCGATATAGGCTTCACATGTGCCTGGGAGATCGCGCTGTCGGCAAACATCCGCGCTCTGAAGGGGAAACAATGCCTGATGCGTCGTGATGCAGCACACCCCCACGCGACGTGCTCCTTACCGCCATCAATATCAGAAGATAAATGCTGACTCCGCTACCATCACGCTAACTCCTGTCTCTGCTGGCTACGGGCGGTAGTATCGATGGCAATAGCGAGGCAGCCTGATTCCTGCTGCAGCCAATGCCGCTGTTGAAAGGGCGCCGCAAGCACGGATCACTCCAGCGCGTCAGTGTGCTCCGAGCCCCGCCCTCAGGCTCACCCAAGTCCCCTGTCGACTCAGGGCCTCTGAGGCCGCGTCAGGCACAGAAACGCCCCGCCTAGTTCTCGACGCCACGGGCACGTCCAGTCGCCGCTGTTGGGGCGAACGATAGCTCACATCCCCAGCACCTCCAGCCTCACGCGGGTGACCGCTTCAAAGCATATATGCGCCGGCGGGTGGAAATTAAGCTGCGACGGCTCCGGAGCTTTCGAGTCAGGCGGCCATCTTGGTCGCCGGCTCGGCCACGCCCCAGAGTGTTGCATAGTTAAGCGTGGCCGTTTGTGCCACCGTCGGGGCTAGCTCGATCCCTAAATATGGGATAGAGTCCGCTACCTGGATCCCCAGGACGCCATGTCCCTGGGCCTGGCAAAGACCCAGTTAGAGGAAGGATCTGCGACTTCCCTACATTGACCCTAAATCCGGAGACCCTGCCAAAGGACTCCAATTCCCGCAAAAAAGCCGGTAGCAATCTCCCTGGGGATTCAAGTGAGGCCAGTATGTCATCAGCATATAGGCTTATTACATGTTGTTCCCCTCCAAAGGGGATGCCCCCAATATCTGGATTGTCTCTCACCTTTTGGGCCAGCGGTTCAATGTATGGGGCAAATAGGAGGGGCGACAGCGGGCACCCCTGCCTAGTGCCGCGTTGGATGGAAAAGGGACGAGAAGAGACCCCGTTGACCCTAATTATGGCTGTGGGAGTGCTATAACAACCTGCCACCCAAGATCTAAAGCGGTCCCCTATGCCAAAGTGGATCAAGGTTCGTTCTAGGTATCCCCAGTCTACCCGATCTAACGCATTTTCGGCGTCAACCGTTAATAGTAGAGTATCCATGTTCGTGCGATTAGCTTTATCTATTAAATGGAGGATCCTTTTGGTATTATCCCCACTTTGCCGGTTTTGGACCAATCCCGCTTGATCCGGTTCTATTATACCGGGCATCAATGTGCCTAGCCTCGTGGCTAGTATACTCGCGAACAACTTTAAGTCCACATTGAGAAGGGACACTGGGCGGTATGAGCCACATATTGTTTTGTCCTTCCCGGGCTTGGGCAAAACCACAATGGCTGCTGATAACATTCCAGAAGGTATCGATCCCGGCCCCCCGAATGAGTTAAAAAGCTGCATCAGGACCGGTGCTAAGATGTCGCAAAATGATTTGTAAAACCCCGCCGAGAATCCATCCGGCCCTGGTGATTTGAGGAGTTTAAGTCGTGATATCGCCCCAATCACGTCCTCAAGCCGGATGGGGGCGTCTAGCATTTCCACCTGGTCCCTAGATATCGTGGACATGTGTGCCCCCTGTTATAAGTTGCTCCGACCTGGCCTCCCCCTTATATAATTCAGCAAAGAAGTCCCTGAATGTGTGAGCTATATCCTCATCTTCTACGAATTCCTCCCCTTTGCTATTCTTAATAACCTGGATCTTTGTCTGTTGGCTCCTAGCCCTGAGTTTATTTGCCACCATGCGCCCTGTCCTATCCCCCCTACGTAATAGGAGTACTTTAGTCTCAACGCCGCATACTCAGCTCTATCAAAATCCAGCCCCGCCAGCTGCGCTCTCGCCGCCTTCAACTGTTTCCATACTCTTGGTGCTCCCGTCCTTCTATGAACCCGTTCTAATTCTAAAACTTGTGCCGATAATTGGTCCCTCTTATCCTTACGTTCCTTATTCTCTGCTGCTATAGCAATTAGCTCACCTCTCCCCACCGCCTTCAGCGCCTCCCACAGCGTGGCTATAGAAATGTCTGGAGTGTCATTCACCTCTAGGTAATCCCTAATGCATTTAGTGATCTGTTTTGTCACCCTGTCCTTGTGTAGCTTACTTTCCCTTAACCTCCAGCACCCTGGTTGTTTCCGCTGTGGTGGCAGCCGCAAGGAGACCGTCACAGCGTCGTGGTCAGATAGCGCTGCCGGTATGATGTCAGCGTCCTCTACTAGCTTATTAAGTTCCGTTGTGCCCATTATGTAATCAAGACTGGCGTAAGTGCAGTGGGCGTGAGAATAAAATGAGTATTGCGATGTTTGGGCGTGTTTTTCCCGCCAGAGATCCACCAGCCCCATGGTCTGGAACCATCTGACCCCTTCACCCGACAGCTCCCCAGCCTGCGTATATCGGCACCCTGAACTATCTTTGGCTGTATCCACTACTATATTTAAGTCTCCCCCCCCACTACTATCAAACGTTCTTGTCTATTCATGACCGCTGAAAAGGCTGTCTGTAGAAAGCGTTCTTGTCCCAAATTAGGAGCCTATACCGATCCTACCACCAAAGTGTGCCCCCCACCTGTATCGTATAGGCTAGGAGCCTCCCTTTGATTTCTGCTAGTTTATCCCTCACCTCCCCTTGGAAGCGTTAAGCAATCAAAATTGCCACTCCTGCCTTTTTATCCGAGGAAGAAAAAAACTGGTGGGGGAAGACTCTCGACCGCAGCCGGTGCCAATCTTTGGAAATGAGATGGGTCTCCTGTAAGAGGCACACATCTGCGCTTGAGTTCTCCAAATATGAGAGAATAGCCTTTCCCTTAATGGGGTTATTGAGGCCCTTCACATTGAGTGTAAGAACCTTCAGTGTGCCATGCGACATGTTATAGGAACGGGTGTGTTGCTGCCTGGCAGTATCCTAGAATTTCTGTGCCTCCTCCTTTCCCCCCATCCTAGTCTGTCTTAGCTCCCATAAAATACCTATTACCTCTGTAGCCCCTTCGCCATAAATACCAGATCCCATCCCCCCCCTCCCTAACCCCAACTGGAACCCCAACAAAACCCCATATTGTCCAGGACCCGCAGGTCGAGTTCGCGTGTCCTTGGTAGTCAAAAGATTGGGTACATAGTATGGTCAAAACATTAAGGTCCCCCATGCTCGCCGCGTGAGACCCCGCCGCACACCCAGCCCTCATTTGTTCATTTATCTGTCCCTCAGCCCTTCATGTTCCCTCGTGGGATGTCTTCTCCTTGGACAGCGATTCTAGAACTACTGGGCTATTGTGGTGGGGTCCGGTTTCGCTGTACGCTCCGTAGTGTGACCTCCTCTGACCCGTTGCCATCGACCCGGAGGTGCTGTGTGTCCATTTCTCTCCGCCTCTTCCTGGTGTGGAAATTCAATACCTAGCACCCGACATGTTTCCTGCAATGATCTAAGTTGGTGCAGTTTGCCCTGCCACTTGAAGATCAGCCTGAAGGGATGTCCCCATGAATACGCGACTCCTTGATTCCTTAGGTGCATTGTTGCCGGCCGAAATTCCCTTCTCTTTTGTAAGGTTATCATGGCAAGGTATTGGTAAAGGGTGGTCTTGGTATTTGAGTGGTTGTTTATCCCTAGCTTTCGGTAGTATCAATTCCTTCAGCTGAAAGTCCGGGAGGTAAGCTGGGAAATCCGGCGGGGGCGCTGGCGCTCGTCTTTGCGCTCTCACCCTGTGTGCTCGATCTATCTTAATTGCAAAGTCCGGTGGGACCTCCAGTATGCTGCAAAATAGCCCCTGTAGGTAGTGGGTGATGTCCGTGCCTTCTTCCTTGGATGGAACTCCCTTGATTCAGATTTTATTCCAGCGTGACCGGTTCTCCAAATCTTCGGCCTGCGCCTGGAGATCGATCTGTTGTTCCCGGAGTCGAATCACCTCCTGCTGTAGTTGTTCCACTTCCTCCTCTCGGGCTTTGTCATGTTCCTCTATGTTAGCTACTCGCTCCCCCACAGCATCTAAGTCCCTTCGGACCTCTTTCAGTTCTGGCACTATTTCGCCCTTCAGAGTCTGCAGATCCTCTTGCAGCGTGTTAAATAGCATCTCTAAGAAGGAGCGAGTGATTGGTGCTTCCGCGGACTCCGAGTCTTGTAACGTTTGTGGGGTGGGTGATGTGCGTCCCTCTCCGCCACTTGATGTTGGGAGTTTGGTCCGCATTTCTTTTAAATTTCGATCCTTCTTTCCTCGTACTGAGGACATGCTGGCTGCCACTGCAATTCGCCGCCTCACCTCCCCCTGCTTCTCTTCGGGCTGCACTATGCCTTTAGGGCAACCCCTTTTTTGTTTTGTGACCGGATCCCCTCTTTTTGCGGTTGGGCCGCTCACATTAACCCCAGAAGCCTGGGGTCACCTCCACGCCTTTATCAAAATATGGCAACCCGTCGTCTCTTCGGAGTATTCACTCCCGGTGGGTTTCCAGCCCGGGGGCTCCCGTATGTGCACTACGTCCCCAGTCCTCCCGCCTTCCTGGCGCTCCCCGGGCCCGAATGCTGGTGCAATGTGGGACTATCACGGTTTCCTACTCCCAATGGAGGCTGCCCATCTCATAGCCTGCCCAGTCCGCTGTACCCTCAGGTGTAGCTCCTGTCGGCCCCTGTTCCAGGCACGCACTTCAGCCCTAGTTCCACTGGGCCCACTCTCAGCCTACACTTCTCTGGGCACTGCCTTGCTTAGTCCTTTGCCCGCTAGCTCGTTCACCTTTTCCTCCCTCGCCGTCCCTCACTGGGCTCTGTGCTGTTTTCGTTCGTCCCCCTCTGCTGATTGTCCTCCTCCGCGGCCTTGCTGTCGTTACAGGACCGCCTTACCCCACCACGTTGCTCATGCTTCCTCGGACCCTCTGCGCCGTGGGACCCTTGATCGCCGTGGAGTGTCGCCTCTCCCACTCTGCCTGCTCTCTGCTCGGCCCTCACTTGCGTTGCGTGCCAGGGGGTAGGAACCCACCGCTCGCGGTCATCCGCTCCCTCTCCTCGTGGACTCTCCCGGCCGCCCTGATTTCCTCCACCAAAACTCCACTCGGGTCTCCTCTCTCCCCTAAGTTGCAGGGCCCGCGGGATCCTTTATAGCGTACCTCGTGTATGCCTTCTGCCCTGTTTCCGCCTTTCACACCCTCGTTATTGCAGCTTCGGAGCGTCCGGCATCTTTCCTCCGTATCAGGGTGCCGCCATGTTGCTCTCCCGCAGCCGTTGCGTTGAGGGCGGACAGCACTCGAACCGCTTGTCTGTCACTTCTAATCTGGTTCCCAGAGGGTTCCCGCGAAGGTTTCCCGGCGTTACGGACCTCTCCCTGCTCCGTAACAGCGGCTGGTGGCTCGGCGGGCCTATGGGAGCGGGGAGACGAACAAGATACGTCTTACCCGGTCACCATCTTGGCCATGCCCCGTACTGGAAGCTTTAAAGATTTGATGTATTAATTCTCCAAAATGCAGGGGAAGGTTAGTGTTTAACAATGACTGTATTTCACTAGAAGTTCAGCCACCTGCAATTCGAAGGTCGCGCAAGCCGATGTAAGAGCTACTTCTTGCTGAAACAATAATGCTTTGAGTGTGCTTAGTTTGTTGAAATCTGCCTTTTAAAGTTGGAATGGAAGGCCATAGTGAGCTATTTACAATCCCATGCGGAAGGGGAAACAAGACATTGTAGCAACAAGTGACTAATTGGGAAACGGACAAAATATACGAGACTCCAACCCGCATTCCGTAACAGTCTTGATCACTAAGCATGAGATAACTCCCTTTAGAGAGCACCGTAATGAAAGGGAGATTTGCGGGAACCGGGATTCCCTTTAAATAACAAGCCAAATTTGATGCTGAAGTGTTTCATGCTCCATGGATTTTTACGTGTTTACAATCAAGTGAATGTCTGACAGTGGAGTCGCATTCTTCACCAGTGATAAAAACTTCCTTGTCACTATGTTCACAACAATAAGCAAAGGGGAATGACCATACTTCATGTATGTCACTGCAACCTAGGGGTTTGTATCTACCTACAGGAAAATGTTTCATGCAAGCTGTGAATCGATATAGGCAGTGAAATAATTCAGTGTATTAACCACACCGCCAAAGGCGATTCAGCTATTGTGAATGGAAGCTGTTCTTATTTCTCCAACTGCAACATTGTAAAGGCAGTGTCTTTCATGGCCATCAATTGTTATTTATGTGTTAAATTAAAAGGTGAAAACAAATCAGTACAATTTAAGTAATGCCATGGAACACGCCCATTTTTTAAGTGTTTGAAGCGTCCAGCTAAACTGCATTAAAGATCTAAGCTAACATTGCCCATGATAAAACGTTGACATGTCACTCTGCTCAATATCAATGCCAGATGACACAATATTGTTTAGGTTGTAAGTACCAGATGACAGCTTATTCATACCATTACCGACAGCAGCTAGCACTTTGTTTAAATTCTCTTGGTCTATTTGTCTCAAACGTGCAGCAGCTTCCATTTGGGATAGTTTCCAAATGTCTTTATAAGTAGCATATATAAATCTTTTAGTATGTGGGGATTTGTGGCCCAATAGAAAATCAGATAAATTCATGTCCTCAGACAGGAGAGAAAGATGTTGTTTTACTGCAGACAGTGTGGAATGTTCCAACCATTTTTTACCCAACTTGCCCACCAAATTGGTGGTAACAGTACCAATAATGTATCGACTGAGGGTATTTGGGATCCGGTCTACTTGATTTAAATCCAGGTGTGGAATTGAGAAAACAAGTGTGACAACAATTTGTCTACTAGCCATAATAACCACCCGCCAGGACTCGAAAACGAAGAATTAAATGTACCGTTCTGCACCATGCTATTTAGTTGTTCTTCTGTGTAATTTGTAAGATTCTGCCAATTATCAAAATGGGCAACAGAGGGAATGGTCGGGCATTCATTTCTTTAATTTTTGCCAATCCTAAAAAAGTTTTCTGCTGGATTTTTTCATTCAGAAAAATAATTTGTGTCGAATTTAGGTAACTCGAAAATATCTGTCTGTGCCTTGAACCTGGCAGGACTTCGTACCCCAAATCGATTTCAAATCAATAGTGTCCTTCCAGTAATCATAACCTTTAAGGGTCAATTGATATATATATATATATATATATATATATATATATATATATATATATATATATATATATATATATATATATATATATATATATATATATATATATATATATATATATATATATATATATATATATATATATATATATATATATATATATATATATATACCAAATCGTTCGTTTTCGAATAATCTCAAAAAGAAGAACAGCGGCACACCAAAGGACAACACAATTAGTTTATTGTGTCCACAACGACGCGTTTCGGCGTAGCCTTTTTCAAGTTGTTAACCTGTGCTCCACCTCCCATAGAAATACAGGTCACAGTTTAATAAACAGTGAAAACATACTGCCAAGATCGCCTGTAACGCGAGCAAATTCACAATTCATTTTACCCACTTACAAAATCAAAACATGGCATATAATCGTTAGAATTTCACAACAACGAAAACTTCATTATTGCAACCGATTGTAAACCTATGATCATTTTATAGTCACGTGATGTATAAATATTTTAGACGCATACTTTCAAAATTTGTAATCACATTATCAATCGTCATGCTATGCAAAATAACATATACATTACTGTGTGGGATTGATTCAGGTATCATACCAACATTACATACATCCATATACGTTTTTATATTTACACGTAATCCCAACTTGCCTTATTTCAATTGATTGGAAAAAATATGGCGAATAGCATTGCAATATGCATTACAATATGGCACAATCTAT
The DNA here is from genome assembly GCA_963921515.1 of Calotriton arnoldi. NCBI lineage: Eukaryota > Metazoa > Chordata > Amphibia > Caudata > Salamandridae > Calotriton > Calotriton arnoldi. The sequence continues at coordinate 4,260,864 of CAWUFW010000086.1, forward strand.
AATTCAAGGTAATGTACCCAAAATCGATTTCACATAATCCATTGATATGTATATAGATATTCTATGTTAAAGTAGCCCGTGCTAGGTTCGGATAAAGTGCCAATACACCAATATCATCCTATTATCCTTTGGTACACTTTCTAAGATAAAAGGTTATGTACCCATAACCAGGCATCGATGTGTATTGCATATTATATCAGCCATTGCTGGATTCAAAAACGAGGTGCTATATGTAAAATCAATTTGATATTCCCAAAAGTGCTTTCTGCAGTCATAGGTTATGTACCTGTAAACAAATATTATGAATTTAAAAAGAGTAACCATAGGTAATCTACACAACGATCAATAGGCAGTAATAATAATACGGGAGTATTAGGACACAGTACAACGTGGTGCAATAAATAATAAAATAAGTGATGTGAGAGAAATTTATAATAACTAAATAATGAAACAGGACACTGGCCTACAAACTAGGAAGTGAGCCATTGACCTTAATTCCTAAAGGTAAGTTAGTTTTACATCACAGCTATCCACCTGTAGATCCCTACACCGTGGATTCCAGAGGACGAACACATAAATTCAAACCTCAATGTCTGGCTGTTTATACTAAACATGACTACCCTAACAAAGGTCTATCTTGTTTCAAGTTATTTAAAATATGTGAAAGTGATTAAAAACATTATAGAACCTCTCATACTGGGATACTCAATGAAGGCATTTTAAATTCAATACATTCTTTGTCCAATGTGTGTTGCTAGCTCCTCCCCACTATTGAGCCCATTAGGGATTTTCGTATTGAGCTCAATTATGTATCTTGATTCTGTCACAGGCAACATTTTTTCCCTATTCCCACCTCTGGGGTGTGATAGAATCCTGTCGATTCCATAGAATGTAATCAAATTAGAATTACTGTCATGTTTCTCTAAGTAATGCCGAGCCACTGGGTAATTCAGATCCCCGTGTGTAACTGCCCTCATATGCTGTAAGATTCTGGTCTTTAGTTGCAGTTTCGTGCTGCCGATATATCTGAGGCCACATGGACACTCCAATATATAGATTACAAACTCGCTGGTGCATGTTATAAATTTAGAAATTTGTTTAATCCTGCCTTTATCAGTTTTGAAGTTGTCCCTACTTTTACTGTGTTTACACGCCTTACAGGAGTTACACTTGTGGAACCCTTTCATGGTACCCAGCCAAGTTCCACTGCTTGGCATACTTTGAAAACTGTGTACCAGATGATCTCTCAAAGATTTGGACTTCCTGTAAGTTATCAGTGGTGTTTTACCAATACTCTTACCAATGATGGGATCCGTCTCTAGTAATCCCCAATGGCGTTTCATAGAATAACGTAGCATCTTAGATTTGACATTGTATGTAGTAATCATTCTAGGAATATTCCCCTCTATCTTCTGAACTTTTTTTCCCGAGAATAGGGACTCATTATGTGTGATTTTATGTACTTTCTGTGCTGCAGAGGATATAGTTTTCATTTTATATCCCCTTTGTCTGAAACGTTGTTCCATTATTCCCTGTTCTCTGTGGAAGGCTCCTTCAGTGCTACATGTTCTACGAGCCCTGAGAAGTTCCCCATAGGGAATGCTGTTTCGTAAGGGAGCTGGATGATGGCTATTCGCATGCAGCAGCGTGTTACCTGCTGTTTCTTTACGAAACAAACTGGTAACTATCTGTCCTTCCTTTATACTGATGGCTACATCCAAAAACTCACAATAAGATGTACTCATATTGTGTGTGAAAGTTAGATTTAACTGATTCTTTCCCAAACTAGAAACAAACTCCTGTGCTAGCTCAACTGAGCCATCCCATATCAGGAACAGGTCATCTATATACCTGATCCAGATGGGGATGTGCTCAGTGTACTGTTCATTGATGTCAGTGAAGACCACCTGTTCCTCCCACCAGCCCAGGAATAGATTCGCTAGGCTGGGGGCGAAACAAGTTCCCATCGCAACACCTGATTTCTGACGGAAAAAGGTTTTTTCATAGATAAAGATGTTTTGATTAAGGCATTGGAGCATCATATTCTCCAACATGGAGGTATGTTCCCACAATGAAATGTGTCTATTTTTGAGGAAATATAGACAAGCATCCACCCCCTGTCTTTGGTCTATCGATGTATACAATGAACATACATCCAGTGATATCATAAGAAATGACTCTTCCCACGTGACATCATAGATGCGACGTAAAAAGTCACTACTGTCTCTGCAGTATGATCTTAATCTTGTGACATAAGGTGAAAGAAATAAATCCAAAAACATAGAAGTATTTTCAAAAAGACCTCCATTCGAGGAGACTATGGGTCTCCCTGGTGGTCTAGTAGGATGTTTATGGATTTTGGGCAAAAGATAAAAACATGGAACCCATGGATTATCATTTTTCAGAAATAAATACTCATCTCTGTCTAATAGACCTTCTGTCCACCATTGCATCAAACAATTGTGGTAAGTAGTAATCGACAGCTTATACTCATCCCATCCAATTTCCTCATAACAGTTGAGATCCCTCAACTGTCTCATGGCTTCATCATTGTATTGTACAAAATCCATAACCACCACATTCCCCCCTTTATCTGAGGGTTTTACAATAATATTTTGATCATTCATAAGGTCTTTCAACGCTAGTCGCTGTGGTCGTGTTAGGTTATCTCTGATGGAATTAGCATGTTTATTTTGTAATTTGTAAATCTCTTGAATCATGATGGAATTGAATGCCTCGATATTATCATACGGAACATTGGGATTAAAAGTTGATGGGGGTTTAAAGCCACTTTGACACACTACGTCAGGTCTAAAGCCCAGTTCAGCAAGAATTCTGCCCTTATCTTTATCCTGTATTTCCTCGATATTCTCCTCCAGTTGATGCAAATCTAGAATCAGATTCACATCTTCAATTCTAAAATCCAGAGCCTCCTCCGTAAGTTGACAACCACTTTTCGATTTTCTTTGGCATTCTGTCATTTTAAATATTTTCATGAGTTTTAATTTCCTCACATACAAAAATAAGTCAATACGAGTGGTCACATAATCCATATCAGTGGCTGGACAGAAAGATAAGCCTAGTTGTAAAAGTGCAGTTTCCTCCTCCGAAAGTGTCCTGGATGATAAATTGACAACAGAGTTATTCCCCTTGTTTGCTTTACTCTGGATGTTTGCAGTGGGTGCTGTCCTGCCTCCTCGTCTGTTCTTTATTCTTTGTCTTTTTTGGTTCCTCTGCCTTTTCCTTTTCTTGGACCGCTGCCTGTTCCTCTGCCTCTGCCCTTTGCTTGATTCTTCTCTTCCAATTCCTTCTTTTGCTTGAGGATCTGAAATTCGTGCAAGAAAGTGAGGGGGCGCGTTCCTAAAGGGACACTTTGCTCACCAGCTACTGTATCTGAGCTCAGATCCGAGCTGGAACCTGTGGATACAATTTCCTGTACTCTCTGGTTCTGTGTGGTACGCAAATTCCGCTGGGCCCAATCAAATTTTTTTGCATAAGTTAAGATTCTGCCTTCAGCATAGTCCTTTTTATCCCTTAAAAATTTCCGTTGCTTCTTGGCTTTGATGGTGTCTTCATAGGCTTTTAGCTTGCCATCTAGTGTTTTCCAGAAATCAATAACCACTTTGTTATCTTTCTGTTTCTCCAATTCTTTTTTTAATTCGATGAGTTCTTCACAGAGAACAGGGAATAATGGAACAACGTTTCAGACAAAGGGGATATAAAATGAAAACTATATCCTCTGCAGCACAGAAAGTACATAAAATCCCACATAATGAGGCCCTATTCTCGGGAAAAAAAGTTCAGAAGATAGAGGGGAATATTCCTAGAATGATTACTACATACAATGTCAAATCTAAGATGCTACGTTATTCTATGAAACGCCATTGGGGATTACTAGAGACGGATCCCATCATTGGTAAGAGTATTGGTAAAACACCACTGATAACTTACAGGAAGTCCAAATCTTTGAGAGATCATCTGGTACACAGTTTTCAAAGTATGCCAAGCAGTGGAACTTGGCTGGGTACCATGAAAGGGTTCCACAAGTGTAACTCCTGTAAGGCGTGTAAACACAGTAAAAGTAGGGACAACTTCAAAACTGATAAAGGCAGGATTAAACAAATTTCTAAATTTATAACATGCACCAGCGAGTTTGTAATCTATATATTGGAGTGTCCATGTGGCCTCAGATATATCGGCAGCACGAAACTGCAACTAAAGACCAGAATCTTACAGCATATGAGGGCAGTTACACACGGGGATCTGAATTACCCAGTGGCTCGGCATTACTTAGAGAAACATGACAGTAATTCTAATTTGATTACATTCTATGGAATCGACAGGATTCTATCACACCCCAGAGGTGGGAATAGGGAAAAAATGTTGCGTGTGACAGAATCAAGATACATAATTGAGCTCAATACGAAAATCCCTAATGGGCTCAATAGTGGGGAGGAGCTAGCAACACACATTGGACAAAGAATGTATTGCATTTAAAATGCCTTCATTGAGTATCCCAGTATGAGAGGTTCTATAATGTTTTTAATCACTTTCACATATTTTAAATAACTTAAAACAAGATAGACCTTTGTTAGGGTAGTCATGTTTAGTATAAACAGCCAGACATTGAGGTTTGAATTTATGTGTTCGTCCTCTGGAATCCACGGTGTAGGGATCTACAGGTGGATAGCTGTGATGTAAAACTAACTTACCTTTAGGAATTAAGGTCAATGGCTCACTTCCTAGTTTGTAGGCCAGTGTCCTGTTTCATTATTTAGTTATTATAAATTTCTCTCACATCACTTATTTTATTATTTATTGCACCACGTTGTACTGTGTCCTAATACTCCCGTATTATTATTACTGCCTATTGATCGTTGTGTAGATTACCTATGGTTACTCTTTTTAAATTCATAATATTTGTTTACAGGTACATAACCTATGACTGCAGAAAGCACTTTTGGGAATATCAAATTGATTTTACATATAGCACCTCGTTTTTGAATCCAGCAATGGCTGATATAATATGCAATACACATCGATGCCTGGTTATGGGTACATAACCTTTTATCTTAGAAAGTGTACCAAAGGATAATAGGATGATATTGGTGTATTGGCACTTTATCCGAACCTAGCACGGGCTACTTTAACATAGAATATCTATATACATATCAATGGATTATGTGAAATCGATTTTGGGTACATTACCTTGAATTATAGATTGTGCCATATTGTAATGCATATTGCAATGCTATTCGCCATATTTTTTCCAATCAATTGAAATAAGGCAAGTTGGGATTACGTGTAAATCTAAAAACGTATATGGATGTATGTAATGTTGGTATGATACCTGAATCAATCCCACACAGTAATGTATATGTTATTTTGCATAGCATGACGATTGATAATGTGATTACAAATTTTGAAAGTATGCGTCTAAAATATTTATACATCACGTGACTATAAAATGATCATAGGTTTACAATCGGTTACAATAATGAAGTTTTCGTTGTTGTGAAATTCTAACGATTATATGCCATGTTTTGATTTTGTAAGTGGGTAAAATGAATTGTGAATTTGCTCGCGTTACAGGCGATCTTGGCAGTATGTTTTCACTGTTTATTAAACTGTGACCTGTATTTCTATGGGAGGTGGAGCACAGGTTAACAACTTGAAAAAGGCTACGCCGAAACGCGTCGTTGTGGACACAATAAACTAATTGTGTTGTCCTTTGGTGTGCCGCTGTTCTTCTTTTGAGATTATTCGAAAACGAACGATTTGGTTTATATTTAGCGGCTTGTCGTTGCCGCTGCTGGCACCGGTGTCGAAAGGAAGGGACTGGCTATTATCGGCATACTTCTCTGGATATATATATATATATATATATATTTTTTTTTTTTTGTTTGAGTAAGCATATATTTCTTTGGTGGTGTTGGAGTTAATTTAAAATAATGACTTTGGGTCTGAAGCTCATATCCCGTGAAATAGGTATATTTATCTTTTTGCTTTTTGGAACTTTCTGGATGGGGAGTTGGGCAATGTTCCCATTGGGTATAATTAAAATGGGGACGCTGCCTAATAGTTCTATATAGGAAATGGTGCCCATAATGATGGTAGCAGAACATATCAGCGTAGTTAGCATAATTAAGGTATAGCACTTCTGATTCAAACACAGTATAATACTCTAATTCAAAAAGCATGAATTTACAGTATCAATATCCCAATCATCTGAATGTAACCCAGGTACTATTACATAGCCCATAGAAACTTTTAACACATATGGTATCTGCAGGATCTCTGTCGGACCAAATATGTTGTAAGGAACTTTATCCCAAACAATTCCATCAGTCACTGGTACAGGCTGAAATGTTAACGAGGGATAAGGCTCTTTTTATTTTATGCGATGAAGAATGGGGGGCCGACACCCCGTCGACCAGGTCTGTAGCAGAACCTTCCGGGAGATAATAGCCTTTGATCAGTAGGGAAAAAAAAGTCACATCCACTCCACAAGAACAGGAAAATCAAGGAGAGTATGATCCAGACATATATCCAAGGAGGGACTAGATAAGTGTGTTTTAACCACGATATAAAAACCCAAATCCGAGTTGGAGGCATGTACAAAATAGACAAACTGTCAGAAGAAAAATTATTTTGATCCATTTAGTACCCCGAGGAACATAGCTGAAAAAACAGGAGGTTGGGATTCAACAGCAGGACTTGAAAATGCCAACTCAGATGGTCTTGCCAATGGTGGATCATTGTAAATGACATCTATTGTAAAAGACGTGATATTAGAAACCGGTATTGTGTCAGGGAAAGTGTCTGGGAGGACTCGGCCTTCCCCTCCCTCAGCCTGGGGAGTATCAACATCGGTTGTGCTCACAGGCTGCAAAGAAAAGTCTTGCAGGAAAGAACTTCTATTTTGTTGCATACAATGAAGCATCAGCCACATGGTTTAGCTTGACATGTTCAATGGAGACAAAACGATTGTCTTTAAAACCAGGGAGAGGTAGCGAAATCACAGATCTGAAAGAAACGGGTTCGAGGCATGTGAGCTGTAGATCACATGCTTGTGCATATATCGCCATCGGATGTTTGCACTTTGTTTTTCTTCGAAGAAGTCTTTGTAGTCACGAGGTAGGTGACTCCTCCTTTCGGTGATAGTGCGCATGGTCATCGACTCCATCTTCAGATTGTTTTTTTCCACCATCGGGTTCGGATGTTACTCGCTGTGCTCCGCTTCGACACCGATCCTTCGGTTTTCCTCGGTGCGTAGACGAATAACCCTTGACGGTATTGTTTCCGATCACGTACTCCATTCTCCGCGTATCATGTTTGTTTCCAAAAAACCCTCTTTCGATCGGAAAGCTCGTGGTAGGCCGTTGGGCCTAACCGCCTCCATCCGACTTGCAGTCGATGGAACGAACTCCCTTTAAATACTGCCCGCGGTGCCACGCGAAATACCCGCGCACCGACTCACACGAAGTGTGCAACCTGTGTTTGTCACCAGAACACAAAGAACAGGACTGCGACGCGTGTAAGGCTTTCCGTTCCAAGAAGATGCTTCGCGACCGTCTGGCTCGATGACGCGACATGCAGAGCCAACGCACAGACTCCATTCAGGACCTCTTCGGACTCGAATCTGAAGAAGAAGCCGGCGACGCAATCGGGGCCGAGAAAGAGCAGTATCCCATTTCTGTTTCGGAGGAGGGCTCCGACCAGGATGACGACAGCCCGCATGGACAACGTACTGTAAGTACAGTCCCCTCTTCGCCCCGTCTCCCAAGCCAACCTGCTAAAAAGAAGGCTCCGGACCAACCCGCACCCGGTCGGCACCGAGACCACGCTTCCGACACCCCGCCTTCTGGCTCGGCACCGAAGCCTACCCCAAAGCCCTCCGGCTCCGAAAAGCCCCATTCCAAGTCGGGCACTGAGCCAAAGCCTTCGGGATCGAAGACCAAGTCCGGCTCCGATCATCACCACTCGGCACCGAAAACCAAATCGGATCCGAAAACACCAGCCCCAAAACCATCGGCGCCAAAATTTTCGGTGCCGAAACAGACTGATACACCAAAGTCACCTAAGAAGCATAGTCTCGGTGATCCGCTCGAAAAACCGGACCAGAAACAGAAGATTTTGGTCATACATCCAAAAACTGGCCACGTTACTACCAAAGTGACTTTAAAAAGAGGGGCTACTACTGAAGAGGAATGCCATATTCCTTTAAAGAAGAGAACTGTTGGGACAAATCCTTCCCCTCCTCCTCTTCCTTCTCCACCTTTACCTCGGCCTCTGTCTGTGCCCACTTAACCTGAGCACTCACCACCATATATACCGGACGATCAGGGTGATGGGGATGATAATAATGATGACAATCAACCTGCACCTATAGATGAGTGGGATGACTATAACACTGACTCACCCACAGACAATGACCCTGACCTATACCCTACCAGGCCCTCTCCACCAGATGAAAGTGTGGGATATATTGAATTGCTAGGCAGGGCTGCTAATTATCATGGGGTCCAGCTGCATAAAGAATCCCTTGAAGAGGATTTCCTCTTTGAAACATTAAACAATACACAAAAATCCACACATATGTTGCCCATGCTTAAAGGAATGACCAGACATGTAGACGATATATTTAAGGATCCCGTCAGGGCACGTATCCTTACCCCCAGGGTGGATAAAAAATACAAACCTGCACCATCTGATCCAGTCTACATAAGAGGACAATTACCCCTAGACTCATTAGTTGTTTCTAATGCACGCAAGAGGGCAAACTCCCAGACTACTGGAGACGCACCACCCCCAGATAAAGAGTCAAAGCTCCTGGACGCTTCAGGGAAGAGAATAGCCTCCCAGGCAGCTAACTTCTGGCGCATATCTAACACACAAGCCCCGCTAGCCAGATATGACCGTGCGCATTGGGACGAAATGGAACAACTTATCCAATTTTTACCCCAAGAACATAAATCTAAAGCGCAAGACCTGGTACGTGAGGGGCAACTAATTTCCAACAATCAAATTAGGTGCTCCCTAGATGTAGCTGATCCATCGGCCAGAGCGGTGAACACTAGTGTCCTTTTAAGAAGGCACGCCTGGCTACGTATATCAGGATTCAAACCGGAGGTTCAAACCTCGATATTAAACACACCATTCGATAAACAACATCTGTTTGGGCCGGCGGTAGATTCTTTGCTTGAGAAGATGAAGAAAGATACAGAAGTGGCTAAATCAATGGGAGCCCTTCAGTCTCAACAAGGCCGTGGTTCCTTTCGACGCTTATTTTATCGAGCAGGGTCCAAAACCATGTCCTCGGACACTGCATCCACATATAAGGGCAATAACCAACCCTCAGGTTCCAAGACTTACTTCAGGGGTGGTTATAGAGACAACAACAGCAAGGGCAGAGGTAGAGGTTCCAGCACACGCACCTCCCCCTCTAATACAAAACAGTGACTTGCCTACAGTGCCCCCCCGTGACCACTTAACACCTGTGGGGGGAAGACTGTCACAATTTCTACCAAAGTGGCAGTCAATAACAAAGGACAAGTGGGTTCTCCAAATTATCCATTCTGGTTACTGCCTGGAGTTCATCAAAACTCCTCCAAACATTCCTCCAAAGTCACACAAACTTTCACCGGATCACCTACACCTCCTCAAACAAGAGGTACAATCCCTTCTAGGAAAAGGAGCCATAGAGCCCGTACCACCAAAACATCAAGGGTCGGGCGTGTATTCCTTTTACTTCCTAATTCCCAAAAAGGACGGCTCTCTCAGACCAATATTAGATCTCGGAGAACTAAATTTTTACATACAATCAGACCATTTCCACATGGTAACACTTCAACAGGTACAACCTCTTTTGAAAAAAGACGACTTTCTGTCTACTCTAGACTTAAAGGACGCATACTTTCATATTCCAATCCACCCAGCTCACTGCAAATTTCTCAGGTTCGTGGTAGCAGGTCAACATTACCAATTCAAGGTACTCCCATTCGGAGTCACCACTGCCCCCAGGGACTTCACAAAGTGTCTGGCGGTAGTAGCTGCTCATCTAAGAGGACAAAGCATTCATGTCTTCCCATACCTGGACGATTGCCTCATCAAAGCCGGCACGTATCAACAATGCCGCAAGCACACTTCCGTAACCATTCAGTTACTTAACCAACTGGGGTTTACAGTCAATGTGTTAAAATCACATCTTCAGCCAGCCAAAACTCAGAACTACCTAGGAGCCAACTTAGATACTCAAAGGGCTCTGGCGTTTCCCAACGCAGACAGAATTCGAAACATGCAGGCGTTGATTCTCCAGTTTCAAGCCAGTCACTTCCAGCTCGAGTTTTTATGCAGCTGTTGGGAATGATGGCGTCTTGCATCATGATCGTACCCCATGCCAGGTTGCACATGCGTCCACTTCAAGAATGCTTAGCCAGTCAGTGGAACCAGTCACAAGGTCTATTAACCGATCTAGTGTTGGTAAGCGGCCGTACTCATCGCTCTCTGCAGTGGTGGAACACACAAAATTTGTCAAAAGGACGGCCGTTCATAGACCCGGTTCCACAGACAATATTAACAGCGGACGCGTCCCTAACTGGCTGGGGAGCTTATCTCCAACAACACACAGTGCAAGGTCTGTGGACCCAACAGCAAAGGTTGCTCCACATCAATCATTTGGAGCTAATGGCAATCTTTCTAGCTCTCAAAGCCTTTCAAGATCACCTGTCTGGCAAAACTGTCTTGGTTCGAACCGACAACATGACAGCTATGTATTACATACAGAAACAGGGGGGGACTCACTCTCTCCAACTGTCCCGGTTAGCCCACCACATCTGGAAGTGGGCTATTCACTACAATATCTATCTCCTAGCGGAACACCTCCCAGAAGTCAACAACCAGATTGCGGCCCTCCTCAGCAGGCAGAGGTAACAAATACACGAATGGGAACTTAACCCTTAAGTTCTCCACCCTTACTTTCAAGCTTGGGGAGTCCCTCACATAGACCTGTTTGCAACACCCCAAAACGCAAAATGCCAAAACTTCGCCTCCAGGTATCCACACCCGTTATCCAAAGGCAATACTCTATGGATGAACTGGTCAGGGATATTTGCTTATGCTTTTCCGCCTCTCCCACTCATTCCATTAGTTGTTCGGAAACTCAGGCAAACATCTCTCACACTAATCCTAGTAGCTCCAACATGGGCACGTCAATCCTGGTTCACAACCCTGTTGGAACTCTCTCTGGTACCACATCAAAAATTACATTTAACTCCCAGTCTCCTCACACAGAGCCATGGAGAAATCAAACACCCAGATCCCAAACAACTGAACATCGCGATCTGGCTCCTGAAGTCATAGAGTTTGGTTATCTGAACCTTCCACCAGACTGTATGAACATTATTAAGGAGGCCAGAAGGCCTACCACAAGAGCCTGTTACGCAGCCAAATGGAAACGATTTGTGATCTATTGCAATAACAATAAGATCAACCCTCTTGATGCTTCCATTCAAAACATTATCTGCTACTTCTTACATTTGCAGCAGTCATCATTGGCATATTCATCCATCAGACTGCATCTCGCTGCAATTGCAGCCTATCTTCAAAATAGACAACATTTATCCCTCTTTAGAGTGTCTGTAATTAAAGCATTTATGGAAGGACTAAAAATAATTATACCACCAAGAATTCCACCTGCCCCAGTCTGGAATCTTAATATAGTCCTCACAAGGTTAAAGGGCCCACCATTTGAACCCATGCACAAATGTGAACTACAATTCCTTACTTGGAAGACCGCTTTCCTCATTGCAATCACTTCATTAAGGAGAGTGGGTGAACTTCAGGCACTAACCATAGAAGAACTTTTTTTCCAGCTACACAAAGATAAAGTGGTTCTTCGTACCAATCCCAAATTCCTACCTAAGGTAGTATCTGCATTTCACATAAATCAGTTGATTGAGTTACCTGTTTTTTTCCCTCAACCTGACTCTGTTGCAGAACGAGCTCAACACACATTGGATGTTAGGAGAGCACTGTTGTAATACACTGAATGAACGAAATCTTTTCGTAAGACCAAACAACTCTTTGTCGCTTTTGCACCACCTCACAAGGGCAATCCTATATCCAAATCAGGTATTGCTAGGTGAATTGTTAAATGCATTCAAATTTGCTATGCAAAAGCCAAAAGGACTCTAACGATACCCCCTAGAGCACATTCCACTCGTAAGCTAGGGTCTACTATGGCTTTCTTAGGGAACATCCCTATTACTGGCATCTGCAAAGCTGCAACATGGTCCACACCACACACTTTCACCAAGCATTATTATGTAGATGTGTTAGCCAGACAACAGGCTAATGTGGGCCAACCAGCACTTAGAACGCTGTTTCAGACAACTCCATCAGCTACAGGATAGCCACCGCTTAGGGGAGACTGCTGTATAGTCTATGCACAAGCATGTGATCTACAGCTCACATGCCTCGAACGGAAAATGCTACTTACCCAGTATGCATCTGTTCTTGGCATGTAGAGCTGTAGAATCTCATGCGCCCACCCACCTCCCCGGGTACCTGTAGCTGCTGTAGTTCTTCTGTTACTATTCGTACATACACATGGTCCTCTCTATTCTTTACTACTACTCCATTCTCTCACCCTTGCGGGAAAACAATCTGAAGATGGAGTCGATGACCATGCCCACTATCACCGAAAGGAGGAGTCGCCTACCTCGTGACTACAAAGACTTCTTCAAAGAAAAACAAAGTGCAAACATCCGGGCCCAACACTAGATAGCGATATATGCACAAGCATGAGATTCTACAGCTCTACATGCCAAGAACAGACGCATACTGGGTAAGTAGCATTTTCCTTATAGATTCCTTACCTTATAATTACCCCCCGGCATCAGACTGGATCCGGGAAGTTTTTTGTCAGCAGTACCCCTGCGCGTCGGAGGGTGGCGTCGGTCGACTCCGCATCCGTCGTCAAGGTCGCTGGGATGACGTCGCGGTAGCTACATAGACGCCGCCCTTGCGCGCTGACGTCAGTTCTTTATTTTTCCGCGCCAGCAAGCGCAGATCCGGAGAGAGCGGTACCCCCAGTCACTTTTTGACTGACTTTTTGTCGACTTTTGTTGACTTTGTGTCTTGAGTATCGACTCCTGGTGCATGAGGGATGCCTGGCTTCAAGGCCTGCAGTTCCTGTAACCAACTGATGTCTGTGACGGATCTGCATCGTGTGTGCCTCTACTGCCTGGAGCTCGACCACGACCCAAAGTCGTGCTCCGACTGCCGGGCCATGGCCCCGAAGTCTTTGCGGGAGCGGTCCCGAAAGCTCCTTGAGGCCCGGCAGTCGGCTCCGCGTCGTTCAAGGTCCCAGTTGCGTAGGAGGTCAAGGGACCGGTCGCGGAGCCAACACCATTCTTCATCTAAGTCTTCGCACTCTGGGTCAGGTATGTCGAACCACAAAAAGAAGTCGAAGAAGCATTGTCGCTCTTCGACTTCTCTCCGTCCGTCGGCTGACGCGACGAGCGATGCAGGCGGAGCCCGTAGGGCCAACTCAGAGTTTCCCTTCCCGGGACCCGGAGCGACCCCCGCCCAGCGTCGTCAATTTTACGAAGCGATGCACGCCATCTTTGGGCGGCCCGACTCCGCTGGCGTGCCTTCGGGCCCGCGGACTTGGCTGGGGGCCCTGGGCCTTCGACGCCGGCGGCTCCGGCCCCGCAGGGTCCCCTTCGATCCAGGCCTGATCCGGATCGGTGCCGGTTGACCTTGTTACGCCTCCCCCGGCGCCGATTCCACCAGCACCACGTCTGCCAGCATTGTCGGCTGTGTCCCCAGCCGACATCGACCCCGGTCTCCACCTCGAGGTAGACACGGAGCCGGACTGGAGTCCGCCGACGTCGGATCCGACGCCGTCGGGTACTTTTGTGCCCCTGTTCTACCCTGGCTCTTTGAGACCAGATTGGCAGCCAGAGGAGGATGAGGAGGACTGGGAGGGGTCTGGGTACCCTTTGACTGACCAGTTAGAGTGTGAACATGACTGGAGAGAGGAACTGGGGGAAGCCAGTGGTCTGGATACCTCACCAGACCTTGGCATGTTGTCTCCCCCTACCGTGGCTACGGAGGAGGGAGCGTCATACGCAGTGGTGTTGGTAGGGCGGCCGAGGCTCTCAACCTCGAGCTTCCTACGGTGGCAGTCAGGACTAACCTCCTGACAGAGGTGCTTCAACCGGCAGCGAGCTCTTCGGAGCCCCTGCTCCCGTTTAATGAAGCCCTCACAGACATCCTTTTGGGCACCTGGTCCAGGGCCAACACAGGGGCTCATGTGGACAGGATGATTGCCCGATGTAAACCGCCCGGCCCCTGGCGACCCCACTTTCCTCTCCCAACACCCCACCCCTGAGAGCTTGGTGGTCCAAGCCTCTACCTCCAAGGGCGCATTCCCTACCGCTCCACCTGATAGGGAATCCAAAAAGCTGGACCATCTTGGGAAGATGTTTTCTTCCTCCAGCTTAGGACTGCGGTCGGTAAACACTGCATGTCTTTTGGGCCGTTACACCCACTCCGTGTGGGTCACAGTTGTGCAGGTGCTGCCTCAGTGCCCAGAGGAGGCCCGGGCCGTGCTCTGCCGTGCAGTTGCCGAGGGGAGAGATGCAGCAAAGTTTACCATCCGCTGTGGGCTGGATAACGCCGATGCACTTGGCAGGACGATTTCCACGTCCGTAGCCCTTCGACGCTACGCCTGGTTGCGTTCGACTGGTTTTTCCGGGGATGTCCAATCCACCCTTATGGACATGCCCTTTGATGGCCGTCGCCTTTTCGGCGACTAGGCAGACAACGCGCTAGAGCGCTTTAAGGACTCTCGGGCTACGGTCAGGTCCTTGGGCCTCTCCACCCCCTGCCCTGCGCAGTCTGCCTTTCGGCCCTTTCGTGGCTATGGAAGGGATGCCCCACTACGTCCCACCCAGAGCCAAAGGCCGGCGCAAGCTATTCAGCCCCTGCGCGGCCGGGGACGTGTAAAACACTGCCGTGGTTCCGGGGGCCAGCGGGCAGGCCAGTCCACCACAGCCCCCTCTGCAGCAGCCTCCAAACCCTCCTAGTCCGACCTTTCGGGGCCACCAAATGCCAGTGGGTGGCAGGATCCGCCATCACCTCCCCCACTGGCGCACCATCACGTCGGACAGGTGGGTTTTGCAAATAGTCTGAAGGGGTTACTCCCTCCCCTTCAAGACTACCCCTCCCTCCATGCCACCTCAGTACCATCGCATGTCGGAGGATCACCTGGCCCTTCTCCAACAGGAAATTTCGGCACTCTTGGCCAAGGGTGCCATCGAGCGTGTTCCTGCCCCAAAAGTAGGTCGTGGTTGTTATTCCCACTACTTTCTGGTGCCCAAGAAGGACAAAGGCCTGCGTCCTATCTTGGATCTCAGGAACGTCAACCGCTTCCTCCGGAAGGAGAAGTTCAAGATGTTGACGCTCGCTCAGGTCTTGTCTGCCCTCGACACTGGATGGTAGCATTGGACTTGCAGGACGCTTACTTTCACATCCCCGTCCTGCCGGCCCACCGGCGTTAACTGCAGTTCAGGGTAGGCCATGAGCACTTTCAGTTTACCGTGCTCCCCTTTGGCCTTACCAGCGCCCCTCGGGTGTTCACGAAAGTGATGGCGGTGGTCGCAGCTTATCTGCGCAGATCAGGGGTTCCAGTCTTCCCCTATCTCGACGACTGGCTGTCACAAGGGGGAGATGAGAGGCAATATAAGCTGATAATAGATAAAAACAGTACTATATACAAGTTGAAAAACACTGAGTAGACGTTTTCGTTGTAGTCTTTGTGAGTCTTTATTTCAAGTATGCTTGATTTAAAGAAATAGACAGCCAACGTGTTTCGCCCAAACATTGGCTTCTTCAGGGCAAAGGTAAAGTTGCTGATATCTCGCCAAGGAAATGAGTATCCGTACTACGCTGTCTGCGTGGTCCGCCCGTGTCAGGGCGAGGAGTATAGAAAGGACGGCCTCAAAAAAAAGGGACCGCCTATATGTCCATATGAAGGTCACTTCTCGCAGCGACAGGACGCCAGCCGGACACAGTTTTCGCGCAACACAGCGTTTTCTAAGAAATTCCCTATTTACACTGAGGATACCTTGGCGCACTACTCTAATACTGGCCTGGGATCTTCCCCTATATGGACATATAGGCGGTCCCTTCTTTTTGAGGCCGTCCTTTCTATACTCTTCGCCCCGACATGGGCGGACCACGCAGACAGCGTAGTACGGATACTCATTTCCTTGGCGAGACATCAGCAACTTTACCTTTGCCCTGAAGAAGCCCATGTTTGGGCGAAACGCGTTGGCGGTCTATTTCTGGAAATCAAGCATACTTGAAATAAAGACTCACAAAGACTACAACAAAAACGTCTACTCAGTGTTTTTCAACTTGTATATAGTACTGTTTTTATCTATTATCAACTTATATTGCCACTCATCTCCCCCTTGTGCATGTTCATATTTGTGGTCAAGTGGCAGCTGACCATTTGAGGCGGGCAATATCCAGAAACTACGTGACTCACCTAGGCAGTGCAGTCGTCTTTAACCCGGCTGCCTTCTCATTTCTGATAGCCCCAGGCTGTCGTCTCCCACCTCCAGACTACGGCCGACCTCCTGCATTTGCCGGGGTTCTCCATCAACGTGCCGAAGTCACACCTGACCCCCTCTCAGAAGCTCCTCTTCATCGGAGCGGTTCTGGACACGATGCAGTTTTGGGTTTATCCTCCCGAACAGCGAGTCCGGGATATTCGAGCTATCCCGGGTTTCGGTCAGGATGACCCTCAGGCTGCTGGGTCTGATGGCCTCCTGCATCCTGCTGGTGGATCATGCCAGATGGCATATGCGGGCTCTGTAGTGGGACCTGACGTTCCAGTTGGCACAACATCAAGGGAATCTGTCTGATTGCGTCCAGATCTCGGAGGGCACTGCACACCAATTGCAGTGGTGGCTCACGAACCAGGATTGGGTCAGCGGCAGATCCCTCTCCCTTCCCCCACCAGATTTCACAGTGGTGACCGATGCATCACTTCTGGGATGGGGCGGCCACATGGGGGAGGCGGAGATCAGAGGCCTCTGGTCTCCGGCGGAGTCCAGGCTCCACATCAACCTTCTGGAGCTTCGGGCGATTCGTCTTGCACTAAAAGCATTCCTTCCCTCTGTCCGGGGAAGAGTAGTTCAGGTGTTCACGGACAACACCACCGCCATGTGGTACTGCAACAAACAAGGCGGGTGGGATCGTGATGGAACATCAGGGCATATCCCTGGTGGTTCAACACCTGGCAGGTTCCCTGAACACCAGGGCGGACGAACTCAGCCGCAGGTGCATGATGGATCACGAATGGCGTCTTAACTCTGAGGTGGTGCAAGGTCTCTTTCAGCAGTGGCGAGAGCCTTGCTAAGATCTATTCGCCACCGAAGAGAACGCGCAATGTCAGCAGTTCTGCGCGTTGGAATTTCCAAGGCGGCACTCGCTAGGCGACGCTTTTCGTCGCGAGTGGCGTTGCGGTCTTCTATACGCCTTTCCGCCTATACCACTTCTGCCCAGACTGCTGAAGAAGATCAAGCGTGACCGGGCCCAAGTCATTCTGGTGGCTCCGGATTGGGCGAGAAGAGTCTGGTATCCCGAGCTGCTCAACATGGCCATCGAGCCTCCGATCCGACTGCCTCTTCGGGAGGATCTTCTGTTGCAGCAGCAGGGGACGGTCCTCTACCTGAACCTGTCCAGCCGCCACCTCCTTGCGTGGAGATTGAGCGGCGGCAGTTGACGTCGTTTGACCTCCCTCCCGAAGTCTGCTATGTTATCTTGGCAGCCAGGCGTCCCTCCACTAAGACGGTATACGCCTGCCGATGTAATAAATTTGTGGCATAGTGCACCGCAAAGGCTGTGGATCCCCTTTCTTCTCCTCTTTCTGAGGTTCTCTTGTTCCTTCTTTCTTTGGCCCAGCAGGGCTCTGCTCTGGGCACTCTAAAGGGCTACCTCTCGGCCATTTCGGCCTTCCTTAGGCTCCCTGATCAGCCTTCTCTTTTCAAGTCCCCTGTTGTAAATAGATTCCTTAAGGGCATTACTCATCTTTTTCCTCCTGTTCCCTTCGTAATGCCCCAGTGGGACTTGAACTTGGTTCTTACATATCTTGTGTGCGCTCCCTTTGAGCCGCTACATAACTGTCCTCTCAGGCTTCTCACTTTGAAAACTGCCTTTCTGGTGGCCATCACCTCTGCCCGCAGGGTGAGTGAGCTATAAGCTCTTTCTTCCAAGCCTCCCTTTCTGGCTGTCCATCCGGACAAGGTCGTCCTACAAACTAGACCCTCCTTTATTCCAAAGGTGGTTACTTCTTTCCACATTGGCCAAACCATCACTTTGCCCACCTTCTTTCCGCCTCCGCATCCTTTGAAAGAGGAAGAGAGGCTCCACCGTCTGGATCCAAAACATGCGCTTTCCTTCTACTTGGATCGCACCAAGCAATTTCGGGTGGACGACCAGCTCTTTGTTGGTTACGTGGGCGATAAGAAAGGTCGGGCCGTGCACAAACGGACCATCTCCAGATAGGTCGTTCTGTGCATCAAAGCCTGCTATTCTTTGGCAAAGAAGGAGCCTCCAGTAGGACTGCGCACCCATTCCACCAGGGCGACGGCAGCTACCACTGCTTTGGGATGAGGAGTCCCCCTGAATGACATCTGTCAGGCAGCTACGTGGGCATCGCTGCACACGTTTACCAAACACTACTGCCTGGACAGCCAAGTCTGGAGAGACGGCTTCTTTGGCCGTTCTGTTCGTCAGGATTTTCTGGTGTGAACTTAGTTCGCAGACCTACCTCCGGGGTTGGTATTGCTGGGGTATCTATTCTAAGGTAAGGAATCTATAACTAACTGTTTTTTGTTTTTTTAGATGAACAAGTTACTAACCTTCGGTAACGATATATCTGTAAAAAACATAGGTTAGTTATAGATTCCTTACCGCCCCACCCATCCTCCCCGTTCTGCGAACTGACTTCTAGGGTTAAGGACATCCTTTCAGAGCCCTAGTTTTGTGCACCAGTGGCGAGTGTCTTGCATGGCTCTGCGCTTCTGGCGTGGAAAGTCGTGTACAAAACTGCCGTCAGCGCGCGAGGGCGGCGTCTATGTAGCTACTGCGACGTCATCCCGGCGACCACGATGCCGACGACGAACGCGGAGTCGACCGACGCCACCTTCCAACGTGCAGGGGTACTGCTGATGAAAAACTTTACGGATCCAGTCTGACGCCCTGGGGTAATTCTAAGGTAAGGAATCCATAACTAACCAATGTTTCTTACAGATATATCGTTACCGAAGGTAAGTAACTTGTTCTTCATGTACCTTGAAGGCCAAGGACCGGACCAGGAGCACGGTACTATGGCCCGAATTCCTTCTGGATGGCCACCTTCTTGTGAACCAGATCTCCGTTTTTTGGAAGCCAGACGGAAACTGGAAGAGCAACTGCAGTAGCAGAAGGATGAGATGCATATGAATGTTTGCATGAGGTAGTGTCACTGATCTCTTGGAGGTCTTGTAAGACAGCACAATGGTTATCTATGTCAAAGGTTGCGATAGCCGCCACAACATCTGGACCGTCAAGGTCTGCAGCATGCATTTTGATGCCAAAAAGTACTTTATATGGGGTCCGCCCACCTAGAGATCTTTTAGGGAGGTTATTTAATGCCCATTGAACCCCATATAGATGGTTCGCCCAACCACGCCCGGTACCTAATACTATCGCCGTTAAGGACTGCCTTAAGTCACAGTTCATTCTCTCCACAACAGAATTACCCTCTGTTCTATACGGAGAGGAAAAATGGACTTGCATACCCATGGACTTTATCGAATCACTGTACACTTTAGAAGCGAATGCCGGACCTTTGTCCTAGTGGAATATGTGGCATATGTCACGACAAAGACTTGCAAGTCTTAAATAACAGTTTGAGCATCAGCCGAGCCCAGTGGCCAAACCCAGAGGAATCTAGAGCAAGAATCAACTGCAACCAAACTATATTTAAATGCAGTGTCTGAAATCAGTGGACCACAATGATCTAAGTAAATGCAGCCAAAAGGCTGATTAAAATAAATAGATGTGTCTGTGGCGGACGAGACAGAAAAACGTTTGATCTGTTGACAAATGTCACAAGTTAAAACATATTTTCTGGTTTGTTGGTATAAACCTTGCCATCAATATCTTTGCTGTAAGAGTGAATTGGTGGCAGCTACACCGGCATGCACAGAAGCTAATCCTTCATGTGCGGCTACAATTAAATCACATCTGTGGTCTGCATTGGGAATCACACGATCACCAACGCAAGGAATAATTTCTAAAGGAACATTTTGGTCATTGAAATTATATGAATATTTAGAAGGAAAGCCCTTCTGTAAAGGGGTGCCATTTTTAAAAGCACTCATGGCAGTCAAGATATTGTTGATACGTGTATCTGAAAGAGACACGTTAGTGACAGATTCCTTACCTTAGAATATCCCCAGGCGTCAGGCTGGATCCGGAAAGTTTTCTGCGTAGCAGTACCCTTGTGCGTCTGTAGGCGGCGTCGTGCGGCTCCGCGTACGTCGTAGGCGTCGTGATCGCCGGGATGACGCCGCGGGCAGTACTTAGACGCCGCCCCTGCGCGCTGACGTCAGTTCTTCTTTTTCCGCGCCAGCAAGCGCAGATCCGGGAAGAGCAGTGCCCTGGTCATTTTTTGACCATACTTTTTGGTGAATTTTTTCACTGTTTTTTCATCTCTCAAGGTGTCGTAGGGATGCCCGGTTTCAAACGTTGCGGCGCCTGTGCGCGGATGATGTCCGTCACCGACCCGCATTGGGAGTGTCTCTTCTGCCTCGGCCGAGGCCACGACACGGAGTCTTGTACCGACTGCCAGGCCCTTAACCCGAAAGCTTTGCGAGAGCGGTCTCGAAAGCTCCTCGAGGCCCGGCACTCGGCTCCGCGGAAGCCCCGGTCGCGTGAGAGGTCCAGGGGTCGATCGCGGAGTCCACACCGGTCGTCGGCGTCGAAGTCTTCTTCGTCCGGTAAGTCGAAACACAAAAAGTCCAAAAAGCATCATCGCTCTAGGACTTCGCCTCGCCAGTCTCGCGACTCGGCTAAGGCCCCTCCCGGCACCGTCCCCGCCCCCGCGGCCCCGGACATGCCTGTGGAGTCGCCCCCGCCATACCCGCCCTTCCCGGGTTCGGGGGCGGATCCGGCCAAAGTGCAGGAATTCCTGTCGGCCATGGCCCGCCTCTTCGGGCCTTCAGGCCCCTCCGGTGCGCCTTCGGGCCCCGCGGGCCCTGATGGG
This sequence comes from Calotriton arnoldi, assembly GCA_963921515.1. NCBI lineage: Eukaryota > Metazoa > Chordata > Amphibia > Caudata > Salamandridae > Calotriton > Calotriton arnoldi. The sequence goes on from CAWUFW010000086.1 coordinate 4,282,195, forward strand.
GTTGCTCCGGCGTCGCCGACGGCTCCGGCCCCGGCGTCGCCCGTGCCTCCAGCCTCGATCCCGGCTTCGGCCCCGGCCTCGATCCTGGCTCCACAACCCCCATCGACGCCGGTCGACCTAACGACACCTCCACCGGCGCCGATGTCTCCGGTGCCGTTCTCGACGCCGCCCTGGGCTCCGGGCGGCGTCGTCCCCCAGTTCCTTCCGGCTCCGGACATGGCTCCGGACCGACGTCGCTCGACGCCGGCTCCGGCGCCGATGGGACCTTGGGTCCCAACTGTCCCTCCTCCTCCTTATTTTGAACCAGAGGAGGACCAGTTGAACTGGGAGGGGTCTGATGACCCTCTGACACGACACTGTCAGTACGATGAGGACTGGACAGAGAGTCTAGGGAGGCCAGTGGTCTGGATACTTCCCCTGACATTGGCATGCTGTCTCCTCCCGTGGCTACGGAGGAGGGGGCCAATTTTGGTACGGTGTTGCGTAGGGCAGCTGGGGTCTTACGTCTCCAACTCCCTACTTTGACGGTCAAGCCTAACATCTTGACAGAGGTGCTTCAGCCGGCAGCCTCCTCTGCGGAGACTGTGCTGCCGTTTAACGACGCCCTCACTGACGTTCTCTTGGGCGCCTGGTCCAAGCCCAACACAGGGGCTCCTGTGGATCGGCACGTGTCACGACGCCATCGCCCAGCTCCGGGCGACCCCCTGTTTCTCTCTGTCCACCCCACTCCTGAGAGCTTGGTTGTCCAAGCCTCCGCTTCCCAAACCGCCTTCCCTACCGCCCCTCCGGATAGGGAATCCAAACGCCTGGATCAGTTTGGGAAGAAAGGTTTTTCTTCCTCCAGTGCTGGCTTGCGGTCCGTTAACACCGCTTGTCTTTTGGGCCGATATACCCACTCCCTGTGGGATTCGGTGGCGGATGTTTTGCCCCACTGTCCTGAGGAGGTCCAGACACTGCTTTCCGCGCCATTGCGGAAGGAAGGGATGCGGCTAAATTCACTATACGTTGTGGCCTTGACACCGCCGACTCGCTGGGCAGGTCTATTGCAACGACGGTGGCGCTCCGACGCCACGCCTGGCTGAGAACCACTGGTTTTCAGGGGATGTCCAGAATACTCTCATGGACATGCCCTTTGATGGAGTCGGTCTTTTTGGGTCCAAAGCAGACCATGCGTTGGAGCGCTTTAAGGACTCACGGGCTACTGCCAAGTCCCTGGGCCTTTCTGCTACACGCCCTCCGCTGACTTCTGCTTTTCGCCCCTATCGTGGCCACGGTAGGGGCGCCCCTTCACGTCAGCAGCCCAGCCACCGGCCCGCGCAGCAGGCGTCTTCGCGTGGCCGAGGACGTGGATTCCGCCGTGGCGGATCGGGCAACCAGCGTGCGGGTCAGGCCACCACCTCCAACCCGTCCGCGGCCTCCAAGCCCTCCTAGTCCCTCCTTTCAGGTGCACGGCACGCCAGTAGGGGGCAGGGTCCGCCATCACCTTCCCCACTGGCGCACCATCACCTCGGACAGGTGGGTCTTGGACATTGTCCGAAGGGGCTACTCCCTCCCCTTCGAGACCACCCCCCAGCCATGCCACCTCAATTCCACCGCATGTCAGGGGATCACTTGGTGCTTCTACAGAAGGAAGTCACGGCCCTCTTGACCAAGAGGGCCATCGAGCTATGTTCCGACCCCAGAAGTAGGGCGTGGTTGCTACTCCCACTACTTTCTGGTGCCCAAAAAGGACAAGGAGGACATGCGTCCTATCTTGGACCTCCGGAACGTCAATCGCTTCCTCCGGAAGGAGAAGTTCAAGATGCTCACCCTAGCTCAGGTCTTGACTGCCCTCGACCCTGGAGACTGGTTGGTAGCGTTGGACTTGCAGGACGCATATTTCCACATCCCCGTCCTGCCGGCCCACCGGCGTTACCTTCGGTTCACGGTAGGCCCCGAGCATTTTCAGTTCACCGTGCTCCCCTTTGGCCTTACAAGTGCCCCTCGGGTGTTCACGAAAGTGTTGGCGGTGGTCGCAGCTCATCTGCGCCGGGCAGGGGTTTCAGTCTTCCCCTACCTCGACGACTGGCTGCTGAAGGCGGGCTCGTCCCAGGCAGTCGTCTCCCACCTCCAGACTACGGCCGAACTCCTGCACTCGCTGGGGTTCTCCATCAATGTGCCGAAGTCGCATCTGATTCCTTCTCCACAGCTCCTTTTCATCGGAGCGGTTCTGGACACGACGCAGTTTCGGGGCTATCCTCCCGAACGGCGAGTCCGGGATATTCAGGCTATGATTCCGATCTTTCAGCCTTTATCCTGGGTTTCGGTACGGATGACCCTGAGGCTGCTGGGCCTCATGGCCTCCTGCATCCTGCTGGTCAATCATGCCAGATGGCGTATGCGGGCTCTGCAGTGCGACCTGAAGTTCCAGTGGGCGCAGCACCAGGGCAACCTGTCCGATCACGTCCAGATCTCGGAGGGGACTGCAAGACAGTTGCAGTGGTGGCTCTCGAACCGGCAATGGGTCATGGGCAGATCCCTCTCCCTTCCCCAGCCAGAGCACACAGTTGTGACGGACGCTTCCCTTCTGGGATGGGGCGGTCACATGGGAGAGGCGGAGATCAGAGGCCTCTGGTCTCCGGCGGAGTCCCGGCTCCATATCAACCTTCTGGAGCTCCGGGCGATCCGACTTGCACTCAAGGCATTCCTTCCCTCTGTCAAAGGGAAGGTAGTGCAGGTGTTCACAGACAACACCACCGCCATGTGGTACTGCAACAAACAAGGCGGGGTGGGGTCGTGGACCCTCTGTCAGGAGGCTCTGCGCCTCTGGACATGGCTGGAACATCAGGGCATGTTCCTGATGGTTCAACACCTGGCAGGTTCCCTGAACGCCAGGGCGGACGAACTCAGCCGCAGGTGCATGATGGATCACGAATGGCGTCTTCACTCGGAAGTGGCGCAAGGACTCTTTCTACAGTGGGGAGAGCCTTGGTTAGATCTATTCGCCACCGAAGAGAACGCGCAATGTCATCAGTTCTGCGCGTTGGAATTTCCAAGGCGGCACTCGCTCGGCGACGCTTTTCGTCACGAGTGGAGTTGCGGTCTGTTGTACGCCTTTCCGCCTATACCACTTCTACCCAGAGTGTTGAAGAAGATTCGGCACGACCGGGCCCAAGTCATTCTTGTGGCTCCGGACTGGGCTCGAAGAGTTTGGTATCCCGAGCTACTCAATATGAGCGTAGATCCCCCGATCCGTCTGCCTCTTCGGGAGGATCTTCTGTCGCAGCAGCAGGGGACGGTCCTCCACCCGAACCTGTCCAGTCTACACCTGCTTGCGTGGAGATTGAGCGGCGGCAGTTGATTCCTTTCGACTTGCCTCCCGAAGTTTGTGATGTGATTCTGGCAGCCAGGCGTCCCTCCACTAAGGTGGTATACGCCTGCAGGTGGAACAAATTTGTGGCATGGTGCACAGCAAAGGCTGTGAATCCCTTTCTGCCCCTCTTTCTGAGGTCCTTCTGTTCCTTCTCTCTCTGGCCCAACAGGGTTCTGCCCTGGGTACCATCAAGGGTTATCTTTGTGCTATCTCGGCCTTCCTCAGGCTCCTGATCAGCCCTCCCTTTTCAAGTCCCCTGTTGTTAACAGGTTCTTAAAAGGCATTACACACCTCTTCCCTCCTGTTCCGTTTGTGATGCCTCAGTGGGACTTGAACTTGGTTCTTACCTTTTAATGTGCGCTCCCTTTGAGCCTCTACATAACTGTCCTCTTCGTCTTCTGACTCTGAAGACTGCCTTTCTGGTGGCCATCACCTCCGCTCGGCGGGTGAGTGAGCTCCAGGCTCTATCTTGCAAACCTCCCTTTCTGTCTGTTCATCCAGACAAGGTTGTTCTTCGGACGCGTCCGTCCTTCTTGCCAAAGGTGGTTACTGCTTTCCACATTGGGCAGACCATCACTTTGCCCACCTTCTTTCCGCCTCCGCATCCTTCCAGAGAGGAAGAGAGGCTCCACCGTCTGGACCCAAAACGTGCGCTCTCCTTCTATATTGACCGCACAAAACACTTCCGGGTGGATGACCAGCTCTTTGTTGGCTACGTGGGCGCCAAAAAGGTCGGGCGGTGCACAAGAGGACCATCTCCCGCTGGGTTACCTTGTGCATCAAGACCTGCTATTCTTTGGCTAAAAGGAGCCTCCTGTTGGGCTGCGTGCCCATTCCACCAGGGCAACGGCTGCTACCACGGCCTTGGGCCGCGGTGTTCCGCTGCCGGTTATATGTCAGGCAGCTACGTGGGCCTCGCTGCACACGTTTACAAAGCATTACTGCCTTGACAAGTCAGGTCCGGAGGGACGGCTTCTTTGGCCGTTCTGTCCTCCAGGACTTCCTTGTCTGATCTTTGTTCGCAGACCCACCACCGGGGTTGGTATTGCTGGGGTATCTATTCTAAGGTAAGGAATCTGTCACTAACGTGTCTCTTTCAGATGCACAAGTTACTAACTTGTGTAACGATATATCTGTAAGAAACAGTAGTTAGTGACAGATTCCTTACCGCCCCACCCATCCTCCCCGTTCTGCGAACTGATTTCTAGGGTTAAGGACATCCCTTTCAGGGCCCTAGTATTTTTCAGACACCTATGTCAGCTTCTTGCATGGCTCTGCGTTCCTGGCGCGGAAAGTCGTGTACAGAACTGACGTCAGCGCGCAGGGGCGGCGTCTAAGTACTGCCCGCGGCGTCATCCCGGCGATCACGACGCCTACGACGTACGCGGAGCCGCACGACGCCGCCTACCGACGCGCAAGGGTACTGCTACGCAAAAAACTTTCCGGATCCAGCCTGACGCCTGGGGATATTCTAAGGTAAGGAATCTGTCACTAACTACTGTCTCTTACAGATATATCGTTACACAAGTTAGTAACTTGTGCTTTTGAGCGGGTTACCGCTGCAATTTTAGCTATGGCTACTTCAGATTTGTCTGCTTCATCAGCCAGAGAATTCCCTACAGCGTGCGCTCCCACATGTTGATGACTCAAAGCATGTATTACATGAGCTAGTGGCAACTGATCTTTAAAATCTGCCACCTTAACCCAAAGCAACATTTGCTTGATTGTGCTTCCTTTACAATCTCTGAAGTAATTTTGCTTCCATAAATGTAAATTCTTATTAAAGGATTGAATGCAGTAATACGAATCACACACTAGAAGTGTGGGGAATCTAGGATCCGTATTTTCAAGTGCAAGAAGTAAAGCCTTCAATTCAGCCAACTGCGCAGTGCAGTCTCCAAGAGGCTGTGTGTGAGCAGTGTGGGCGGAAGATGCCAACGGAAATAGTGCCTAGAGCGATGGTGCATGCGGCAGAAAATTGCTGCTTAGAACCTATAGCCGGTTGTGCAGATCCATCTGTGTGAATCATGGACTTGTATTGGTCAAGACACAAAATTGAAGAAGGTAAAGGATAAACATGTTCATATTGCAAAAATTCTTGTGTTTGCAAAGAAGGGTCAAAGACCAAGTCGACATCTACGGCTGATAAGGACGTAGCCCATTGTATCCAACGAGGATGGAGGGCTTTTGCATTAGGAATGCTGGCTTTTGTGATGGCCTCTAGGGCAGGCACGGGAGAAGCAACAATGTGTTTACCTTGAGCAAGTGGCTGTTCCTTTAGGATGGGCATTTGGACGGCAGAGAGATGTTTTTCAGTAGAAGCAAAATGCAGTTCTGCAGAAGAATACAAATGCGATTTACATGGAATGGGTACTGTTTCACCTTCATTAAAGATGACATAAGTAAATCCAATTGCACCCGCCAAGACCCAGATGACCAAGTTCCATATCATTGACACATGTATGTAAATGGCGTGTTTCAAGTAAGTCAGACTGTAAAGATCTGAGTATGTCAGTATGTTTCGACATCCTGCAGGAAATGGAAAAATCAGACCATATTAAGGCATAAAGCTTTTTAATACGTTGGGCATAGTCCGGTATACATGTTCTCCCAAAATTTAAAAATCCCAGCCAAGACTGCAATTTTTTTAAGAGTATTTGGTGGTTGCAATTGAGCACACTTTTCTGAAAAATGTGGTACAAGTCTTTTGCCCTCATTTGTCAGTTTATATCCTAAGAAAAATACACTGAGGAAAGCAATGTAAGGTTTCCTGAAATTGAACTTGTAACCAAGTTCAGGAAATTGCTAAATAATGCGATCCACTCTTGCTAAATGGTGGTTTAAGTCATCAGTTAGATAGATATCATCAACATACAATAGCACATCAGGGTCGATGTCATGAAGAATTGACATAATACATGCCGCAAAGACTCCCAGGCTGTTCTTGTAGCCCATAGGAAGTCAGGCGTAGAGCCTCTGAAAACCAAGGGCGATAAAGGCAGACCAGTCACGGCTCTCTGAAGCCAAATTGTGACTGAAGAAACCATTGGAAATTTCCAAGGTGGTTTTACTTTTTTCACGGACGATATTAATCAGTGCTGTACTATGTGTATTTTGTACTGCAAAAGTGTGGGTATGACTATTCAAATGTCTGTAATCTAGGACAATGCAATATGACAGATCTGGTTTTAGAACAGGAAAAAGAGGATTGTTCATTTAAGATACACAGGGTTTAACTACCCCCGGTACTCTAGTTGGGCAAGAATGTCTTTAACGGGTGCCTTCGCGTCCCTTATGATAGGATACTGTGGCTGTACCTGAGGTTTAGACCGTATAGGAATAACATGCTAAGGAGACTCCTTATCCCAACCAGTATGGTTACGTTAAAGGGCAGGGGCCAAAGTAAGTTCCCATTAGGAAGCATAAGCATGTTTGACCTAGTCAGGGACAAGGTGCAAAAAAGAAGGGAGAATGGCATCCTCTCCCTGAGGGCATGCAAGAACAAAGGATGGGGGCAAGTCGACCTCTGCCAAAAGAATATCATACGATGAAGTTAAATTGTACTGGATGATTGCTTTAATGGTGCGTTTAACGTGACCTTCAATTTGAATATCCAAAAGACCTAGTCTGTTTAAGGGGCTATGCAGGTGTCCTTGTTTTCAACCGTAATGAATGTTTTAGTTGCTTTTGCTACCAGAAATTGGTGGAGATTCCGGCGTACTATGGTGACTTTTGCCATGCTGTCGAGAGTTACCGCCCAACTCCTGTTCGGGAGCTGGGTTCTCACCATCTGTGGCATATTTAGCTGTTAAAGCAGCAACCCTCTTTTTCTGAGAAGGGGGATTGTATGGAGGAGGTCTATCCTTCTTTTTTTATCTTCACGTCTGACTTAGCATTGTGTTTCCCTTTTTGGTTGCATGTACTCTCCTGGTCTGCGATCAGAACGCCCTCCTCTGTCGTACTGTTGGTCAGAGGAGAACAGGGATCAGGAATCTGATACCTGTGTCGGGAGTTTTAATTTTTGTGCGATCACGAAAATCGTATTGCCTCTCAGATGAGTCAGGGGACTGAGAAGCTCCCTGTTGTCTATGTTTTTGTTGTTGTTTTGATTTGTCCCATAATTTCTTAGGAAACTCACGGGCAGGTTTGGCATCCTTGTCAGAGCTAGGCTTGCCAAGTGGTGGTACAGAGTCTGGTCCCCAAACTATTACGTCCTAGAGATGTATATACATTAGCAATAGTGACAGGCAACTTGCGTTAGCGGTCAGCCTCCGTGGCAAGTCGCTGGCGTATTACCAAAGATGCTGCATCACCTTTAACATTAGAAAGAATAATTTTGGAGACGACTGGGACATTTCCCACAAGTTTCATCCCCAAATCCAGGGCAGGACCTGCCTCATGCTCATTCTGTATCCGTTTGAGGAAGTTTGGGAGAACGACCATCGTGGGAGTGCCATGACAAAGAGTGTATACTGTGGCAAAAATAGTCCCCTAGGTGTTGCAGTCGGCCAGGGGAGAAACCAGGCCATTTGGCAAGCACAGTTAGAATTTGTGCTTGTCTTGTGGTTCCATAAGGTGAAACACAGCTTCAAATGTATCTATTTTTGAGCAATCCAGAAGGGTATTTCTTCACGATTCGTGTGTCATTTGCCCATAACTGAATTAACAATTACAGGACTAATAACATGACCGACAGGCACCTGCGGTTGTCCTTGCAGGGCAACTCTAGCTGGTCCAGCAAGCAAGGCGCGTGCAATAAATTGGGTCATACATCGATATCAGACAACAAAAACATTGTATAAAGCTCAAGTCTGCACTAAATTGATATTACCTAAATCTGAATACTGGGTATAGCCCACTAGTGCCGGCCAGGTGGCCCCTTCAATACTTAAGGGGCCAGTCGGACAGTGCCAAGCACTTGGGAAAGGATGCAGTACAATTAAAGGGAAGATATTTATGAGACCAGTACTGAGGAAATTAGTGGCGCTTACTTCAACTAGTCAGTAAATTACTATATCCTCATTTACCTGAAATTTTGAAATGAGAAAATTAATAAGGTGTGGAGGTGGCTCCAGTTCAGGTTAATAATTTTGTAAAATGGTGAATTTCTCCTGCATGTGTAGTTTTTTTTTCTTTTTTAAATGATATGCATCAGAATTACAATTCTGTAGTGAATGTGAATGTATGGGGAAGTATTTTCTTTAATATGTTTAGATGACCTCTTACATTCTCATCTCTTTGCAGCAAGTTTCATCTCTCCAGATAAAAATCGTAAGGTGATGCCAGCAGTCCCTGGAAATGCTAGTGACACTTCTTTACTTGGCCCGAGCCTGCTGGATGGGAATTCACGGGATTCTTTTGTTTCACGGTCTCTAGCAGATGTTGCTGAGGTATGTGAGGATCCATTTTCATCTTCTTGAAAAGTGTATTCAATTAGAATTGCCAGGTTAAGCATGTATTTGGATATTACAGTTGTAAAATGTAAATGAGGAATAGTTTTATTGTAAATAAAAATATATTTTCTTTACCTCCTTTGTCATCCCCTTCACTCCCAGTTTGTTCCATTTCAGAACCAATGTTAAGCAAACTTGAAGCTTCATATACACTGGAGAGCATTTATCCTATGCTGTCACCTTTGTTGGTCACATGATGGCCTGATTTTCTGATTCCCTTGCAGATGGGTTTCTGCGCCCTTCATAGTACAGAAACAGCGCTCCTGGTAGTCACCGAGGAACTGAAAGCCATACTAGACAAGGGAGGGTCAACCGCCTTAATACTGCTCGATCTCAGAGCGGCATTTGATACCGTCAACCACGCCATACTAAAAGACAGACTGAGAGAAATAGGTATCCGGGACAAGGCGATGCAGTGGCTAAGCTCCTATCTGGACGACCGGTCTATCCAAGTGATGGATCATGACTGTCTCTCCGATAGCCTGCCTATGAAATTTGGAGTACCTCAGGGCTCCTCCCTGAGCCCCACGCTTTTTTATATATATGTCAGACAGCTGGCCACAATTATGCAGGAGTTTGGCATAGTAGGAGTATCGTATGCTGACGACACCCAGCTGATTGTCTCTCTTTCTCAAGACCACAACCAAGGCAACATGCAATTGGGTCCCTGCCTAAACAAACTGTCCCGTTGGATGTCAAACTCTTACCTAAAATTGAACGGCGAAAAAACCGAGCTAATGATCTTAGGCAACAAAGCCATTCCCAGGCCACTGAACAACTGGCCGTTGTGTATGGGCAATCCCCCGGTGCCTTAAACAATGGCAAAAAAATTAGGCTTCTGGTTGGACAGCTCTCTCTCAATGAGCCAACAGGCCAATAAGCTATCTGGTATCTGTTTTGGGCTCTTGAGAATGCTCAGAAAGATACTGGACCTTATACCGGAGCAGCTTAAGAAGACCGTTATGCAGTCTCTGATAGTCTCACGTCTGGACTATGGGAACTCTCTCTACTTGGGTTCTCCCAAGTATGTGATCAAGAGGCTCCAGACGGTGCAGAATGCAGCGGCCAGGCTCCTGCTCAACATCCACAGACACACCTCAGCACGAGAAGCCCTAAATCAACTACACTGGTTGCCAGTAGCGGCAAGAATAAAGTTCAAATCCCTGTGCATCGCCCACAGGGCGGTAAATAATAAAGGCCCAGAAAAACTCAGACACCTAATCTCAGCGCATGTCCCCATCAGACCACTTAGGTCCTCTCATCTACACCTTCTCCGTACCACCAGAATTAAAAAATCTAGATGGGGAGGCAGATCCTTCTCACACCTGATTCCAAAATTATGGAACGAGTTACCTCAGGACCTCAGAGGGCTGCAAAATGAAATGGCATTCAGAAAAAAACTGAAGACCTGGCTATTTCCTCTAAAACTCTAATAGGCTTCTCCTCCTATCATAGCTCTCATCGTCAGCGCGGGGAAGCCTTAGGGTAGCCATGCGCTATATAAATCCCAAAATCAAATCAAATCATTGGTGGTCGGGGAACTAACAAATGCACACCCTTTACTCCATTCACAGACACTCATTTGTTTCACATTGATGTTCCCCCTCCGTCTACTGAAGTACTTTTTCTAAGCTGAATGTGCGCTGTTCTTAACATCAAAAGCAATAAAAATACAATACTGTTGCATTTATGTTACGAATTGCCCTATGACTGCAGCCAAAAAGGTTGATGTGTTTTCATTTGTAAATGGAAATGTTGTCACCATTTTAAAATAGTAACCCAATAAAAATAACATTAAAAAAATATGTTCATTACCATGCTCAGGTATTGTTATTGGCATGTGCATCAATATTGCTATTTTTAATGGATACCTTCCTCCTGCAGATTGATCAGTGTTTGAAATTGATCCAAGCACAGGCTAGGTCTGGTGTGAAGGACACTTCACCTGTTCAGTTGTGAGGGAATTTTTAATCTGAGTTTACTCCACAGACCCACCACCTTAGGGTGGTGCTACTTTGGTATCTGTTTCAAAAGTGAGCAATGTGCGGTCAGAAGAACATAGTACTTACCGTCCGTTATGCTCTTTTTATTAGATATATCTGTGGGAAGCTGAGTTTCTGTTGCAGTAACCCTCCCACTTTTTGCCAGACTACTGATGCACTTTGACTTGCCCTGGGTCCCTGCCAATCAGGTTCCCAGGGCCTGTGTTTTTTCCCTAAAACTGTACCTTGTACCCCCAATTGGCACCTCTCTGGCCACATGTCAGTCCTTTGTAAAAGGTACGATGGGTACCAAGGGCACTGTGGCCAGGGAAGGCCTCAAAGGGCTGCAGCACTTATTGTGCCACCCTTAGAGACCCTGTACACACACACACTGCCACTGCAGGCTGCGTGTTTTGGTGCAGAACAAAGTGAAGAGTCGACATGGCACACATCGCTGTGTGCCATGCCTACAACCCACTGCCCTGGCATAGATCAGTCACCCCTCTAGCTGGGTGCACTATACCAGTGGTGAGGGTACAGGTGCCTGAGCCCTGTACCCCTTCAGTGTCTAAGTCCATTCTTAGACGTAAGTGCAGTGCTGCCATTAAGAGTATATGGTGCTGGGAGTTTGTCATTACGAACTCCACAGTACCATAATGGCTGCACTGAAAACTGAGAAGTTTGGTGTCAAACTTCTCAGCACATTAAACCCCCAGTGTGGGATTTAATGAAAAATGCACTCCGAGGGTATTTTAGAGATGCCCCCTGAAAAAAGACCAGCCTCTGGTGGGTTCCCTAACTGGTGCACACCAGTCTGCCACCACAAGACATTTTTCTGGACCCCTGGGGTGGGAGCCTTCGCTCTCCGAGCCCAGAACCATACCCTTTCCTGGGAGCAGGTGATCACACCTCCCCCAGGCCAGGAAGAGCCATCTGTGCCAGGGGAGCTTCAAAGGCCTTGCAGCCTTTGTAATGTGACCCCCAGCCTCTCCTGCTATCAGGAGCAGGCCCCCTTCCTGTCTCCCCTCCTTTTCGGCTGGAAGACAGGGGGGAAAAATTAGCCAGCCCAGAAGGTGTGCCCACCTCTGCCAACCCCACCCCTCAGCTTGGGGAGGCGAGGTGAAGCCCACTCTTCATTGCCCGCCATCTTGCAAATGGCAGGCACTCCCCAATCAGGATTAGGGATTGTGCTCACTCCCCCACGTGGGGTGAGTACACCAAGGGTGTAGTCACCCTAAGGTTAGTAGCCCATTGGCTACTGACCTCGAGACCCCTAAAATGCCCCCTAAATACAGTATTTAGGGGGCAGCCCTGAACCAAGAAGGCAGAAAAGAAACCAGAAGAAGAAGGACCGAACAGCCGTGCCGAGGCTAACAAGAGGAGGACGCCAACTGACTTGGCCCCAGCCCTACCGGCCTGTCCCCACCTCGAACCTGCAGAAGCGAAACTCCGGTGTGTCCTGCAGCCAGCAGCCTCAAGAACCCCGAGGACCTGCCCTGCCTTCAAAAGAAAAGACTGTCTCCCGTGAACACCGGATTTGTTCACCAACAGACTCCAGGTCCGGCAAAGTCCACGAGTCTGCACCACTCTGCATCCGACGGCCCAAGTTCGAGTGGCCCAACACCAAGAGGAGGTCTCCCCGGCGATCTTGACCCGAGATCCGGTGACCCCTGACCAGCCTCCAGCCGACGCCTGCAGCCTCAAACCGGAAGGTCCCCCAACCCCGACCAGGAGCTGGTAAGAAGATCTGACCCTAAAAGGCAACCTTGCATCCTACGCCCCACGGCCTTGGGTGGCCCAACCGACGGGGCTTAACCAGCCCCCAGCATCCCAACTTACTTCTCCCAAGTGGGGGTTGCACCCAGAAGACCTTCGCCCCGAGCCGGCAGTGTGTTTGCAAACCGGAGACTCCCCATTGAAAGCTACAGGGCGCCCGACGCCAAAACAGCACTCTGCACCCGGCCGCCCCAGTGCCGCTGAGGGTGCACCTTTTGTGCTGGTTTGCACCCCCATTTGCCCTGAGCTTAAGTCCAGGAGCTTTGCTCGCACAACCTTGTGGCCTGCTCGTAAGCAGCCAGCAACCGGAGGCCCCCTAGCCCCCTTTGGATAACATTGGGCCTCAGCACTCTGCACCCGGCCGCACTAGTGCCGCTGAGGGTGTAACCAGAGTGCATCCTTATCCCCGGGGGACCCCTGAGTCTACCCCCAAAATGCCAACTCCCAAAACGGAATACTTACCTTTGAACCGATAACCCTCTTTTCCTCCGTAGGATAACATTGACTGTGAAAAGTGTGGAGTTGGAAAATCTATAAAAGTCTCTAAAACTGTAACAAAATAACCAAAACGCTTTTACTTACCTGTTTACAGGAAATATCCCAGGGCAGTATCCATGTATACTGCACTGTGTAAGAAAAGTAATCTGTAAAGTAATCTACTTGACATTCTAAAAAAAAGCCAATACAAAGTATATGTACAATATTTCAAAGCATTGCATACTAGTATTTCTACTGTAATCTAACCAAATTATATGTACAACTGCAATCCAAACTGTTTACAAACTGTATTATTACTGCAAAGTACTTATCACTTACCTGTACCAGGCTTGCTTGTTTCTAGGAAATAAAATAACTAAAAAAATATTTTTATACAAAACCAATTGGTCTGAGTTCAGTCTTTGAGTGTGTGACAATCATTTGCTGATTGTGTGTACAACAAATGCTTAACTCTACCCTCTGATAAAGCCTTACTGCTCGCCCACACTACCACAAATGGAGAGTAAGGTGCTATCTACTTTTCCCTCTGCCTACCTTTGAGGTTCCACTGGACTCTGTGCACACTATACCTCACTTTGGTATAGTATATACAGAGCCAGCTTCCTACAGTTGTGACAAGGTTTCTTAAAGGTCTCCAACACGTTTCCTCACAGGCCATTCATCGTGCCCCAATGGGATTTAATTCTGGTCCTGCCTTTTTTGATGTGCGTGGCCTTTGAGCCCCTGCATAACTGCCCTCTCAGATTACTAACCATCAAGACTGCTTTTCTAGTGGCCGTCACATCAGCCTGGAGGGCCAGCGAATTGCAGGCACTCTCTATAAACTCTCCTTATACCACTTTTTATCCGGACAAGCTGGTATTCCAGACATGTGCCTCCTTCATTCCGAAGGTTGACTCCTTTCCATGTATGCCAGACCATCACCTTGCCTGCTTTCTTTGCTTTTTATTTTTATTTATTTTGAAAGTTTTATATAGCGCGAACATGACCACCGAGGGTATTAGAGCGCTTTACAGTTTATGCATCAAGAGGGGTACAAGCAAACAAAACAGAATCAACAAAGCGAAAAATTCACAGTCATATAATGTCCGACATTCTTGTGAGCCAGGCAGCTGGACCACAAATCAACGTCTATGGCCCCAGTGTCCAATGGAGAAGCCTGACTGGGGCAGAAATTTCTTCATCAAGAGCCCTTTGACTTCTTTTTTGAAGAGGGCAGTGGAGGGGTTCACCCTGACTTCGGGGGGGAAGGGAGTTCCAGATCCTTGGAGCCATACCTGAGAAGGCTCGATTGTAGGTCTTTTTTTTCTTGAATTTTTGTGGTTTGAGCAATAGGGTGCTGGCGCTTCTGGAGGCTCTCAAACCACATGAGAGCTCAAGCTTCTGAGCGAGTTAAAGCGGGAACTTGAAGTGAATGGCTTTGTGTGCCATGCATGCAATTTTTAACTGTATCCGAGCTTCATATGGAAGCCAATTCAGGGCCAGCAGATCCGGAGAAATATGGTTGTATTTTTTAGTGCCAGTTACGAGCCTAGCAGCCGAATTGAGGGCAACCCTAAGAGGAGCCGTCTTCACTCTGGGCAAGCCACACAACGTTGCGCTACCATAGTCCAGCTTTGAGTTCACTAATGCTTGAACTGCAACCTTTAGGTCATGAGCAGGGAGAAAGGGTTTGAGTTTTCTTAGGATGCTGAGTTGGAAGTTCGCTCCTTTGGTGAGGGAACTAATGTGCTTCTGCATGTTCATACTTTTGTCCAATATAATTTATTTGGTGAGTTTCATATAGCGCTGGCTAGACCCGGAGGTATCAGAGCGCTTTACATGAGTTACATATTGTTACAAAGTTACATCAGATACAAGTTACATCAGTTGCAAGGACGTTACATAGGAGGTGAATGTAGATTAGATCAGGACCATAGTCAGTAAGGCGGAACAAGGCGCTGATCAGGAGAAAGAGTCAGTTCGGGGGAATGACGAGACCGTAAGATGGCGGTTTCAGTCTCCAGGATCCCAGGTACCTTGCAATCAAAAATGGCGGCATTGCGGGCAAATACAAATCGGGTGAAAAATTCCCAAAAAGGAAAACCTACCCCACGAGCAGGGTTGAGAGGTGGCAGATACCGGAGGCATAATGAAGGAAGTCAAGAGGTCGGAGATCGCCCACGACACATCGGACGTCCGGGGAAGAACAGGAGCAAGGCAGCAGCCTCATAGGGGGAAGGCAGCCATGGCTCAGGCGGGCCCATCAGCCAACTCGGTGGTCAGGAATAGCCGTGTCGCGGCACTCTCGAGGATGCTGAATCAACGAGGTGAGGTCTACAGATAAGAGCAGTAAACAGATTCAACCATTGTTCCATGACCTGAGATTGTTTGAGGGGTGAGATTAGGAGGAATTCCGTTTTCAGAGCATTTAGCTTCAGGTGGTTACGTGTCAGCCAGCTTTGTGTTTCCAGCAGGACTGAGTTGAGGGACTGAATGTCCTCCGGTGAGGCGAACTTCAGGTATAGTTGGGTATCATCCGCATACATGTGATAGTGAATGCTGGATGATTTCAGAATTTCTCCACCTCAACCTTGTAAAGAAGAGTAGAGACTCCACGGTCTGAACCCAAAAAGAGCATTGTCGTTATAACTAGATCGCACAAGAGAGTCCTAGGTGGACGATCAACTCTTCATTGGGTATGTCAGGCCAAGAAACGGAAGGCTGTACACAAACGGACCACCTCAAGATGGATAGTGCTCTGCATTAGAATCTGTAATGCATTGGCCAAGAAGCAACCCTCTAAGGGATTGCATGCGCACTCCACCAGAGCCATGGCTGCGGTCCTGTAGAACGTTGTGGTGTCCCTGTCCAGTACATATGTCAGGCAGCAACATGGGCATCTCTGCACAAGTTTACCAAGCACTATTGCAAGCACAGTCCGGTCTGTCATGACAGGCACTTTGCCTATTCGGTCCTTTAGGATTTTCTGGTTTAAAATCAGTTTTACAGACCCTCCTCCGGTGAGGTATTCCTTAGGTATCTATTCTAAGATAAGGAATCTGCAGATAGAAGTCTCTATCAGAGTCTCTACCAGGTAAGGTGTTACCGAAGGTAAGTAACTTGTTTATCTATCTAGCTGCAGATCTCTTACCGGTCCTCCCACCTCTGCGAACTGATTATAGTGTGAGGGTCACACTTCTTATGGTCTTAGAAATTCACACCAGTTGTCAGTCCTCTTTGTGGCTTTACGCTCCTGGCGTGGAAAGTCCCGAAAAGGAACTGACATCTGATAGAGACATCTAGCCGCAGATTCCTTATCTTAAAATTCTCCCCAGGTGCCAGACTGGATCTGGAAAGTTTTTTGCAGCAGTACCTCTGTATGTCGGTAGAGGGTGTCTAGCAACTCTGTAGCGATGTCGTCCTCCAGATGTGATGTCAACTGAGTACATATAAACTCTTCCTGGACACGCTGACTTAAGTTTCTTCTTTTCCTCACTTACAACCCGGATCTGATTGGCGGTTCCCCAGACTGTTTTTCTGCCTACCTCGACAGTTTAGTCAAACGGAACAGTGTGCCGTTAAACAACTTTTCATGTCCTGTGGGTTCAGGTCTAGTGGGTCCTGTGGATGACAAATGTCGGCCATGGACACTCACTCTGTTTGCGTGTGGTGCCTTGGGAGCACCATCACTCCGAGGAGTGCGACTCCTGTCGTCAACTTCAACCTAAGGCGCTGAGGGAACGTCGAATGAAGCTCCTAGGGGTGCGGATGTCGCAGTCTTCTAAGACTTCCTGTCGACCTCGGTCCCCTTTGTGCTCCACGGACCGGCCATGGGTCCAATCCAGGAGCAGTTCAGGTGGGCGCCATTCTCCATCGACGTCCCAAAGTAAGTCTTGACGCAGGCAGTCCAAGTCGCAACGCCACCCAACTTTGCCACATAAAGCCTGTTCCTGATCTTCAGTTGAATAGTCTGTGCACGAGTCTTACCTCGCGACTCCCAACCTACCCTGGAGCAGCGCGACTCTGACCCAGATGAGGGAACATTACAATTCTCTTAATAGTATCTTTAGGTCTTTACTTTCCCCTGTAGCGCCCTTGAGCCCCAAGGAGTTGCACAAGGCCGTGACTAAGTCCACGCCGGCGGGTTTGCCATCCGCTTCAGTTCGGCTCCGGATTCCAAATCCGTTTTGACCCCAGTGCACAGCCCTTCGGGGTTACCACCTTCGGTGCTTGGGTCTGGTCAGCCAACCCAGTCATGGGAGTCTGGTTCTGGTCTACTGACTCCGATGACGGTGCTGCACAACACTGCACCACTTCCCCTCTCCGACGCCGAGATTCTGCCTCTTCGGCGATGGATGCGGCGCTGGTGGAGCCGCCTGTCTCAGACTCCTTTCCCCGGCTCTCTGTAGCCCTCCCTCCTGTTTTTCCTACTGAAGAACACTATTATGGAGGTGATGGAGAGGGTTTGGAGTTTCACCATCCCATCTCTGACACAGTTCAACCTCCTATGGAGTCTAGCTGGTTGATTGAGTTGAGTGAAGCTAGTGGCTTCGGATCTTCCCCAGCCTCTGACCTCCTGTCCCCTTCTGGTTTGGCTAGGGAGGCAAGCTCCTCTCTGGCAGATATGCTCAGATGAGCTTCTGTTTTGTATGTGACTCTTCCTTCTGTGGAATTGACAACAGATCCCTTACTTGGCGTCTTGCATCAAGGCCAATCAGGGGTAGAGCCAGTGCTTCCTTATAGTGAGGCTCTTTTTGATATTCTGTTGGGGGCTTGGGCTAAACCTGAAACAGGGACCCCTGTGGATTGCTCTATTTCTCACAGACACCGTCTCGCCCCTGGAGATCCGACATGTCACCTCAGACATCCATCTCATCATAGTTTTGTGGTACAGGCTGCTTTGGCCACCCAAATTGTTGACTTTTTTTCCCTGCAGGCCCTCCAGAAAGAGACCAGAAGACTAGTCGGGGTGGAGCAGATTTGTAACTCTGCTGTCTACTTTCTTAGTATTCTTGTGCTGGGTTTGTTCGGGGAAAGTTTCCTTTTTCATTCACATATGAACCATTCACAGGGCAGAGCCTATTGGCTTTTCTTTTCAAACCCCCCTTTCTAGGGTGACACCCGATGTGGTGTTCCTGCTTGCTGCCAGTACTTTTATTCTTTTTATACTGTCTGTGACAGGTTAAGTTTCCAGTTATATGGGACATCTGTTATTTTGTGGCCTTGTGTGCACCTGTTCTTACAGGCGTCTATCTGAAGCTAGTTATTCTATTCTGTTCTACAGGGACTATCCTCTATAGGCATTTTGGATCTACTTCTGGTGCTTAGTATCCCCTATAGGGACTTCAGTTTATGGGTCTCTGAACATTAAGTGCTTGTGAGTTCCGCAGTGCACTAGAGTTATCTTTTATATCCAATGGGCATTTCTTCCCTTTAGCGGTATCCTTCTTTCCATATAGGAGGTAATAGAAACGAGTGGCAGGATCCATGGCCTGGGTAAATTTTTAGTCCTGACCTAGGACCTTTATTAGTGTGTTGGCACTTCTTGTTCTGCTTTCGCTATGCCTTGGCAAGAAGGTTTCCTGCCACTGATCTTTCTAGTTCCTTGTTAGGCTATACCTCAGTGGTGCATTGTGCATCAGAAGCCCCTCTAATGTACTGGTTCATATCCCACCACTGCCACAAGATTACCTTGGTCTGTGCCATCAATCTTGCTGCCTTTTTTTCTGCTACATCCCTGGAGTGGATGTGGTTACTTGTCACATTCTGGAATGCTTTGTACCCTTTTTGCCTGTAGGTGTTGTTTACCAATTTAGATCACAGCCACTGCATTTGCTTACCGCGTTGGTTGTTCTTCAGATGTCCCCATCTCACCCCTTTTGTTGGTGTTGTGGCTAATTTTCATCTTCAGTTTTCCTTCTAGAACATGGGTCCCTTAAACATTATCGATCCATCTCTCTGAGGACTGATTTCCAAGGAGGCTGGGGTCTCTCTTAGAGGGCTTTTCCTGAAGGTTTTCTTCCTCCTCATAGGAGGCGATAAGGATTCTATCCCTCAAAAGTCTGTTATGCCATTTTTGCCTTATTTGGCGAATTGCTTCTGTTTAAAGGAATTGTTTCTCTTTTTCTCCCTCTCTTCCTTTGGAGATGTTGATATTTTCCTCTTATTAGTGGTAGTATTTTAGAGGTTTTGCTTTGTACATATCCTGTCTCCTGTTGAGACATTTCTTACAGGTCTCGATGGTTGTGGTGCTTGTGTGCACTGTCATCCAATATTGTTTGGATTTTCCCATGAAGGGCTTGATGCCTTCATGGCTATGTACTCCATCTTTTATCAGAAGCTTCAGTCAGGTCTTGTGCCTGATTTCTCTGTCTATTGGATGGGCGTACGTGTCTGCTTTTGTAACTTCGCCTTTCTTGGTGCTCTAGTCCGACCTTAACTTGGTCATTGCTTATGAATTTCTTTTTCCTTCTCCTCTGGGCTTCTACGTTACAGAGTCCCAGAGGGTTACCTTCTCTCTACGAGGGTTTTTACCGACTGAGAGTGGTCTCTTTGTTGTTGTTCTTCTCGCAGTACTTTTGTTTGGCATTGATAAGATCTCTCTCCATCGTGGATGTGCTCTGAGATTCCTTTTTCTCTTTGTTTCACAGGGTAGGGTTAGCTCGCATACTAGTTTCCACGACAAGGAGCTGGAGCTCTAATTCAGTGGTATGGGCTGTTGTCCTTGGTCCTTTAGCCTTGTCCAGTCGTAGGTTGAATACCTTCGGCAGGGCTCCATACTATAATTATTTCTATGAAGTGTTTTCTCCTACACTCTCTTATCCCCCTGCTGTGGGTAAAGTTTTCTACATGCTTCTCACAGTCTTGCAGACTTCAGCTCTCTACGGGCTTCCTACAGTCCTTTTGTTTGAGCATCTTCTTTGCTTCACATATAATTCTTAAGACAGCCTGGTCACTTTATCTCATCATGGACCTGCTAGTCCTATTTGGGGGTCTTTTGTGAGTTTAGTTCGCAGAACCTCCTCGAGGGATGATGTTGCTTCGGTATCTGATTCTAAGATGAAGAATCTGCGTCTAAATGTCTCTATTAGATGAATAAGATACTTACCTTCGGTAACGCCTTATCTGGTAGAGACAGGATCTAGCCGCAGATTCCTTAACGACCTACCCATCCTCCCCGCTCTGCGAACTGCTGGTCCTGTTATACCTATAAGATCCCTTTCTTGGCATTCTGATGCCTTTCTTTAGGACTTGGTAATTGTTTGACATAAAGATGTCTATTTTTTGGCACACTGTTTCCATAGGCAATTTCTATAGGTGGCTCCGCTTTGTTGGCGTGAAAAATAGTCACAGAATAAACTGGCATCAGCATGTCAGAGGAGGGCTTATATGGACTTCATTGACGTCGCATCCGGAGGACGACTTCGCTATGGAGTCTCTCAGTGCCCTCTACCGATGCGCAAAGGCACTGCTGCAAAAATTTCCAGATCCAGTCTGGTGCCTGGGGAGAATTCTAAGATGAGGAATCTGCCGCTAGATCCTGTCTCTACCAGATAAGGCGTTACCAAAGGTAAGTAACCTATCCGTCAGCGCACTGGGGTGGCACCTATATAGTCACCATGTGTGTCGCTTCCGACGTGGAGCCGGATGACACCACCTACCGGCGCACAGAGATACTGCTCAAACTTCCAGATCTAGTCTGAGACCTGGGGAATATTCTAAGGTAACAAATCTGCAGCTAGGTAGTCGTCGTCATCATCATAAACTTTATTCGATTTGACAAGCAGACCATAAAAGCACATAAATTACAATACATTCAATAAAAATGCCATGGTGTAAAATGTATAATTTAAGTAAAATACTCAAAATTAAAAGGATGCTAAATCCTATAAAACCATAAGAAATGCAAACAAATAAGTTAAGAAACGAAATGGCAACTCAATAAGACTATTCCAGTGTACATTTCTTGGCAAATCTGTCATAGCCTCAAAAGAATCCCATTCCCAGCCTGCAAGAAAGATAAAGTGCATATGAGGACGCGATAGCATGCGCTACGAATTGGTACACTCAGTTATCCGTATCGTTTTCGTATTATGAGTGCGCTCCTTATAAAATTTAAGACAGCAACACAAATATCAAGAGTAAAGCGACTAAGTGACTAAAACCTTCTCTATAAGAACAAGGGGGCACAGCCTCCGTATCGGAAGCAAAAATTTAGATCTCACATTTTTGTGCAATAAACAAACAAAGTTCAGAGTAGATTGTTTTGCAACATTATAACATGGGCAGGGTGGAAGGTAGTCATGCCAACCACCTTGATTAGGAAAGGCTACCAGAAAGTGCAAAGTGTTAAGCAAAATCTGTTTAAATAATATCTATGTTGAGGCTCCAAAAGAAGATATAAGTAGGGTTGCATCTTCTTGGTGGAAAAACTATCATTGCCCGTCCTCAAGACTCTTTGCTGATTTATTTGCTGCTTGTGGCGTGCCCTACACTTGAATAATATAAATACTTTACTAGAGACTTTAAGGGAGGAGGCATCTTACAGGGGTCGTTAGAGAACTCTATTACACCCAATTCGCTAAATGCACGTTTCAGGTAACCAAGCCAGAGGATCCTCTCAGCATCGACCATGGAAAGACAATCCATAATAATGGATCTTGAAAAATCCAGCTCCGATGTGCGCCAGATTTTCACCCATGATAACAAAGGGGCAAGTCCAGTGCAATCTGTAATGTACTCAAGACCCAGTTCCGAGTGGCAAAAGAATGTTGGTGTGCTCTTAGGGACCATCAAAAGCTTTCTAATAAAACTACTTTTCACTACTTGGAGTTTTCCACAATTACTGAAACCCCACACTCCAGCTCCATAAGTAGCGATTGAGAGGCATTTGGTTTTATAGAGTGTGGTCATTTCTTTGATAGGCTTGTGGCTTAATTTTGCTGCAAAACAAAACAGTGCCTCCTTGGCTCTAGTCATTTGCTGTGCCCTAAGGGTCAGCAGGGAATCCCACAATAACTGGGTGTTAAAAAGAGTCCCTAGGAAAGAAAAATGTTGAATTTTCTCGATCCAATTACCCTGTATGGTGAAAGTTTTCGACTTTGTTGACTTGGCGCCACACACCATAACAAGGGGCTTTTTATGGTTCACTTTTAAGTCCAGGGAAGACATAAAGTCTACATAGGTATCTATGGATCTCTCCAGGCTCATAGCTGTCCTTGCAAGATGGACGGCTTCATTAGTGTAAAGTAATGTTGTAACGAAGTTTTGGCCCTGCCCAAAACTTTTACTGTTGCGTCTATTAGACATATCGGCCTGTAACAGGCCGGGTCATTCCTGTCCCCTTTCTTGAAGATAGGGACCACTATAGCGTCTTTCCATGAAATAGGCAGGGGGCCCATGATAGAAGCCCTGAAGATATTTGTCAAAAGAGGTGCCCAGAGGTTTGGGTTATCCATGAACAAGTCGTGTGAGACCCCATCTGGGCCGGGCGCTTTGAAACGGATACCTTGAGTTATTGCTGCCTCCACCTCCTTAACAGAAATTGATTGATTAAACTGCAGAGCTTGTCCTCTATCTTCAATCATAGCGATGTCCCTATGCTCCGAATTTAAGGCTCTGTTGAGAGGGTTAAAGATATGTGAGACCCAGGCGTCTCCTGGTATCAAGGAATCCATTTTTTGGGTAGAGGTATCTGAGAACACCGGGTGGTGGATGACTTCCCAGAACTTTTTCATGTCCTTCAGGTCCCCAGCAGCCACCAAATCCGACCAGGCCTCTGTACTAAGATCCAGTTTTCTCTGGGCTATCACCACCTTATATTTGCCCGCAATAGGACATACCGGTTGATATTACCGGTTGCAGTCTCCGCTCTGCAAGCCTACTGAGGAACCCGGAAGTCCATTGAAATACCTACACGCCGCAAGGACATAATTCCCGTAACGACACAACAAAGGGTAGGTCAGCCGCTAGACGCGATCACCGACAACCGTGAATAATTTTGCTTTCTCCTCCAGGTACGACCACTTATCCGACACAATGAACCGACTTGGATTATTGTAGCAACCGCCTCCTAACCTCCTCTTATTACTTCTGATCCTTCTACATAGGATCTTTGGTACGCCAGTAAGCGCCCGTTCTGGCCCACACGATTGGGGCCCCAAAAAACTTGTGAATGGGTTAAGTCCTGTACTAGGGACCCTTAAGCTTTTGCCAACACCAAATGGTTGTTTGTCAGCTGGGCGTAAGATACTGGTGACGTGTGACAGGCTGACACGTTGTTTGTTTGTTTTAAATCACAGAACTTCCCGCCACCTATTATGTTCCAATGGTGATAATGACTTGCATGTGGTGTACTTCACCCATTGTGCACTAATGGGGGGGGTAAAGACCTGCTTATCTCTACCAACCAATGTACAGCATGATGATACTGTATTTTAAAGTTCTGTTCTCCTGTTTACACCTTTTCTTTATAGGTCTTCCCCAGAAGGTATGCTATACATTTGTGTGACTAAGTTTGGGTATGGCACCATATACTTGCACTGACCCACCATCCCTACATGAGTAGATAAGGATTATTGGTCCTGATGAAATGCCATGATCTCTTGGATAATAACCGGCATGAAACATGTTTATTTCCTTACGAACACTATAAGGTCCTAGAGTGGACCATTACATCCATCTCTCGCCTGAATCCGCTTTTTTAATCATAACATAGGCACCCAGCGAATAAAATTGTTTTCCTGATGGATACATCTGCCTGTGGATTCCTCACCTTTTGAATTTCCCCCATGTGCAGCATTCCCCGTGGAATGCTGTGCACATGGGGGAAATTCAAAAGGTGAGAAATCCACGGGCAGATACTGTATCTACCAGAAAACGCATTACCGAAGGTAAGTAACTTGTTCTTTGGGCTCCTATAGTAATTTTAATTACACATTTTCTCCAATCTACTCACTTCCATTCACACACCTCTCCACCACAACCCACATCTGCTAAAAGAAAAGAACTCCAGCAGAGAGCCCCTTCGCTCGGCCCGTTTGGCATTGCAGCGCCGGCCCAACGAGGAGCTGCCCGATGATGAAGCATGACAACCCTTGGGATTTGTGAGGGCCCTTGCTCCTAAGGGAGCACTCCCCTTCTTCTCCTCCTGGTAGACCATCATCTTTTCTTAGGAACTGCATACCTCTTTTTAACAAGTCAGTAGCAGGGGCACGTATGCTAAACCTTTTTAGCCCCAGTCCCCACTTTTTTGTTTATTAATTTGAAAAATAATGGCAACTCCTCCTCTTTTGCTTATTCTGTCCTGGTGCAAGATAGAATACTCCTGTGCGACTACTGTGGCAACGCTGTCTTAGTGGATTCGTTCAGCCAGGTCTCCGTCTTATAAACTGAATAGCTATATTTTTTCTCTATAATTACATTTTCAATTTAGAACCTGTGTTTGGGAAGGGATCTTGCATTTATCCGGCATCCCAAAAGACTGCTTATGTATTGCTTCCCATTCTGCCTGACTTTATCTATCCTGAGACATGTGGGGACTATTACTGAGCTTACAATTTTTATGTACATATGGCAAAAGCGACACGAGAAAGTCCCTACAGTGTCCTGGATATGTCGTGTAGTTCCTATATTACCTATACAGGATCTGCGCTTTTGGATAACATAAACTGTGGGATTGGTGGCGGACTGATTCCGTGCACCCCCACCGGATACGTTATCCTGTCTGTATCAGCTAGCTCACAGTGCCACTATAATCTCCTCTTACCAAGGAGAGAATAGATTCTGGTAACCTCAGAACATGACAACCCTGATCCCTCAGAATCGTGGAAACAATATACTACCTTTCGCTCAGTCACTCGTGCTCACGTAGTTTGTCTCAGAGTACACAGAATAAGCATACTGGGCGTTTCAATAAGAATTTATTGAACAGTTATTCTAGCGTAGAATAGATGAGCTGCAACAACCATTAGACAGTAGCAGAGATATATGATTAGCAGTACTACGAAAGTAAAGGGATGGTACAGTTCTACTATTTTGCAGTAATCATGAATATATACAAGTACATAGAATACATGATAGAAAGTGCGTACTCCTACGATGCCTCCCTAACTAGATGTACCTAAATGTACCTAGCATCTATGTAGGTGTTATGCCAAGAATCCCTCTGGGATCTAGTCGACCCCATTACCTGAGAATGAGAGAATATGGGACCCCGTCCTGGTCTCGAGTTGGACACCCGCGAGGGATGTTAGACCACTGCGAGCTGCAGTGTCTGCATGCAGGAACCTCGGCGTCTCTGGTCAGTGTGTCAGCCAGGAAGTCACGGTCTCCTCTGTCTCTCTAAAGCAAGACATGATGTATATATACCCACAGGTCTCCCACCTTGCTGTGTTACTGTGTCGGCCTAGAGAATGACGTTGGGCCTGTACTTTATACAGAGATATTATACAGGAGATGGTAGTCCTGCTGTGCTTCCAAGAAACCTCATGCATAATGTAAGAGATTCGAACTAGGGAAAACCCGCGTTCTGAATGCAGTGTCGTATCTAGGTAAAAGGTCAGTGCCTAAGAACCATTAGGTATGTAATGTAGGGAAGAATATAGGTGAAAGGTTGTGATGTTACCTGCGCCTATATAAGGTACCTAAATGGAATATAACACCCACTCCTCTTCCGACTGGACGACATATGTAACTTATTACCATACTACTAGCCTAACTAGATATAGGTATGCTCAAAGTTCATAAAACATTTGTTTTGCTAAAATGTTTAAAAACATCTAAAAAAATTCTAAAGGACATAAAAATGTTAAAAGAAAATGTTTGCAAAGTATAGCTCTAAAAGTGTCCGTAGTTATAGTCCGAATCACTATAAGCATTAGAAAGCCATTTATGCCCAATAAATGAAAGGAATGTCAATTTTGTTTTCGAGTTCCAAATTTTGAGCTTGTTTAAAAAAGGGCGAATTTCTTACAGCACACGACGAGCCAAAATTAGTCAATTGTTTGTGTCCTGGCTGGTAGACGCAACATTTTCGTTGCTTGCTTCCGCAGTAAACGGCCACTGTAGCACCTCGCAGAGTATGTTAATTGAGCACAGATGATCCACGCTGTCCGCAGCCGGTGCTGGGGCAGCCTGTGCGCCGTCCAAAGCCTGGGTGTCAGTGGAGGAGCCGGTGTCCATACCAACAGGTGCAGTTACTACCTGCGGTGGCTCAAGAAATGCCGCCATCAACATAGGAATACGCAGGGGACATTGCAGAACATGGGCTGTTATCGGGTCCAGTAGAGCATTCACGTCCGGTTGCGCACATGATGGGAGTTTCAAACAAAGGACTAACACGCATTCTTCTCCGCAAAACAGGCATCGGAGGACAGGTAAGATGCAGTCCATCCAGACTGGTCGAACTGACAAGAACCAAGGTGCACTTAGTTCTCTTAAGCGAGGCGTGCCTAGATGTTGTACCATGCGGTCACGGTATTTACGCTCCAGGAGTGCTTTTTCCATCTCCTTGGTGACTGGGACGTCCATTGCGTAGCAGATAGAAGACAATCAGGATACCTGCTATTAGAAACAGGATTAGCGGAAGTCCTCCAAAGATGCTTCCGAATACGGAGTGTATGAAGTTTGGTATAACTCCAAGTACGGTCTGAAAGGTGCCTATAAGTCCAGAACCTATGGTCTTAAATAGGTGGACAATGCCTGTCGTATCAGACATGTTAAAGATACAATTTACCATTTCTACGAAATGGAAAGGGCAGTTTGTATGGATAAGCGCCTGTATCTCTGCTGAAGACCTTGCGATCTGGAGATCAAAAGTCTCTCGAGCGGAGGTTACGGGCACAGACTTCTGTGAAAGCATGGCTTTCATTCTGCTTAGAGTATCAAACCGTATTAAAGAAACATTCAGTGAAGGCCATAACGGCGCCTCCCTGACTGTATGTGTCGGTGGAAACAATACTCTCATACAACAAGTAACCCTGGAGCTCACGGTTACCAGATATGCGATGCCCGGAAGCATTCTGCAGCAGCCTTGATCGTTCAGCATCAACTAACTCCCATTTGAAAGTAGCCCGAATGCTGGAGTAATCACTGCAGCTGGGGCACCCCTCAGATGACAGGACAAGTTCGCTACAGAACCATTCCAAGCCCCGTGCAGAATTATATCCTGACATATGAGTGATCCACTTAAAGCGTTCTCACAGTTTGTACCGCTTAGAAACACTTCTCGATCCCCACTCCGGCATCGAAATCTGTATGGTAAGTCCCATGATTCCTTAATGTATTCCTTACCCATTTTTTCATATCTTCCTGCCTGCTTTTGTTCAAGGCAATACTGAAACTGAAAAGTAGTGACTGGTAGAGTTATGTGGCCATGGATTAGCCATTCCGTGGACGGTGATTCTGCCACTGTAAATGGTAATCTATCCAGTTTTTCGATACGCAGCATTGTATATTTTGCTCCCCTTTGTGCCATTTCTATCTGTCTGTTAGATTGTATTCAGAAAACAGAGACGTGCTGTCGATAAAACGCCATGGCAGGTAGCCTGCACGCAAAGATTGCAGCGTCCAGCTTAACAACATGATAAAACGTAATTGAGATTGCCCGTGTTCTAATATGGCCAAATCTTGTTCTAGTATGTCTATCGCAGAAGATACAATGTTGCCTAAGGAATATATCCTGGAGGTCAATGTAGTTGCCCCCGGTGTAAGTCGGGGGCACCTGATGATCCTTGTCCCCCAACACTATGGAAAGTGCTGGCCCACTCCTTGTCACACACTCTGATGCACATCTGGAACTCCTCCCTGTTGACGGGTACTTTTCCAGATATCTGGAAACATGCTACTCTCCTACCGCTAAGGAAAAAACCGAATGGGGATCCTGGAGATCTGACCAATTATAGACCTATCTCTCTGCTGCCAGCTCCGGCTAAGATGTTGGAAAAATTGGTGCAGAGGCAACTGTCTAGTTTTATTGAAAAGGAGGGCATCCTGCATCATACCCAATCTGGTTTCAGGTCGGGATTTAGTACTGAGACAGCCCTCCTGGAGGTGGCGGAACTAGTCAGACAGGCTGCAGATTCAGGGGCCGCCGCGATGCTGATGCTCCTGGATCTGTCGGCCGCATTCGATACCGTTGATCATACCTTGCTGTCGGAGAGACTGCTGGATATTGGTATTGGAGGTTCGGCCCTGGCATGGTTGAAATCCTATTTGGAGAATCGCACTCAGAGTGTTGCGCTTCAACCTTTTCTATCCAAGCCAAAACAGCTCTGGTGTGGAGTCCCTCAGGGGTCAGCACTCAGCCCTCTTCTGTTTAATGTGTACTTGGCTCCTCTGTTCACCCTGATAGCCAATTGGGGGATAAAGCGATCTCCTACGCAGATGATACACAATTGGTTTTTACTTTTAAAGAGCAGACCGAGGTTGCCTTTGAGAGCTTCAAGGGTTGCTTGAAAGACATAGCGTTGTGGATGAACAACAACAAACTCAGGCTCAATGCAGGAAAGACAGAGGTGTTGTTTTTCGGGAAAGAGCCACCCCCAGCTTCGGATCTCTGGTGGCCTACTGAAATGGGTCCCCCTCCCTCACCGGCAGATTGTATAAAAAATCTGGGTGTAAAGTGGGAGGCCGACCTTTCCTTCTCGGCTCAGATACGTCAGGTGACTGCCACCTGTTTCTGTCAACTGAGGAATCTGAAGAAATTCTTGTTTCTACTTCCAGAGGAGTGTCGGAAAAATATAGTACATGCTGTAGTGACTTCCAGGCTAGACTATGCTAATGGCCTTTATTTGGGTCAGCCAGAGTATCTGATTAAGCGCCTGCAGATAGTGCAAAATGCGGCTGCGAGACTAATCAGGCGAGTGCCGTTCCGCGAGCATGTCTCTCCACATTTAAAAGCACTGCACTGGCTTCCAGTGAGGAAAAGAATTAAATTCAAGGCCCTGACGCTGGCGTTCCGTGCTATGCATGGTAACTGCCCCATCTATCTGAAACACAGACTACGTGGTTACAAACAGTTAAGAACCTTGAGGTCCAACTCCCAAAATCTACTGTGTATCCCCCGTTTTAAAAAGGCACGTATGGGTGGCAGATCTTTTTCACTCGGTGCTGCAAAACTGTGGAACTCCCTGCCGAGCAATTTCCGCATTATAGAAACAGAGTCCCTCTTCAGGAAAATGGTGAAAACCTGGCTTTTTAGGGCAGACTGAGGGCCGGAGGCTGTGCCCTGAGCGGTCTAACGCGGCTATACTTTTCGCTTAGCGCCGGGACACCTCTGTTTGAGGTAGCTGTCGCGCTTTACAAATGTCTGTATTATTATTATTATTAGTTAACCCATTGTCTACCACTGCTAGAGATTTTTCTAGATTTATACGTTCTATTTCCCGTAGTCTCTCTGCGGCCTCTTGTTGGGATATTTTCCATATTTTATTGTAGGCAGCATAAATGCCAGCGTATATGAAACGTTTCTGACGTGGCTTCCTGGGGCCTAGTAGAAAATCCCTAAGATCCACATCTTGTGATAGTAAGGATAAGTGTTGTTTCACCTCTGTGGGTGTTGAGGTTTTTAGCCAATCAAGGCACAACTTCCCAACACTATACGATGTCACTACCCCTGGATGTTCTCTCTGTACATAACGTGGATCTGGCCTATGGATACTAAACCCTTCGGTTTTACCCATGAATCTTGCCTGACAACTATTGGTGTCTGTGGGCCAGATCAACCATTTTTCCCAATCGGGGTCTGATCTATTGTATTGTATGACGACCTCTAATGTAACCTCTTTTTGTGATGTTTCATTACCCTCGGTAAGTGATGGTGTTGGCAACCGAGGTGTGTTCAAGTCTTTGTTCTTGGCTAGTCCAAGGCAAGATCTCTGTTGCACTGTCTCGTTCAAAAACATGATCTGTTGAGGGATAAGGTATGCTCTAAATAAAGCTTCCGTTCCCTGAACTTGCCATTCTCTAGTACCCCAGACTGATTTCATGTCTAGAGTGTCTTTCCATAAGTCGTAACCTTGTTCAGACAACTGGGCATTAAAGGATGCAGAGTAAATCTGTTTGGTGTTTGTTAACATATTTTTCTGTGCTGATGTTGGTGCAACCGTATATTATGAGGCTGGGTCAGACATATTAAACCCTGAAAAATATGGAAACTTTTGTGTAATTGTTTTTGAACTGCCTTTCGGCGGTGTTGGACAATGTTCCCACTGGTGGTATGTGAACACATTTCTGGGTTTAGCAGATTTATGCAAAAAGTGATGACCATAATGTTGAAAACAATACATAGTTTCGAAATCTGATGTGCTTTACAATGTTTCACAATGCCACAGATTTTTCTAAATCAGACATGTTATTTACAGTTTCATAGTCCCAATCATCTGAAAATGTACTTGAGGTAATGATATCACTCAACGATATTTTAAATAAGTGTGGAATTTTTAAAATTTGTCGGGCCAAATATATCGAAATCGACCTTGTCCCAAACTATATCATTCGGTATAGGAACTGCTGTAATGTTCACTGATGACAAGTCTCTTTGTTCTCGATGAGATGAGTGATGTGGTTTCAAAATTAAATTCACCTTTTGGGCTTCAGAGCTTTGTCGAAGATATTTGCCATTAACAAGCATGCTAAAAACTATTACTAAGCCTACCCAGAAAAGAAAGAAAAGTATCCCTGTTATTACCCATAGTTCTATCCAAGGTGATACCAGGTAAGTCTTTTTAAGAAAGTTCAGAAAGTCTTTAACTTGCTGCTTGTGTGATTTTTGGGCTGGCATCGTTTCAGGTTCACTTGGATCCAAAGAAAATGTATCAAAGTTTATGAAGTAGCCAGAAGCAGTTCGATCATTTGTTGGTATTGCATCAGGATTTGTAGAAATCGTAGATTGCTCTAGTTGAGGCATGTTGATGTAGACATCTGTATTTGGTCGAATAGCAATTTGTGTTTCATTTTGATTCTGAATTCGAATTTCAGGTTCAAGGGGAATTAGTTCCACAGCATTATTGCATAGTCCTTCATTCCGTACAGGGGACTCTTCGAACGTGAGGAGTCTTTCCGTTTGAACCTCTTGAATTGTAGCGAGAGGAGGGCGTCTGCTACTTTGGAGTCCACGTGGCCTACTACTCAGGATCGGCCACATAGTGTGGTTTGATTAGGTCAATTGAGAAAAATCTTTTCTCCTTTCTTCCGGCAAGAGGCGGTAGAAGCACAGTTCTTGTTCCTTTCACTGCTAGGACCTGTACAGGCTTTCTGTAGGTTGGCCCAAACTCCTCCCTGTCTGCTATTTTCTCTCTGACCAGATCCCCGACTTTTGGGATCCAGACAGGTCTTGCTGTGACTGATTTGACTTCCCCAGTGGCGGTCTGCTTCAGGTGGACATTACTTTGTTGTGTCCTTGATTCATTTAGATCCTGTAAAACAGCCAAACGATCATGGATGTCAAAAGGTTTTTCATCTGCCACTGCGCCTTCACAATCAAGATGGGGTACCCACATTCTTGTCCCAAATAGGACCTCATATGTAGTGACCCCCCCCTAGAGAACTTCTTGGCATATTGTTCAGAGCCCGCTGCTCTCCATTCAGATGTTTTACCCAGCTCTCACCAGTGCCTAATACTCTAGCTGTTAAAGACTGCTTTACGTCTCGGTTTTTCCTCTCCACGATCGAATTTCCCTCGGGATGGTACGGAGAGGAGTACCGCAATGCTACACCAATCCTTGCACGGCCTCCTTGTAAGCCCAAGAGCTAATCGCAGGGCCCTGGTCAGAATGTAATGTGCCAATTGCGTATGTCCCTACGAAGACTCGCAAATCTTTTATAACCGTTCGAGCGTCAGCCGAGCGCTGGGGCCACACCCATAGGAATCTCGAGCAGGAATCCACTGCAACCATGATATATTTGTAAGCCCCATCTCTTTTAAAGGGGCTGCAGTGGTCCAAGTAAACACACAGTAGTGACTTGTCAGATATTAACAATGGTGTCTGCACTGGGCGTGTTACAGTGGAACCTTTCATCTACTGGCAGATGTCGCATTTCAAGACATAGTCCTTAGTCTGCTTAGTTAATCCAGGCTACCAATAGCGTTGTTTCAATAAAGAAACTGTCGTCGTAACTCCTGCATGTGCAGAACCTATCCCTTCGTGTGCTGCTAGAATTAAACCTAACCTACGATCCATGTTTGGAATTACTCTATCCCCCACTCCAGGAATCTGAGCAAATGGAATGTTTTTGGCATCTAACTTGTAGGAGTACTTGAGTGGAAATCTTTTTGGTACTGCACCGCTGTTTTTGCGTGAAGCAGTAACAGCTACCATAATCTCACCGAGTATTCTTGTATCTGAAAGAGACACGTTAGTGATAGATTCCTTACCTTAGAATATCCCCAGGCGTCAGGCTGGATCCGGAAAGTTTTGCGTAGCAGTACCCTTGCGCGTCGGTAGGTGGCGTCGTGCGGCTCCGCGTCCGTCGTCGGCGTCGTGATCGCCGGGATGACGTCGCGGGCAGTACTTAGACGCCGCCCCTGCGCGCTGACGTCAGTTCTTCTTTTTCCGCGCCAGTAAGCGCAGATCCGGGAAGAGCAGTGCCCTGGTCAATTTTTGACCATACTTTTTGGTGATTTTTTCACTGTCTTTTTCCACCATTCAGGTGTCGTAGGGATGCCCGGCTTCAAGCGATGCGGCGCCTGTGCGCGGATGATGTCCGTCACCGACCCGCATTGGGAGTGTCTCTTCTGCCTCGGCCGAGGCCACGACACCGAGTCTTGTCCCGAATGCCAGGCCCTCAACCCGAAGGCTTTGCGAGAGCGGTCTCGAAAGCTCCTCGAGGCCCGGCATTCGGCTCCGCGGAAGCCCCGGTCGCGTGAGAGGTCCAGGGGTCGCTCGCGGAGTGCACACCGGTCGTCGGCGTCGAAGTCTTCTTCGTCCGGTAAGTCTCGACACAAGAAGTCCAAGAAGCATCGTCGCTCTCGGACTTCGCCTCGCCGGTCTCGCGACTCGGCTGAGGCCCCTCCCGGCACCGTCCCCGCCCCCGCGGCCCCGGACTTGCCTGTGGAGTCGCCCCGTCATACCCGCCCTTCCCGGGTTCGGGGGCGGATCCGGCCAAGGTACAGGAGTTCCTGTCGGCCATGGCCCGCCTCTTCGGGCCTTCAGGCCCCTCCGGTGCGCCTTCGGGCCCCGCGGGCCCTGATGGGGTTGATCCGGCGTCACCGGCGGCTCCGGCCCCGGCGTCGCCCGAGCCTCCAGCCTCGATCCCGGCTCCGGCTCCGGCCCCGGCCTCGATCCCGGCTCCACAACTCCCATCGACGCCGGTCGACCTCACGACACCTCCGCCGGCGCCGATGTCTCCGGTGCCGTTCTCGACGCCGCCCTGGGCTCCGGGCGGCGTCGTCCCCCAGTTCCTTCCGGCTCCGGACATGGTCCCGGAGCGACGTCGCTCGACGCCGGCTCCGGCGCCGATGGGACCTTGGGTCCCAAATGTCCCTCCTCCTCCTTATTTTGAACCAGAGGAGGACCAGGAGGACTGGGAGGGGTCTGATGACCCTCTAACACGCAACTGTCAGTATGATGAGGACTGGACAGAGAGTCTAGGGGAGGCCAGTGGTCTGGATACTTCTCCTGACACTGGCATGCTGTCTCCTCCCGTGGCTACGGAGGAGGGGGCCAATTTTGGTACGGTGTTGCGTAGGGCTGCTGGGGCCTTACGTCTCCAGCTCCCTACTTTGACGGTCAAGACTAACATCTTGACAGAGGTGCTTCAGCCGGCAGCCTCCTCTGCGGAGACTGTGCTGCCGTTTAACGACGCCTCACGGACGTTCTTTTGGGCGCCTGGTCCAAGCCCAACACAGGGGCTCCTGTGGATCGGAACGTGTCACGACGCCATCGCCCCGCTCCGGGCGACCCCTGTTTCTTTCTGTCCACCCCACTCCTGAGAGCTTGGTTGTCCAAGCCTCCGCTTCCCAAACCGCCTTCCCTACCGCTCCTCCGGATAGGGAATCCAAACGCCTGGATCAGTTTGGGAAGAAAGGTTTTTCTTCCTCCAGTGCTGGCTTGCGGTCCGTTAACACCGCTTGTCTTTTGGGCCGATATACCCACTCCCTGTGGGATTCGGTGGCGGATGTTTTGCCCCAGTGCCCTGAGGAGGTCCAGGCACTGCTTTCCCGCGCCATTGCGGAAGGAAGGGATGCGGCCAAATACACTATCCGTTGTGGCCTTGACACCGCCGACTCGCTGGGCAGGTCGATTGCAACGACGGTGGCGCTCCGGCGCCACGCCTGGCTGAGAACCACTGGTTTTTCAGGGGATGTCCAGAATACTCTCATGGACATGCCCTTTGATGGAGTCGGTCTTTTTGGGTCCAAAGCAGACCATGCGTTGGAGCGCTTTAAGGACTCACGGGCTACTGCAAAGTCCCTGGGCCTTTCTGCTACACGCCCTCCGCTGCCTTCTGCTTTTCGCCCCTATCGTGGCCACGGTAGGGGCGCCCCTTCACGTCAGCAGCCCAGCCACCGGCCCGCGCAGCAGGCGTCTTCGCGTGGCCGAGGACGTGGATTCCGCCGTGGCGGATCGGGCAACCAGCGTGCGGGTCAGGCCACCACCTCCAACCCGTCCGCGGCCTCCAAGCCCTCCTAGTCCCTCCTTTCAGGTGCACGGCACGCCAGTAGGGGGCAGGGTCCGCCATCACCTTCCCCACTGGCGCACCATCACCTCGGACAGGTGGGTCTTGGACATTGTCCGAAGGGGCTACTCCCTCCCCTTCGAGACCACCCCCAGCCATGCCACCTCAATTCCACCGCATGTCAGGGGATCACTTGGTGCTTCTACGGAAGGAAGTCACGGCCCTCTTGGCCAAGAGGGCCATCGAGCATGTTCCGACCCCAGAAGTAGGGCGTGGTTGCTACTCCCACTACTTTCTGGTGCCCAAAAGGACAAGGAGGACATGCGTCCTATCTTGGACCTCCGGAACGTCAATCGCTTCCTCCGGAAGGAGAAGTTCAAGATGCTCACCCTAGCTCAGGTCTTGACTGCCCTCGACCCAGGAGACTGGTTGGTAGCGTTGGACTTGCAGGACGCGTATTTCCATATCCCCGTCCTGCCGGCCCACCGGCGTTACCTTCGGTTCACGGTAGGCCCCGAGCATTTTCAGTTCACCGTGCTCCCCTTTGGCCTTACAAGTGCCCCTCGGGTGTTCACGAAAGTGATGGCGGTGGTCGCAGCTCATCTGCGCCGGGCAGGGGTCTCAGTCTTCCCCTACCTCGACGACTGGCTGCTGAAGGCGGGCTCGTCCCAGGCAGTCGTCTCCCACCTCCAGACTACGGCCGAACTCCTGCACTCGCTGGGGTTCTCCATCAATGTGCCGAAGTCGCATCTGATTCCTTCTCCACAGCTCCTTTTCATCGGAGCAGTTCTGGACACGACGCAGTTTCGGGCCTATCCTCCCGAACGGCGAGTCCGGGATATTCAGGCTATGATTCCGATCTTTCGGCCTTTATCCTGGGTTTCGGTACGGATGACCCTGAGGCTGCTGGGCCTCATGGCCTCCTGCATCCTGCTGGTCAATCATGCCAGATGGCATATGCGGGCTCTGCAGTGGGACCTGAAGTTCCTGTGGGCGCAGCACCAGGGCAACCTGTCCGATCACGTCCAGATCTCGGAGGGGACTGCAAAACAGTTGCAGTGGTGGCTCTCGAACCGGCAATGGGTCATGGGCAGATCCCTCTCCCTTCCCCAGCCAGAGCATACAGTTGTGACGGACGCGTCCCTTCTGGGATGGGGCGGTCACATGGGAGAGGCGGAGATCAGAGGCCTCTGGTCTCCGGCGGAGTCCCGGCTCCATATCAACTTTCTGGAGCTCCGGGCGATCCGGCTGGCACTCAAGGCATTCCTTCCTCTGTCAAAGGGAAGGTAGTGCAGGTGTTCACAGACAACACCACCGCCATGTGGTACTGCAACAAACAGGGCGGGGTGGGGTCTTGGACCCTTTGTCAGGAGGCTCTGCGCCTCTGGACATGGCTGGAACATCAGGGCATGTTCCTGATGGTTCAACACCTGGCAGGTTCTCTGAACGCCAGGGCGGACGAACTCAGCCGCAGGTGCATGATGGATCACGAATGGCGTCTTCACTCGGAAGTGGCGCAAGGACTCTTTCTACAGTGGGGAGAGCCTTGGTTAGATCTATTCGCCACCGAAGAGAACGCGCAATGTCATCAGTTCTGCGCGTTGGAATTTCCAAGGCGGCACTCGCTCGGCGACGCTTTTCGTCGCGAGTGGAGTTGCGGTCTGTTGTACGCCTTTCCGCCTATACCACTTCTACCCAGAGTGTTGAAGAAGATTCGGCACGACCGGGCCCAAGTCATTCTTGTGGCTCCGGACTGGGCTCGAAGAGTTTGGTATCCCGAGCTACTCAATATGAGCATAGATCCCCCGATCCGTCTGCCTCTTCGGGAGGATCTTCTGTCGCAGCAGCAGGGGACGGTCCTCCACCCGAACCTGTCCAGTCTACACCTGCTTGCGTGGAGATTGAGCGGCGGCAGTTGATTCCTTTCGACTTGCCTCCCGAAGTTTGTGATGTGATTCTGGCAGCCAGGCGTCCCTCCACTAAGGTGGTATACGCCTGCAGGTGGAACAAATTTGTGGCATGGTGCACAGCAAAGGCTGTGGATCCCCTTTCTGCCCCTCTTTCTGAGGTCCTTCTGTTCCTTCTCTCTCTGGCCCAACAGGGTTCTGCCCTGGGTACCATCAAGGGTTATCTTTGTGCTATCTCGGCCTTCCTCAGGCTCCCTGATCAGCCCTCCCTGTTCAAGTCCCCTGTTGTTAACAGGTTCTTAAAAGGCATTACTCACCTCTTCCCTCCTGTTCCGTTTGTAATGCCTCAGTGGGACTTGACCTTGGTTCTTACCTTTTAATGTGCGCTCCCTTTGAGCCTCTGCATAACTGTCCTCTTCGTCTTCTGACTCTGAAGACAGCCTTTCTGGTGGCCATCACCTCCGCTCGGCGGGTGAGTGAGCTCCAGGCTCTATCTTGCAAGCCTCCCTTTCTGTCTGTTCATCCAGACAAGGTTGTTCTTCGGACGCGTCCGTCCTTCTTGCCAAAGGTGGTTACTGCTTTCCACATTGGGCAGACCATCACTTTGCCCACCTTCTTTCCGCCTCCGCATCCTTCCAGAGAGGAAGAGAGGCTCCACCGTCTGGACCCAAAACGTGCGCTCTCCTTCTATATCGACCGCACAAAACACTTCCGGGTGGGTGACCAGCTCTTTGTTGGCTACGTGGGCGCCAAAAAGGTCGGGCGGTGCACAAGAGGACCATCTCCCGCTGGGTTACCTTGTGCATCAAGACCTGCTATTCTTTGGCCAAGAAGGAGCCTCCTGTTGGGCTGCGTGCCCATTCCACCAGGGCAACGGCTGCTACCACGGCCTTGGGCCGCGGTGTTCCGCTGCCGGTTATCTGTCAGGCAGCTACGTGGGCCTCGCTGCACACGTTTACTAAGCATTACTGCCTTGACAGTCAGGTCCGGAGGGACGGCTTCTTTGGCCGTTCTGTCCTCCAGGACTTCCTTGTCTGATCTTTGTTCGCAGACCCACCACCGGGGTTGGTATTGCTGGGGTATCTATTCTAAGGTAAGGAATCTATCACTAACGTGTCTCTTTCAGATGCACAAGTTACTAACTTGTGTAACGATATATCTGTAAGAGACAGTAGTTAGTGATAGATTCCTTACCGCCCCACCCATCCTCCCCGTTCTGCGAACTGATTTCTAGGGTTAAGGACATCCCTTTCAGGGCCCTAGTATTTTTCAGACACCTGTGTCAGCTTCTTGCATGGCTCTGCGTTCCTGGCGCGGAAAGTCGTGTACAGAACTGACGTCAGCGCGCAGGGGCGGCGTCTAAGTACTGCCCGCGACGTCATCCCGGCGATCACGACGCCGACGACGGACGCGGAGCCGCACGACGCCACCTACCGACGCGCAAGGGTACTGCTACGCAAAACTTTCCGGATCCAGCCTGACGCCTGGGGATATTCTAAGGTAAGGAATCTATCACTAACTACTGTCTCTTACAGATATATCGTTACACAAGTTAGTAACTTGTGCTTTAGAACGAGTGATTGCAGCTACGGAAGTCGTACGTAAAGCCCCCTTTGCGGCTTCATCAGCCAATGAATTCCCTTCAACGTGAACGCCATCACGCTGATGACTCAGTGTATGTATCACGTGAGCCCTCAGTAGTTCGGTTTTCAACTCCACTACCTGTTCCCTCAGCATTTTATGCTTAATTGTGCCACCTTTTGCGTCTTTGAACCCGTTTTGAATTCAGTGTCGCAAGTATTCATTATAAGACTGTACACAGTAAAAATAATCGCACACAATTAGTGTGGGGAATTCTCCATCAGTAATTACCAGTGCCAGTATCAAGGCTTTTAACTCTGCCAACTGTGCCGTGCAGTCTCCTAGAGATTGCGTTTTTGTGCAACTTGGATGGAACTTTTCATCCCGCATGCGACCTTTAACGATTGCACATGCTGCGCTATATTGCTGCTTACTTCCTATGGCCGGTTGAGCAGATCCGTCAGTGTAAATGATATATTCATACTGATCTAGAGGCATTATTTCATTTGGTAGAGGATATTCTTGTTCGTATTGCAGGAATGCTTGTGTCTCTAAATTTGGGTTGTACCTATATTCTACATCTGTTGCAGTGAGAGAATTAGCCCATTGTATCCATCTCGGATGTAAGGCTTTAGCGTTAGGGAAGCTTGCCTTTGTCGCAGCCTCTAAGACTAGAACCGGAGTCACTACTATTATTCGTTTCCCCTGAGCCAGTGCTCTTTCTCTCACTACAGCAGTCTGTACTGCTGTTATAATTTTTTCTGTGGATCCAAAGCACATCTTAGCATTTGTGTACAAATGTGATTTGTATGCAATTGGTACTGTTTTACCTTCATTATATGTTAGATAGGTGTACCCAGATTGACCCGCAACTAAACGGATCACCAGGTTGCGTACGTTTACGCGTGTCTGTAAGTGTTTGGAAGCTATCATGTCAGCTTGTAAGGAACAAAGTGTATCTGTGTGTTCCTGTGTCCAGTGTCTTACCGAAAAATCAGGTTTTATTAAATCGTAGAAAGGTTTTACTCTTTCTGCGTAATCTAAAATGTATGTTCTACCAAAATTTAGGAATCCCAAGATTGATTGTAAACATTTTTTAATGATTTTGGAGGTTGGAGCAGTGCACATTTTTCTAGAAAATTGGCTGCCAGGCTTTTTCCTTCACTTGAAAGCTCATATCCTAAAAACAGGACACTGAGGTGGGCAATATTTGATTTTTTAAAGTTGAATTTGTAGCCCTCAGATGCAAATCCCAAAATTATGGTATTCACTCTGTTCAAGTGTTCCTCTAGGTCATCGTCCATCAGATAAATATCATCCACATAGGACAATGCCTCTTCATCCAATTTTTAAAGTAACTCGGTTACTCTGGCCAAAAACAACCCTGGGCTGTACTTACACCCTTGGGGGAGTCGACAAAATTGTCGTCTGGGACCCTAGCGCTGAGAATGCTGTTAGATACCTGCTTTCAGGCGCTATATTTTGGCAAAAAAATCCATTTGAGATGTCAAGTGTTGTTTTGTCTTTTTTCTGCTCAATGTTATTCATTAATGCGGCACTGTGTGCATTTTGGACTGCAAATGTCTTAGTGCAAGTGTTTAAATGTCTGTAATCTAAAACTAGACGATATGAATTGTCTGGTTTCATGACAGGAAAGAAAGGATTGTTCATTTGAGAGGTGCAAATTTCAATCACCCCTTGGTATTCAAGTTGATCTAAGATCTCCCTGACCTGTTTTTTAGCTTCTTGCTTTATTGGATACTGCCTCCGTGCAGTTGGAGTATTTTTTAAAGGAATTAAGTGGTGGGTTGAATCCTCATCCCATCCAACATGGTTTTTGTATAATGCTGGAGCCTGTGCTACCGCCCTCTCCTGCGCATATGAGTGTTGTAAGTGCCTGGGAATATGATCAGAGAATGCTGGTAAAATTACTGTTTCTCCTTTAGGACAATCCATGACGAATGCTGGCGGCCAATCTTGTTCAGCTAACAAAATGTCATAGCCAAATGTGAGGTTCTCCCAAAAGAGACCTCTAACTGTCCTACATTTGTCCCCCTCCATCTGGAGCGTTATTTCATATACTTTATGTGGGACACTTACCCTAGTATCGGGCGTTTCTACCGTGATATAATCATTCAAGTCCACTGTCACCAGAAATTCCATCAGGTTCTGGCAAGCTATTGTTACTTCTGCCGCACTGTCTAGCATCGTCAGAGCCCATTCCCCGTTCAGTAGTCGAGTCCTCAGAATTCTGGGCATGTCTGATCTTTAGACCTGCAACCTTCTTCTTTTTGAACTGTGGCTTTTGCTTTGGCTTTTCTTCTTTTTTAGAAGTGTAATATTGAGCGTGCTGCTTGTCTCTGGACTTTGTACGCTCTTCTTGTCTTTCTGACCGTCCTTCCCTCTCGGAGTTTTTCGATGAACCCTGAAAGGAATGAGAGGAACTTGTATCAGTATCATGATACCTGTCAGGTTTACTAATATTATCCCTATTCCTGAGGTTATACCTCTTTTCGGAGGGCTCCTGTGGAGGAGATCTACCTTGGGATTGTGATCTATTTCCTTTAAATGATTGTTGTTTTTTATTGTCCCACTTCTTTTTAGTTGAAGTAGGTGTCTGCTTTGAAGTGTCCTTTTCAGGACTGCCCATCAGTTGTGGTTTTAAAGCTTTCCCACCCAAACTGTCTTTGCCTAATTCTGCATATGCAGTTTCAATTATTTTGGGTAGTTCGTGTTTCTGTTCTAAAGGACTAAAATCCGTTAGGCGTTGGCGGATTGCCACTGAAGCTGCTTCACCTTTAATATTAGCTAGTATTATAGCTGATACCTGGGCATAGTTACCTAGTAACTTCATCCCGAAGTTCAGAGCAGGTTCCGCTCCGTACTCGTTTTGTATTGGTCTTAATACATCTGGTATCACTGCTAATGAAGGAATACCATGAGTTCTGGTATAAATGGCAGCAAAGACTGTACCCCAAGTGGTACAGTCTCTACTTGTAGTGTTATCCCCATGGGCAAGCAGATTGTTAGCATTCTGTGTTTTTCATACGGGGTAGTATTCGGGAATACTGCTTCGAGCTGTGTTATTTTCTGAGCTACCCAGAATGGCATTTGTTCACGTTTTGTGGGCATCTTGCCCATCACTGCGTGTAATGTTTGTGGTGTGATTTTAGTTGCTGTACCCTGAGTTTGAGTTCCATTTATGGCAACTATTGCTGGTTGGACTGTAAATGTCCTCATGACGAACTGCGTCAAGTTTCTGTATTTTTTTATTAAATCTTTATGTTGTATGACTAAGTCTCCCGGTGGCATTGTGTCAATGTCAGGATGTGGTGTGTAGGCCGCTAATATCAGCCATGTTGCCCCTTCTCCGAGCGGGCCGAGTCTTACTCTTCTTCTTATGTGGGGTAGGGCGCCTTTAAACCAGTATAAGTGTTCCTGGTACGTGAGCGGAACTTCAATGTCCTCAAACGGACAATATTCCGCTGGTGCATCTCCTTCTGTGTAGGAGTGAAATGTTTTTGTTATTGCATTTGCTGCT
The DNA here is from genome assembly GCA_963921515.1 of Calotriton arnoldi. NCBI lineage: Eukaryota > Metazoa > Chordata > Amphibia > Caudata > Salamandridae > Calotriton > Calotriton arnoldi. The sequence continues at coordinate 4,323,885 of CAWUFW010000086.1, forward strand.
GGGAATGTAACCCATGAATAAAATACCTCTGTTTTGTTTGATTCGTGTGCCTCAATCACGAAAGCTACTATGCCACCCCTAGGTGTTAAACCATGCTCTAGCAGTCTCAGGGTGACTGTATTTCTGAATTTTTCTCCAAGCGGGATTGCGTCTGCATAGTCTTCTCCGGCTGAGAGGTGCAGATCCACTACTGTGTTATCTCCTGTCTCAGTCATTTTTGTAAAGAAGACGTTTTTTCCAAGAGAACTAAGATATGGTTTTTTCGTGCACAATTTTAGGAACACTGTGTCCTTCAAGCTTGATTAACCAACAGCCAATAAATAGGATTTTTTAGCCTACTCAGCTGTGGTGGAGTTTGTGCCCACCCACTCCAGACGTCTCTGGTGTTTTGTGAGTAGGGGTCTCTAAGAATAGCACATTGATAGAGACTACTAGCCGCAGATTCCTTAACGTAGAATTATCCCCAGGCGTGAGACTGGACCCGGAAAACTTTCTTTGCCCCAGCATCTCTGCGCGCCGGGGGGGCGGTGCCACGTGACTCCGCCCTGACGTCCGCGGGCGTGACGTCAGCGAGGTCACATAAGCCCCACCCCGGCGCGCTGACATCAGTTTCCTTTTTTTCCGCGTGCCACACGGATCCGGATCGTGTCCCTGGCCTGTTTTCAGGCCTCCTTCTTCAACGCAGTTGCGTTTCCCTTGAGAACAGTGTGCGAATGCCTTCGGGCTTCAAGACGTGCTCGTCTTGCGCGTGCCAGATGTCGGCGACGGACCCTCACCCCATTTGTATGTGGTGTTTGGGGGAGCACCATGACTCCACGGCCTGCGAGGCTTGTCAACAGATGAAACCGAAGTCCCGGCGGGAGCGCCGGATGAAACTCCTTTCGGCCCGCATGTCCCGGTCAGCGTCCTCATCGCGTCCGTCCCCCGCGAAGGGGCCCAGAACCCGCCGCTTCTGCCTCCAACATCGTCCTTCCCCGAGGCTGCAGGGGCGTCGCTCGCCCGTTGGTAAGTGTCTCAGCTTGTCCCCGAGGCCCGGTCCCCGCCCTGTGGGGGGCGCGGGTTCTCCAAAGCTCATGCGGCCTCGCACGTCGCCGCCTTACCCGCCGTTTCCCGGCGCGGGGGCGTCCAGAGTCCAAATGGAGGCCTATGCTGCGGCCCTGCAGGCCTCCTTGGCTCCTCCTCCTCTTCCTGGGACGTCCGCTGATTCCCTGCCACGTGTGGGGCCTTCTGCGGAGTCGCCGGTGGCTCCGGCGCCGACAGGTTCGGCTTCAGGTCTTGGAGGTGTGGCGTCGTCGGGGTACGGCCCTACGGGGTTCCCTCCTTCGGCCCACGGCGCCTCTGCCTCGCCGCAAACCCCCGTGGGGGTCCCTGTGGTGTCGCGGGAGGTTGCCGGGACTCGTGGCTTGTCCTACTCGGTCCTCTGGGCAGGCTGCGGCCTTGTCCGAGGCCGAGCTGACGCCGCTCAGGCGCCGGCGGCTGTCGGCCCTAGCGGCGCCGCAGGGGCTGGCTAAGGACCGGGGCGTGTCCCCGGGCCCTCCTCGTCTCTCCACGCAGGCGGCTGCCTCGTCGGAGGTCGAGTCGGCGCCTTTTCGGCATCGTTCTTTGGCCGCCCCGGCTCCGTCCCCGCCCCATTCTACCGCGGCGCGGGTGGTGGTGGTCGACGCCGCGTCCCCTTCGGCGCCGGTCGACGTCGCGCCGGCGGCGGGCTCCATGGCGCTGTGCCGATATCGGGTCGTCGACTCCTCTTCGGAGGCCCCCTCTTCTCCAGAGGTCAGGCAACTGTTTGTCTCTTCTTCCCCGGAGACGGGACGCCGCGTAGTGGCTTTCTCCCCGGCGTCTTCCAAGGAGGGCTCTTCGCCATCCCCGCGCCCACAGTCTTCCCCTGAAGCGCCTCAGGTTCCCCACTCCTCTGTCAGCCCTCCACCTTTCCGGGCTTGGCCGTTTCTTCCTCCGCTTGGACTGGGGGACGGCCGGCTTAGTGTGCAGCCGTCACCCACGGAGGAGTTGCTCTCCCCACCGCGTTTCCCTACGGAGGCGAGTGCTGCTTTCGCACGGGCCGTTTCCACGGCCGCTGGGATTTTGCGCATGGGCGACCCAGCTGCACATTTCCCCGCGGACCACTTGCTTCAGGTTCTCCACCAGGGTTCTGGTGGACGGGAGCTGCTTCTTCCCTTCGAAGCTTCGCTCCACAATTCTCTCTTGGGGGCCTGGGGGCGTCCTGCCACGGGGGTCCCGGTCGGTGCCCCAGTCGCTCCTGCACCGCCACCGTCCTGCTCCGCATGATCCTGTCTGTCTTAACTTCCATCCTTCTACCCGGGGCCCTCTTCTGCAGACGGCCTTTCCTTCCTTGCCTTCCCTTTTGGCCCCTCCATCTTGGGAGGCCCGGTGGTTGGATTCCTGGGGGCGTAACATCTTTACTTCCTCCAGTGCTGCCTTCCGGGCGCTCAACACGCTTTGTGTGTTAGCCAGAGCCACTTCCAGGTTGTGGGATTCCGCGGAGTCCCTTCTGTCTTGTGCCCCTCAGGAGGGTGCCTCGGTTGATCTGCGGCACCATGTGTTGGATGGTCGGGAGCTGGCCGCATTTATTCTTCGCTCGGCTCTTGATGTCTCTGAGGCTCTTGGTCGCACTATGGCTAGTTCGGTGGCCCTCCGTCGCCGTGCATGGTTGAGGGATAGTGTTTTCCCTGAGAATGTTACGGGAGCGTCTGGTTGACCTCCCTTTTGATGGCACTCTTTTGTTTCACGCCCCTGCGGATTCTGCCATTCAGCGGTTCCTTGCGGGGCTTCGTCCTCCTCCTCCTCCTCCCCCCCCCCTCAGTGAACCTGGATGTCGGTCCTCTGGTGTGTTCAGGGAGGTGTTCTCCCGTTGTTTTTTCTGGAGCTTAGTGCTCGCTACCTCGGTTGTGTGCTCTGTATGGTTGGTGCCCCTTCAGGGTCCTTCGCTTGGCCCATCGGTGCTGTTGGCTGCTGGTCCGGCCCTCTGTCTTGACTTGTGATTTTGGCTGTTGGTAAGCCGTGTTGGTCCTGAGATTGGGCCTTCTGTGTCTTCTTTGTTGGCTGCTTGCTAAGCCGTCTGCGGTTTTGTCCGCAGGTCTTTCTGTTTGTCCTCTGCGGCGGAAATTTTTTCCTAAGAGGTGTTCCCATGTCTTTTGGGACGTAACATACCCTATGTGAGGTACTTGTAGCTATTGTATAGCTCTGTCATGGGCTGGGGCGGTGCGGTTTCGGGTTCCGTGCCCTCCACGGCGTCACGGTATGCCGCAGGTGCGGTCTCTTTACCTATTCTCTTGGCGCAGTTTGCGCGGCGCCCCGCCTGCCCTTCTCTAGGTTCGCTTCGTCGCTAGACCAGCCTGGTATGCTGTCTTCGGCGTTGTGTTGCGGCGTTTTGGCCTGGTCCTCTGGTGTTCCAGGGGGGACTAGCTTTTCTTGGCTTTCTGTGTTCTGGTTGCCGGCTTGGACCGTCCTCCGGGTCTCTCTCTCTCTCTTTCTCTTCTGCCTCGTCCCACTTCTTTGTGGGCCGGTGTGTGTCTCTCTGGCCCGGCTCCTGGCCTTCTCTGGCCTCTGCCTTCGGCTGGCACCTGGATTGTTCTGGGTGCACGCCTCCTTGGTGCGATCTCCTGCTGGCTGCGCATGCCTGCTTCTCTGGTCTGCCGATGTGGCCCTTGGTTTGTTTCCATTGTGCCCCTGTCTCTTGTTCTGCTGGGGCTTTGCGCACCTGTGCCTTTCTCCTTCCGCCTGCGGTTCTTGGCTGTGGAGCCGTTTCGGCCTTCTCCGCTGCCTTGAGGCTGATGGCTGTCCAGCTGTCCCCCATCGCTGGGTCTTCTCCCTGGCGCTGGGATGGTTCTTTTCATCCTGGGTGCTCCTCTGCGTCTGTCCGTCCCTCAGTGGTTTTCTGGCAGTTGTTTCTTGAATGGGCTTGGGGTCTCCTAGTCTTCCCTTCGCTTGTCCTTGCTTCTTTCTGCTTGGTGGGGGCTGGACCGCCCTTCTTGTCCCCGTGACACGTCCCCGTGACACATTCCCTGCTGGGGCCCTGTGTTTCTTTCTACTGGGGACGTTCTCTCGCAGGCCCTCCTCCCCTCTGGTTATGGCTAGGGTATCTATTCTACGTTAAGGAATCTGCGGCTAGTAGTCTCTATCAGATGTACGAGTTACTTACCTTCGGTAACGATGTATCTGGTAGAGACGATTCTAGCCGCAAATTCCTTCACGACCCGCCCTTCCTCCCCGTTCTGAGAGGACCTTCTGTTTGGCTTCTGCACTCGCCTCCCTCCGGGTGGCTTGTCTTCTGTGGGGGTATGCTTCGCCTCTTCCCGGACAGGATGCTTCGTTCTGCTTGATTGTTCCACCCCTTCCTTTCTGATCCGAGGTTGGTTGGTTCATATGTGCTTCTGCCTCCCTCCACTCTGGTTTCTTCTCCATGTGTAGGGGCCTACTTTGACTCTTCTCCCTTTTACTGGCTGGGGGTTTCTGATCCCCTTGCAGTTTTCTGCGTTGGGTTTTTTTTTGCTTGTACCTCGCTCCCTTCAGGGGCTACGGCCCTCCTTGATGGTGTCGTCTGGGGGTGGATTGCTGTTACTCCTCTGTTTCGGGCTTGTTGCCCCTTCACTGCTGTGGATTGTGATTGCAGATTCTCTCTCTTCTGCTATAGCGTTTTTTCACATGTGTTCTGCCTCCAGGGGGGCTGTCGCCTTAGCTTGCAAGGTTGCTCCTCGGGGCAGTGCTCTGCTCTTTCCCTGCTATGGCTTTCGCTGCTATGACTTTTTGGTACCTTAGTGCTTGGCACTTTTCCAATTGGTGCTATTCTTCACCTTTCGTTTCACTCTTCTCTTTTTTCACTGATTTTTCGCACACTGTTCCCATACTCTCCACAGTTTTGTTTGTGATGGCTCCGCGTTGTGGCGCGGAAAAGTTCTCCGAAGAAAACTGATGTCAGCGCGCCGGGGTGGGGCTAATGTGACCTCGCTGACGTCACGCCCGCGGACAACGTCAGGGCGGAGTCACGTGGCACCGCCCCCCGGCGCGCAGAGTTGCTGGGGCAAAGTTTTCAGGGTCCAGTCTCACGCCTGGGGATAATTCTACGTTAAGGAATCTGCGGCTAGAATCGTCTCTACCAGATACATCGTTACCGAAGGTAAGTAACTCGTACGACTGAACTACTCAGATTCTACTGTTAAATAAGTACCCAACCAACGTTGGCGGCACCATGTCGTGTAGTTCCTCTATTACCTATAAAGGAACTGCGCAATTGGATAACATAAACTGTGGGATTGGTGGCGGACTGATTCCTTGCACCCCCACCGGATACGTTAGCCTGTCTGTATCAGCTAGCTCACAGTGCCACTATAATCTCCTCTTACCAAGGAGAGCATAGGTTCTGGCAACCTCAGAACATGACAACCCTGTTCCTTCAGAATCGTGAAAACAATATACTACCTTTCGCTCAGTCACTGGTGCTCACATAGTTTGTCTCAGAGTTACACAAAATAAGCATACTGGGCGTTTCAATAAGAATTTATTGAACAGTTGTTATTCTAGCGTAGAATAGAAGAGCTGCAACAACCATTAGACAGTAGCAGAGATATATGATTAGCAGTACTACGAAAGTAAAGGGATGGTACAATTCTACCATTTTGCAGTAATCATGAATATATACAAGTACATAGAATACATGATCGAAAGTGCGTACTCCTACGATGCCTCCCCAACTAGATGTACCTAAATGTACCTAGCATCTATGTAGGTGTTATGCCAAGAATCCCTCTAGGATCTAGTCAACCCCATTGCCTGAGAATGAGAGAATATGGGACCCCGTCCTGGTCTCGGGTTGGACACCTCGCGAGGGATGTTAAATCACTGTGAGCTGGAGTGTCTGCATGCAGGAACCTCAGCGTCTCTGGTCAGTGTGTCAGCCGGGAAGTCACGGTCTTGTCTGTCTCTCTAAAGCAAGACATGATGTATATATACCCACAGGTCTCCCCAGGGGTCCTACCTTGCTGTGTTACTGTGTCGGCCTAGAGGATGACGTCGGGCCTGAACTTTATACAGAGATATTATACAGGAGATGGTAGTCCTGCTGTGCTTCCAAGAAACCTCATGCATAATGTATGAGATTCGAACTAGGGAAAACCCGCGTTCTGAATGCAGTGTCGTATCTAGGTAAAAGGTCAGTGCCTAAGAACCATTATGTATGTAATGTAGGGAAGAATATAGGTGAAAGGTTGTGATGTTACCTGCTCCTATATAAGGTACCTGTTGGAAACGGGGTAGCGTGGTGCGGAGCGGGAAGGCTAAACTCGGAGCATTGTGTGAAGCATCCGCGCAGCACACACAGGCGACACACCAGGCTCACCACAAAAAGGAGACCACACCAGGCTGTTATGTAAAAACAAAACGCTTTATCTAATTCAAGTCAGCAGAAGATGAGGCAGATGATCTTAGGATGACATTCAATTCATTGCATTGTAAAACTTGAGTAATTCATTCAAGTGCATAACAGCATTAAACCTTCATATAGGTGAAGAGACATTGGCAACATGCGTCTGAAAGCAGGTAATACTGTAGGTAATGCAGGGCAGTAACGAGCATAAACAACAGCCTATTCAGGCACATTCAGTTAATCAGAAAGCAGATGCAGGTAGGCATAAAACACTATAGGTAATGAGGAACCTGAGTCAGCCTAGGCGTAACCACATTCAGCACAGTGGGTGCCCTAGTGCAAGTAGCATGCAACATAGGTACATTTAACTCAGAGCAAGTACTTCAATGAGGCTCAATGCATGTAGGTACATTCAATCCTATAGCGACCTTTAAGCAGGTAGGCCTTCAACCCTGTAGATAATGCAGAGCAGTTTAACACTGAGGCTCAATACATTTAGGCAGATTCAATTCAGTATAGACCTGGCTACAGGAAAGCAATGAGCAGGGGAAACATTTCTTATTTCCTTTCATTAGGGCAACATCCCTGGTGGGCATTCAACATCAAGGTAAGCTAGTTTGCATAAACCCACGTTTCTCAACACCCCAGGATTAACAATTAGGGGCAGGAACCAGATTAGCATAGGAGCATGAGTATTTGTCAGAACACCAACAGCCTAACCACATCAGATTGGGGCGTAAAACATCTGAGAATGGAGGCATAAACACATTGGCATAACACAGGGGATATACCCCCGGAACATCATGGCCTTCCACCTAACCCCAAGGACGTTGCAGCTGCCCACTGTCCTGCGGGGCAGCTGAGTAAAGTAAATCAGGCCAGTCAACGCTGTTACCGTTGGAGCCCCTTCTCTTGGACTCTAGAGTCACGAATGCCCCAACACGTGGCACTGCTGCTCCCCCCCCCCCCCCGGGGCCCTAGGCACCGACACTGTGCCTCGGCCGGGCCCCCGCCGGTCTCAAACCTCCGCCCGCACTCACCAGGCTTCCTGCAGGGGGGGGCTGCTTGTACGCCGGGCGGCTCCTTCACCTCCGGGCTGCCGGCGCGACCACACGCGGGGCTCTCCTCACCTCACGGGTGCCCCGCCGACCGCAGCACCTCCCTTGGCTTCACCCGGGCCCCTTCCTGGGCCCCGGGACTTAGATGCGGAGCACGCGAGGCTCCGGACGGCTTCCGGCGTTCCCCGTCCCTCCAGCGCTGACACAGGCAGGCCCCGGGCCTACGTAGGCTGCAGGCAGCAGGCAGCAGGAGCCAATCCCAGCGCGGCTCCTGGGGGCGCGGCCTATGACGCGGCCGGCGCCCCTGTTGCTTGGCGACGGCTTCACCACGCGATAGGCCCCACGCGGCCTGGTCCAGATCGCGGCTTCTCTCTTGCGGCGCCTGGGCCGCGGCGGTGAACCTGGCCACACTTCTCCGGATTCCAGCGCAGGGGCCTCGGCGGTGATTCGGCCCTCCGCTTCTTCTGGTCTGAGCGGCGCCCGGGTTGCAGCGGTGATCGCGGCACAGCTCTTCCTTCTTCGGCGACCCCGCGGTCGCGGCGGTGAGCTTGGGCAACTCCACAGTGCGGGCACAATACGGGGTAGGCTCCCGTCTAATTAGTATAAAAACCACGGGGTGGGCTCCCGTTGGTTTGATTAGCACCACGTGGCGGCACACACGCGGGGTGGGCACCCGCTTGCAGGCAAAGCTCAGGGGGGATCCCCCACTCCGGGATCTCCTCGGGACACGTGGCAGCACAGCGCTGCGGTCGCGGCGGCGACAGGGACTCACAACGCTTCCTCCCTCATAGCGCTTGACCTCCTCACAGCGCACAGGGGCCGCGGTGGTGATGCCTTACACAGCGCTTCTTCAGGGCACAGCGCTTCTTCAGGCACGCAGCGCTTCTGGGTAGCACAGCGCTTGGGCAGCATACAGCGCTTTCAGGTCCCAGCGCTTTAAGATCACAGCGCTTCTTCAGGCACGCAGCGCTTTGGGGTAGCACAGCGCTTGGGCAGCATACAGCGCTTTCAGGTCACAGCGCTTTAAGGTCACAGCGCTTCTTCAGGCACCGTAGATATAGCGCTCCCCAGGCGCTAGGGTGCAGGCAGTCCAAATATGGTGCTCACTAGGCGCTAGAGGCCAGGGGACAAGTAGTGCAGGGCGAGATCAGAGGCTAGCAGGGCGGCTCACCAGTCCTGAAGCAGCAGCTCCTCGGAACGGTCATCCTCCAGCATGGTGGCAATCCTGCCAGCGCCGCAGCCTCCACTCCGGCAGTGTCCCTTTTACTGGCCCTGGGGACGACAGAGGGGTGCAGATGGGCACAGGGGCCAGCACACAGGCCCAATGTGGCGGTACCTCCTGGCAGAGTTCCCCTTCACTGTCTGGACTGACTCTTGTCTGACTCTGTACTGAGCACATGGCAGCACAGCCCCCCTATATATATGCCCCTCACCCCACCTACCAGAAAGGGCTGGAAGCTTCTGGAAGGTTCCCTGGGGAACCGGTCTTAACTGGTTTAGGGGGAGGTGTAGAGCACCCTGGCTGCCAGGTTTCCCTCCAAAAGCTGGGAGTGCTGGGAAACAACAACTAGACCGCCACTCAATTCGGTCAGGCGGCACATAGGCAGGCAGGAATGGCGTCCATTTTAAAAGTGACAGTGACACCATTACATAGTAGTGCTCTTTTATATTTTACAATCTGAAAGAGACCCGTTAGTGACAGATTCCTTACCTTAGAATATCCCCAGGCATCAGGCTGGATCCGGAAAGTTTTTGCGTAGCAGTACCCTTGCGCGTCGGTAGGCGGCGTCGTGCGGCTCCGCTTCCGTCGTCGGCATCGGGACCGCCGGGATGACGTCGCGGGCAGTACTTAGACGCCGCCCCTGCGCGCTGACGTCAGTTCTTCTTTTTTCTGCGCCAGTACGCGCAGATCCGGGAAGAGCAGTGCCCTAGTCATTGTTTGACTAACTTTTTGGTGAATTTTCACTGTTTTCTTCGAGTCATCTCGGCTCCACGGTGTCGGTAGGGATGCCCGGCTTCAAGCCATGCGACGCCTGTGGTCGAATGATGTCGATCACAGACCCGCACTTAGAGTGTCTCTACTGTCTCGGCCGCGACCACGACACGAAGTCGTGCCCCGACTGCCGGGCCTTGCACCCGAAGGCTTTGCGAGAGCGGTCTCGAAAGCTCCTCGAGGTCCGGCAGTCGGCTCCGCGCCACACCAAGCCCCGGTCACGCACAGTTGTGACGGACGCGTCCCTTCTGGGATGGGGCGGTCACATGGGAGAGGCGGAGATCAGAGGCCTCTGGTCTCCGGCGGAGTCTTGGCTCCATATCAACCTTCTGGAGCTCCGGGCGATCCGACTTGCACTCAAGGCATTCCTTCCCTCTGTCAAAGGGAAGGTAGTGCAGGTGTTCACAGACAACACCACCGCCATGTGGTACTGCAACAAACAAGGCGGGGTGGGGTCGTGGACCCTCTGTCAGGAGGCTCTGCGCCTCTGGACATGGCTGGAACATCAGGGCATGTTCCTGATGGTTCAACACCTGGCAGGTTCCCTGAACGCCAGGGCGGACGAACTCAGCCGCAGGTGCATGATGGATCACGAATGGCGTCTTCACTCGGAAGTGGCGCAAGGACTCTTTCTACAGTGGGGAGAGCCTTGGTTAGATCTATTCGCCACCGAAGAGAACGCACAATGTCAGCAGTTATGCGCGTTGGAATTTCCAAGGCGGCACTCGCTCGGCGACGCTTCGTCGCGAGTGGAGTTGCGGTCTGTTGTACGCCTTTCCGCCTATACCACTTCTACCCAGGGTGTTGAAGAAGATTCGGCGCGACCGGGCCCAAGTCATCCTTGTGGCTCCGGACTGGGCTCGAAGAGTTTGGTATCCCGAGCTACTCAGTATGAGCGTCGATCCCCGATCCGTCTGCCTCTTCGAGAGGATCTTCTGTCGCAGCAGCAGGGGACGGTCCTCCACCCGAACCTGTCCAGTCTCCACCTGCTTGCGTGGAGATTGAGCGGCGGCAGTTGATTCCTTTCGACTTGCCTCCCGAAGTTTGTGATGTGATTCTGGCAGCCAGGCGTCCCTCCACTAAGGTGGTATACGCCTGCAGGTGGAACAAGTTTGTGGCATGGTGCACAGCAAAGGCTGTGAATCCCTCTCTGCCCCTCTTTCTGAGGTTCTTCTGTTCCTTCTTTCTCTGGCCCAACAGGGTTCTCCCCTGGTACCATCAAGGGCTATCTTTGTGCCATTTCGGCCTTCCTCAGGCTTCCTGATCAGCCCTCCCTTTTCAAGTCCCCTGTTAACAGGTTCCTAAAAGGCATTACACACCTCTTCCCTCCTGTTCCGTTTGTGATGCCTCAGTGGGACTTGAACTTGGTTCTTACCTTTCTCATGTGCGCTCCCTTTGAGCCTCTACATAACTGTCCTCTTCGTCTTCTGACTCTGAAGACAGCCTTTCTGGTGGCCATCACCTCCGCTCGGCGGGTGAGTGAGCTCCAGGCTCTATCATGCAAACCTCCCTTTCTGTCTGTCCATCCAGACAAGGTTGTTCTTAGGACGCGTCCGTCCTTCTTGCCAAAGGTGGTTACTGCCTTCCACATTGGGCAGACCATCACTTTGCCCACCTTCTTTCCGCCTCCGCATCCTTCCAGAGAGGAAGAGATGCTCCACCGTCTGGACCCAAAACGTGCGCTTTCCTTTTATATCAACCGCACACAACACTTCCGGGTGGATGACCAGCTCTTTGTTGGCTACGTGGGCGCCAAAAAAGGTTGGGCGGTGCACAAGAGGACCATCTCCCGCTGGGTAACCTTGTGTATCAAAGCCTGCTATTCTTTGGCTAAGAAGGAGCCTCCTGTTGGGCTGCGTGCCCATTCCACCAGGGCAACGGCTGCTACCATGGCTTTAGGCCACGGTGTTCCGCTGCAGGATATCTGTCGGGCAGCTACGTGGGCCTCGCTGCACACGTTTACCAAGCATTACTGCCTTGACAGTCCGGTCCGGAGGGACGGCTTCTTTGGCCGTTCTGTCCTCCGGGACGTCCTTGTCTGATCTTTGTTCTCAGACCCACCACCGGGGTTGGTATTGCTGGGGTATCTATTCTAAGGTAAGGAATCTGTCACTAACGTGTCTCTTTCAGATGCACAAGTTACTAACTTGTGTAACGATATATCTGTAAGAGACAGTAGTTAGTGACAGATTCCTTACCGCCCCACCCATCCTCCCCATTCTGCGAACTGATTTCTAGGGTTAAGGACATCCCTTTCAGGGCCCTAGTATTTTTCAGACACCTATGTCAGCTTCTTGCATGGCTCTGCGTTCCTGGCGCGGAAAGTCGTGTACAGAACTGACGTCAGCGCGCAGGGGCGGCGTCTTAGTACTGCTCGCGACGTCATCCCGGCGGTGCCGACGACGGACGCGGAGCCGCACGACGCCGCCTACCGACGCGCAAGTGTACTGCTACGCAAAAACTTTCCGGACCCAGCCTGACGCCTGGGGATATTCTAAGGTAATGAATCTGTCACTAACTACTGTCTCTTACAGATATATCGTTACACAAGTTAGTAACTTGTGCCACAGGGTAAAATACATAGGCTAGGGGGAAAAGCGAAAAATTTCTGGGAAAAAGGGCCAAGTCCAACAGTACCTATATGGAATATACCAGATAAGTATATCCCTGGTGTAGGTACAGTCTGTCTTTATCCAGCTGAGTTGTTCTGCAATCTATCATCTCTTCCCGACAGTGAAGTGAAACATGCAGCATGGCTGGTGCCTGCTGCGGAATAGGTGCGGACGGGCTTGCCTCCCACGCACCAGTGGAGCACTCGCTGCACGCTTCTGCTGTGCATCCGCGCCGCTGGCTTTTCATCTAGAGAGTAGGTTTTCATCTTTCTGCCCCTCCTAACCACTAGAGCGTCTCCTGTTCAATATAGCAGCTCTTTGTCTCACAAAAAAGTGGTACAAATGGACACCGTTCGTGCAATTTATTCTCCGCTAAGCCTCAGCATACCAGAGTCACATATTACTTAAACACTCATTGCATAATACTTCACAGAGTCAACCGAAAACAATTTGTTAACCTAAAACAATGTAATCTGATTTTAACCCCCCCCCAAATGTATGCTGCGATCAAGTGCAAACAGTTTTTTAAAGTGACAATGTGCTCATAGGCCACATCATACCTACCTTCTTTGTATAATTTAGTGCTTGGAATTATAAATGGTACTCCAGGGGCTCTCCAGATCATGACTTCTCTTGTATAGGCCGACTACGTGGCACAGTATACTTGTGCTCTCCACTTTAATTTTCTTCTGACTTAGTAAAGTGTCTCATGAATGAGAGCCACTTCCACCTCATGTTGTCTAATGTGGGTATGGACAATGTGTCTTTTTGAATAGTTTTTAAGCCCATGTACATTTCCCAAAATCATTTTGATCAGTGCATTTACAAATGTATATCAATATTCGTCAGCTTTTGTTGTGCTTCCAACTTTTCATATTGTTGATTACATCTCCAGTTCTGTATCAGTCTCTGTTTTGGAGTTTGTCGTGCTTATGTCTATCTCAGGTATACTTTTTTCTGCTGTTACCAATAATACATTCTCTTACTACCACTTTTGACGGACTTTTAGCGGTAGCCACTGTATTCTGTGTCCTTCCTAGATTGCTAGTGACTCTTTGACTGACTTTCTGCATTCTCCAGGATTCAGTTCTCCTGTGGACGTTTCTCATTCTGTCGCGTGACTCGAGCCATTCCCATACTTCTTCTGGATTACTGATGAAATGTGACCGGTCTTTGTGTACAATCACCAACTTTGATGGATTAAGCAACATGTATTTCAGATTCCAATTCATGGTTCCAAGTTTTTGTTTTACTGACTAAGGGATTTTTTCATCTTCTGACTCCTCTACATGTAGTCCAGAAATATGCGTCTGATTTAATTTTCATATTTCTGATCTCCTATACTCCTGGAGTGCTGCAAGAAAACGTCCTGGTCCCGATAGTTGAGAAATTTGCAACTATGGCTCTTAGCAGGGCCTTCAGTGAGGGTGGCCCTTCCAATGTCCTGTGGGCCTTCTTCACTATGAAGCACGGAGACAGTTCTTTTGATTGAAGCATCTCTTTGATATAGCTGTTAAAAAACATCTCCCAAGAGCCCTTCAGCTTTCTTGGGAAACCCCACAAATTTGAGATTATTTCATTGTGAACGCCTCTCCGCATCATCTGCTTTGTGACACAGGAGATATGCCAGCTCAGATTGCGTTTTCACTGTGGGATTCTAATCGCCACTTCCACCATCAACTCTTTCATCATTTTTTCCATTTCTAGAATTCTTTCACTTAATTTGTGAAGATTGACTCATCAGGTGCACCCTCATATAGATGATGTCTATGTTCCCTTCCAGGGTCTGTCCAGATTTCTCTATTGCTTCCAGAGTCTGTCTCGTTATCGACATTGCTGACCAGCCCCATGAGTTATCCTTACCTCGCTGCAACCCTGCCACACTCTGCTGTCGTAGTATATTTGTGCATTCTAGTTTGCTGCATGTGTTTGGAAACTCTATCCTTCCCTTATCTTTTCAGTCCCCAGGGTGGCCATGGGTATTTGTTGTGCCCAGCTGAAGGCATACACAGCCTGACGGATCCACTATCAGCTCAACAGTTCATCAAACGCCAATGCTGGTCTGGTTTTCTCTCTCTAAGAATGAGTATGTCGGGGGCGTGGCCAACTGCCGAGCATGGAGTACGTGAGCTGAAAGAGCTCCGTTCTCTGCCCTGACACTAAGCGGAATATCCTGCATTTCCTTGGACCCGCGGAGTCGAGTCACTCATTCTTGTGCAGCGGACCGCCCCTGGACCCAGTGGCGGTGTTTTGGGCACTGTTGACCCGACGGAACCTGCTAAACCCTGCAAGGCCTCTGGACGGCGCCGGAGCCGTGGAGCGCCGTAAGCCGGGGCCGCGTGCGCTGTGAGGTTGACCCGCCGCGTTCGTGACTCCTGCCGTGCCTCCAGCGATTCCGCATGAAGACGTCATGGGGCTCGTGGATATCGCTCCGGTTTGAAGGGGAGGCTGAGACGAGTGCTCGATTGCCTGGATTGCTGCGCCACACCAAAGGACGTGGAAGACAAGATGGCGGATGCGGCCGGCCACGACCCTGCTCGGCGCGAGTACGAGTGAAGACGAGAGGCGCCCTGGTGTATGTGCGGGCAGCTGAGGAGGATCCTACTGCTGCGGAGGTGTGGGGACTGCAGGCGCTTTTCCCCCCTCCCCCCCCTGTTGGGGACATCTACTGACGAGGCCGAGGTAAGCCCACGTGGAAAGGAGGGGCATGTGAGCCTGTATGGGGGCGCCCTCGAACCTGTGTTGAGCATCGCTGCTTCCCCGCTGACCACAGAGAGCCACGCTTTGTATAGGAGTGGCAGTGTGGTGTTTCATGGCACGCTACCTTCGCACCTTTTACATGTGCTTTATACTACATGTGCAGACCGACGCGCTGCTGAGGGGCCCTCTTCTATACATTGGCACCCCTGCCCCCATGATTGGAACTCACAAGTGCAAATGTGGGTGATGCTCTCCACTTGCTGTCTACCCTGACTGAGGAGGAGCACCCGAGGCTGAACTGGGAGTACACTACTGTTCTACTCGGAACTGATTTTGCACCTGTTGGTGGTGCAGTGACAGCATCCCTGACAGTACGCGCGGAAGAGGTGAGGCCGGCGCATGGTTGGGACTAAAGACTCGTGAACTGTGGAACTTACGTCTGCAGGCGTAGTTTGTGAGCACCGGGGACCTGAACCTACCTGTGTGAATACAACTGCCCAGGTGGCCCCCCAAGTGATCATACTGGAACAGAGACGGGTGGGCGGACGCCGTGGCACGATGGGGCGCAAAACAGGCGGATGCAGCCGCAGATGGCGATCTGCAGCTCACATTCGGCAGCGACCCCTCCGGTGCTTCGGACAATGATGTGATACCTCCCACTGGAACAGATCCCCACGATGCTAAACTGGACCTAATACTGAAAGAAATACGGGACTCACGAACGGCACTGGAGGCACGAATGGGTACGATGTCCACCAGTCTCGGCCTCCTGCAGGCTGACCACAAAAAGCGCGCCGACATGGTCAAATCGAACAAACTGGCATTGGATGATCTCATACCCCAGCAGACCATGCACTCCACTCAACTCGAACAATTTCAACGTCAACTGAAGGGCTTGCAGAACAGAGTGGACGAAGCGGAGGGGAGGTCCCGCCGCAACAACGTTCGCATACTTGGTATACCGGAGCGCAGCGAGGGATCCAACCCCACACAGTTTGTGGAGGACTGGCTAAGAGACCATGTGGCGACAAAGGGACTAACATCCTTGTACAGTGTGGAGAGGGCACACCGTGTGCCTCCCAGACCTCCTCGACCGGGTGCATCACCCCGCCCACTAATAGCACGCATACTACATTACAAAGACCGCGACACTATCCTACGGGCTGCCAGAGAGAATGCTCCCATACGGTTTGAAAAAAGGACAATTTCCCTTTATCCGGACTTTACGCCGGCAGTCCAGAAAGCTAGAGCTACTTTCTTAGGAGTGAAGAAACACCTACGGGACCGTAATTTGAAATATGCACTGCTTTTCCCGGCTCGACTGAAAGTTGTCCACGGACAAAAATCATATTTCTTTGAAAACCCCGAGGAAGCAGCGGACTGGCTTGAAATAACTTTTACCCCGGAGAACTCTGACCTCACTACCGTCGGGACGGCTACGTCGCGCCTCCCCGATACGAACGACTGGACTACCCCGATCGGGAGGTGGCAGTAATACAATCACTGTGGATACTAGCCCAACAGCGGAACAGATCACGAACAGCCAAAAGAATGCACTCCTGACGGCGGCGGCGTTGGCTGCCCACGATGCCCAGACTGTGGCGGCCTCGGAGCGCTCATCGGATGCAGCCACAGTGCGCTCTGACTCTGAAGCTAGCATAATGTTGTTCCCTCCGGTTACAGCTCAGACTGCCAGAGACTTCTAAGGTGGTGCTCCGGAGGGTCCAGGAGCGGTAAAGTATACTGGGGTTGTACCGGGTGTGTGCTACTGTTGATGGCTTCTGTCGTGGGTCTAATGCAACCAAGCTGTATAGGGAAGTGTGCTAATGTAACCAAGACGTCTTCAAATGGGCAATGTGTTGCTTATACAAACTGTTGCAGTCCTGGCCTTCACCCCCCAGGCGATTGCGATAAGACATTTGTTTAGAATCCATATTGGACTTTTTTTTCACGTTTGGTCCTCTGATGTTTTCTGGGGGAACCTAGTATTGGGGAATTTATATGTTCACGCATGCTCAACTCATAGGCAGCTTATGTTTCCTGGGATTCGGTTTTCATATGTCACATGGCAACTACGCTTTTTGCATCACAATGGCATTACATAATCAATACACCTACTGCACCTGGAACGTGAGGGGATTGGGCTCCATCCATAAAAGGCACCGTGTCCTGGCGCAACTCAATAGGAGGAAGGTTGCTATAGCTTATCTGCAAGAAACTCACCTCAATACTGACGAGGCAGCCAAGGTACTGAATAAATGGAGGGGGCAACTGTTTGCCACAACATACTCCGCTTTCTCCAGAGGGGCGGCGGTGTGGGTGCGAAATAATGTCCCTTTCAGGCTATTGGAACAGAAAATAGACATCCACGGCAGATATGTGTTGCTTCATGGCTTGTTAGACGGGGCTCATGTGGTTATGGGATGTATATATGCACCAAACATCGACCAGGATAAATATCTAGCCACACTGAGTGCAGTCTTATCAGACTGGGCCGAATACCCTTGGGTGCTAGGGGGCGACTTCAATGCTGTATTAGACGTTGACTTGGACAGATCACACCCCCCATTACACGCCACAGAAAGCAAGAAACAGGCAGAGGCACTTAAAGGCTGGACAGGGGGATGGGAACTCCACGACGCATGGCGGGCAAAGCATCCAGGGTACAGGGAGTACTCCTTTTATTCCCCACCACATAAATTGCACACTCGGATAGATCGGTTCCTATGTTCCGGTACCCTGATGGCATCCATTACATCAGTGCTCCATATGGGGAAAACTCTGTCGGACCATAATCCAGTGGAGTTGACCCTGCAGTGGGGCAGGATCCCAACTCCGATGCCGACTTGGAAACTACAGCCTGCGATGCTGGAGGACCCGGTCTTCCGCAGTGCCCTCTCGGAGGCGATTGCCCACTACTTTTCGGAGAATACGGGGTCTGCTAGCACCCGCCAGACGGAATGGGATGCCTTTAAGACGGTCATTAGGGGTGTAGCAATCAGCACTAGGATAGGAGTTCGACTCGCTCTAATGGAACGCCTCACGGAGCTCGAGGGTAAATTGGCTGCGCTGGAAGGGGAGGCTGCAGGGACAAATGAACAATTGACACAGCTACGTGAGGCAAACATTCAATACGCAGAGCTACTTGAGGAGCTCCGTGTTGTCGATCACCGGCTATACACACAGAAACAACATACACAAGCTGACAGGTCAGGGCCGCTGCTAGCACGGTTGGTTCGTGACGCCCCTTTGCCAGCACCCATACTAGAAATCCGGAACAGTATGGATGTTGTGGTGAACACGCAATGGGACATTAATACTGCATTTAGGGACTACTACGAGCACCTTTACGGTCCACTGCCTAGACTTACTGGCATTGATTTCGAACCCTTCTTCGACGGTCTATGCTTACCACAGCTCACGCAACAACAACGTGATGAATTAGCACGGCCAATAACAGGGGCGGAAATCCGGCAGGCGATTAAGGCTCTACCGCGTAATAAGACCCCAGGGAATGATGGCCTGCCGGCTGAATTTTATGCGGTATATGCCGACTTGTTGATCCCTCGGTTGCAATGCATATACCGCGAATCTTTGGAGAAAGATGGGCTCCCCGCTACTATATTGCAAGCGTTAGTGGTTTCTTTACTAAAGCCTGGAAGGGATGGTTTACTCATTTCGAGCTACAGACCCCTATCGCTCCTTAACACGGATTATAAAATTCTGAGTAAGTTGCTGGCCACTCGCCTTGGTCAGTTTATCCCTACACTAGTACACACTGATCAATGTGGGTTTGTACCTGGTAGGAGCACGGCACTGAACATCAGACGCCTGCATCAGGTCATGTTGGGCACAATTGGCACGGGAACTAAAGAGGGCTGCATATCGCTTGATTTGAAGCAGGCATTGGACTCCTTGCGCTGGGACTATCTGTTCTGTGCCTTTTGGTTTGGTATACCTGAGAAATTTATAGCGTGGGTGCGCTTACTATACACGAACCCCACCGCGCACGGGGTCAGCATATTTCAGGGCAATATACGGTGGCCCGGGGAACCAGGCAGGGCTGCCCCTTGTCACCGTTGTTGTTTATCCTGGCGCTGGAGCCGCTTCTACTCAGACTCCGTGCTTTTGCGGCCTACAAGGGAATAGTGCGGGGTGGTGCATCCCATACTGTCTCAGCTTACGCAGATGATCTCATTCTTTATATCAAAGACATGGACGCGGACCCACACCCGTTGCCCTCCATCTTCGAGTCCTTCCAAGACCTTTCTGGCCTGGCTATTAATGCTACAAAGTCGTATGCGTATTTCTTTGATAGCGCTGTGAGGAGTGGTCCTTTTGCGTTTGGTTCCTGGACCTTCCACATAGCGCCTGATACCTTTAAATATCTTGGAATACAGATTTATCGCACTACCACGGACCTCCTAGATGGCAACCTGGCACGTGCGATCGCGACTCTCAAATCTCAAATCCAATTCTGGGTTTCACTACCCCTATCGGTGGCGGGCAGAGTAGCCATCACAAAAATGGTGTTGCTGCCGAGGCTCCTTTACTATTTTACTAATCTACCGATACTGGTTCCCACAAGGATCTTTAAAATATTGAATTCTCTGGTAATAGACCTAATATGGGGCACAGGGCGTAGACGTATCAGCCTAGCAAAATTACAATTACCCACGAAACAAGGGGGGATGGGAGTGCCGGATATGCGTGCATATTGTTATGCTAGTCAGTTGCAGTGGCTAGCGTATTGGCTAGCAGGACGCAACTTACAGGAGCTGGGTATGACGTCACGGGACAGGGACAAGGGGGTCATCCACAGGCTCTTACTGCCTCAGGCCCCCCTGCCGACATCAACGCCCCATTTATTGAAGTTAGCCATTACCTACTGGAGGAGCGCAGTGAGGTACACTGGGCGGGCGACACCGTATGCCCCCACTATTCCACTACTGGGTATCCCTACACGCTCAGGACTGACCACTGGCCGCGCTCTGAATGCATGGACGGGAGTGGGTGTCACCACGATCGGAGAGTTTTTCTCGGGGGGTGTCTTAATGTCACATGAAACGTTTGTGCGCGTACATGGCGCCCCTGATACGCTGTTCCTTCTACACGCTCATATATCCAGATATATACGCACTACATGGTCACCAGAGGACGCTGAACCGAACACGAATACTCTACTTACCATGCAATATCTAATGGGGAATGGGGCACACCTGACGAAATGGCTAACCTATGGGATCCGGACTGAGACTGCGCTCTCCTTACGACCGTTACGTGACAAATGGGAAAGAGACGTAGGCCGTGAGTTTACAGCCAAGGAATGGGACACTATATTGGGATTTCCCAAGATGGTTTCTCGTAACCCTAAATTAAAATTTATTCAATTGATGTTACACAGAGCTTATTTAACACCAGGCAGACTGAGCACAATGTTCCCGGGAGCAAATGATGCTTGCCCGCGCTGCCACGCACCCAAGGCGGGGTTGATACACATGGTATGGGATTGTCCTCGACTGGGGCACTATTGGACGACAGTATGCAAAATACTGACGGATGTAGCCCCGGTGCGCCAGAATGACACCTTGGAATACTGTATACTGGGGCTAGAGCCCCGTGGAAAGAAGGGTGGCTCCGCCTCTCGTTTTGCCAGTCTTGCGCTCCTTCTAGCTAAACGAGTCATAACCACAAGATGGAAAGCCACTAGGGACCCGTCCCTACAGGACTGGCATACGGAGGTGCTGAGATGGGGCAGGGCAGAGGGAGCTGAACTACAAAGGGAGGAATATAGAGGCTTGAGGAAAATACCGATTTCGTTGAGCTGGAATACAATGCTGGAGGAATACGCTGCAATAGATATTTTATCCTACTAAGGCGTCATGTGACTCTTGGTTGGGGACTCCGCACATGATTACAGGACACATGGGCTCCTTCCACTATCCGTGGACGGTATTATGTAAAGTGGCAGAGCTGTGCAGTTCGTCTAAGACAGACTATGAAACCGAGATACACACGAATCTAGATATGTAAATGTGCCAAAGCTAATGTTAGATACTTCTTACCGAGCATGCGGGGGGGGGGGGGGGGGGGAGGGAAGGTTGGGTAAGTTTTTTTCTTAGGTTGATATAAATGTAATGGGACCTGCCAGGTTTGTCTAACTATGATATGATTTGCTGGATTCCTAGGGCGAGCGAGGCTGCTGGGATTACCCGTACTGGTTTACCGTTAGACTCATTTCACGAATTCAGATCTTTATGCGATGAAGTACAGAGACTCACATAGATCACTGGCACTATTAATGTATATTCTTTTAAATTGGTTGTAAACATTTGTAGCTATGCTATGTATCTCTATGTTCATGTATCGCTCTGCAATACCTGGCTCATTGTTGTGTAAAATCAATAAAAACAAATTAAAAAAAAAAAAAAGAATGAGTATGTCAAACATTTCTTCATATTAGACAGGAAAGCAAAGGCTCATCCAACCCGAGTCTAGGAAGGGCGATTATTGTCAGGCAGTTCTCTGTATCCCACGAGCCAACACCCCCCCTCTCCAAGTCTCCCAGGTGCCACTATGCCCAAATACCCACTAGTCACAAACTCTAAGGACATCTCCTCCATGCACCAAGTCTCGTCACTCTGTCCCAACAGATACCGCTCAGTTTTGCTTTTCTTCTGGTGCACCTTTCATGCAGCAGCCACAGTTGGAGCTGTTTGACTGCCTCCAACGTTTTGCTTCTGGCCCCAGGTATAAGGTTAGTGGCACGCTCTCTGGTTTCCCGGTTGCCAGTTTATCAATGCCCCCCTGTCTCACCTTTCAAAGCCAGGGCCTTGGCAGGCCCCAGGCACCCATCCTGCAGCTGCCGCAATACTCTTCATGGGACCCAGCCAGACCTCCAGACTCCAAATCAGCTGCCAGTTCTCCAGGTAGATGTTGCACCGCAGTGCGCAAACCCGTTATCAAAGGCCTAGCCAGGCTTGCAACACAGGCCTTCGGTATTCCAGTGGTGTTTTTCAGTTATGTTCATAGTGCACTACCACAAAAAATGAAGTCACAGGCCTGGGTGCAGATATCATCTTTGTTTTTGCACCATACGTTTCCAGTATACTCCATAGTGCTTTGCTGTATGCATCAGGGTGCTGTTAGAGGCCCAAGAGCCTTGCTTCAGCATGGTGACTCTGCCTTCTTGCTCCAAGTCCTTAGTTTCCTTTCTTTCTCCATTCCATCCATAATGTTCAAGGATAGTTATACAAAACGTTTATTGACAAAAATAAGAAGTCCTAACATGCTTCTTTCCTGTGTTGCGATTTGGCTCGTCACCTGTAATATGTCTTTAACTTGCTTGAATATTATTTATGATAGCTGTGTTGTATACTTAGTTTCATCGCAAGCAAACATGTGACCTAATGTCGATGCTCCTGGCTCACTTTCTGTATTTCTCTCTGCAGGTGGTTGACTCCCAGCTGGTCTGCATGATGAACGAGAACAGTGTGGACTACATCGCCCGCTTCAATGACCTTGCCCAGGAGCTCTCAGTCGCCGAGGCCATTCGCAGGGACACCCTTTTTGACAGTCCAGTCGGAGACCTATCACAGCAGCAGCATCAAGCGGACATTGGACAGGAAAGAGAGCGAGGCAGAGGTTCTGTCATGTGGGAAAATGGACTGTGATGCAGCAGAGCAAGCTGGGATGTCTTAAAACAGTGATAGCACTGACTTTCTTTCAAAGTACAGATCCTTGTATTTTGCTGTGTGCTGGGAACCTGGTAGAATGAGCAGTTTCACGAAGAACTGTCACTGCATTGCCTACTTAAGGGAGACTGCATTACTGTAAAGTCCATTCAGCAACATGGAGCACAGAGAAATTCTCAGCTGCTGCGTTTCAGTCTTGAGTATGTACGCTTGAATAGATCTTCTATCAGGTATAATGGAATACAGAAAGGGGCCAATAGCTGTACTTCTTGCCAAGAAGGATGTTTGAAATCTACAGATGGATCACATGAACTGAACGAATGCACTTGGGGTATGGAGATAGCCCCAGAGGCTTTTCCAACTGACATTTGAAACCTTTGATTATAAATATGCACTCTGACACGGGCACCAGCTTTACACATTTTATTTTTTGTATGTAACAGTAATATGCCCTTAGTGTGCTCTCCTAAAGGCTTCCGAGAGGCAGCACAGCACACAGGATGAGGTTAGTAGAGGCATTGCGTCAGCTACGTACGTTGAGAGGAAGAGTTTCCCAGTTTACACCATTCTAAAAGCATTGCTTTCTTCTTTTGAGAGCTTTACAAGGTGCTATTATTAGGGGGTTTCTGAAACTCAAATCTTTCAAGACCGGAGGACACTTGTGGTGCAGAGTTGGGCTCTCTAACCTAGATAAAGACCATGGATGTTAGGTCATTTGATTATCTTTCCAGCATTGGTGGACCTCTTTTGAAGACTTAAGAAAATGTTTGTCATCTCCGGGGAGATGCTAGTTTTGAAGCATCTCATAACCCATCACAATCTTCGCATTCGGAGAGCAAAAAACAAGGTGTAAATCAAATGTTTGAAATGGTACACAATCACAAACTCTTCTTTTAAAATTATTTGCGTTCCTCCCCTCCACTTTTAGCCATTGTGACAGGATCAGCGAATAGGTCACCTACGAGGGCCTATCTAAACTGAAACAAATTCACATTACTTTATTGAGGGGCCGTTTTTGCGAAATGATCTGTTTTTATTTGTGCAACACTATTTAGCAATTGCCACAATTTTGTATGTGTTTCTCAAGCAGATAAGCTAACTACTTGCCTTTACACCATCCTTTCACCGTTACTGTTGGTCGTAGCCTTTAGCTATCTGGTACTGTAGAATCAAGTGGCTTCCTGCTTGCCTCCATTATAAGAATGGGATACAGACACAGGAAGATTTTTTAAAGAATTACGTTCCTGTGGTCTCGCCAACCACTGTCATAAATGCCTGCCTTCCCCAAAATGCCCTGCCACAGATCCCACCTGTAATGTGAAGGTAAAAATGGTTGATTAACTCCGGTGCCAGACATGTCCCTTTCAATTCAACTTGCTTTTTGTCTTCTATTGTTAACTAATTCATAGTTCTCCATAATACATTCCCCACCAAGCAGTGTTTTATTGTAGTGTAAGGCAGCAAATAATATTTGACTACAACTATACAGAAATACTAGGTTATAGATCTTCAAAAAAAATAATCGCAATCCGGTAAGAGTTATATTTCTTCCTTTTCCAGAATTTATTGGAAAAATGACTTTTATTTGTTTTTTCCTGAGATTGTGCGTTTGAGCCATTTACCATATCAACCTTTTTACAGGTGTTTTCCGTAGTATTTAAAAGACATTTGAGCTCTTCTAAGTGTTTATATTTTTTGTATATAAACAATAAATTGATACCTGTGCCTGCAGTGCCACAGCTTGCTGAGGTTAGGCAATGGCTTTCTAATCCATGCTTTGTTTAATGGAATAGAAACACACAAAGTTATGGAAGGCATAGTAGTGCTGGATATTTAGAGAATTTTGTTTGGGGCAAAGAAAGCGAAAACACACGCTTTGTGCCCTACAAAGTTGTGTAGCCAAGAGTTAACCCACTTTTTATTTTCAGTAGTATTGCAATTCTGTACTATTTCTCATTTTCATAAAGCAAGGAACTTCCTTCTCCAGTGTCATAAATCGATGATATACATATATTAGGATATTGCTTTATCTTCTCCACACTTTGTGATGCCAATTCGCAGCAATGCCGGCCTCAGTTAGTAAATACTAATCCCTAGTTTCTTTAAAATGTCTGCCAACCCCTCATCATTTTCATTCATTCACTTAGAAGTGCTGTTATACATTCATGTACGCCTGTGCCTAATTAGAACAGCTCTGAGGACAGTTAGAAGTTTGTCTTTTTCCACATAATCAGTAAAGAATTTAGAATCCAAAACTGGGAGAGGTTTGTCATCTTTTAGAAGGTAGTACATCTGTATCGCTATACAGACTAAGATCAGAGGCCTTTGGATGCAGCAGAGGTTGGCTCATGATCCTAAGCCTTACTTCAGTAGCATAGTCTTCAATTCTTGTTTTACTGGCTTATCTTTTTCATCTGTCCTAAAGAAGTGAAATCATAGACTTAGTTACTCATTGGCCTCTTTCATTCTCTCTTACCCTCCATATTTTTCCGTTATTAAAATGTACTAGCTAAAAATATCTGCAGCGAGAATGCTCGGAACTATGTAATCACACTAAATATTGACACATACATCATTAAACTAATGTCTTGGCCTCCAGATTTACTATGAGTTAGGCAGTGGTGGGTTCAAATTAGGAACATAGTTTTGCTATGCCTATTTCTTGTATATTCCAGTAGTGTTGTGTAATGGCAAACATGGTGATGTCTTATATTCTACCATGATCTCTTCCCTGGGGTCAGGAGATCGCTCCAGCCTTCCCGAACTTTAAGCAAGCAGCGGTGTGTTTGACGTTTTTACAAAACAAGTTGTGCTGCTTCAGCTGTGTAGTTAATAATAAAAATGTAAAAATCACTTCAGTAGTGACAGTAACAGTGCCCCTGCAGCCCTGCTGTGCGGGGAGGGAGGTGCGAGTTCCAGGGGAACCCCCTTCCAGCACTGTGCATGGACGGTGGGTGGGACCCTGGCCCAATAACTCCTGACTGGGTCTGGAGGTGCCCCCCCCACCCCCTCCATGTACTTTGCAGGCCCCCCCTCAAGTTTAGTCCTACAACTGGTGACAGGAGTACTTTCTAATTTCTAAAGAATCAGTGCAGCTTTGTCTCTGCTAATGACAATTGAACCTACCCACCACAGTATGCAGTATACACCGTCAACCCTCACCAGCACATAGCTGTGGCACTCTGTCCTCGTTCAGGCATTAACTTTGCCAACATCAGTTGTTCACCTCCACCCTCATAATGTCCTCGCACCTACCCCTTATACGTTTTTGGTTTTCAATAGAATTCAGAAAATGTAAAATAAAATTCTAATGTTCTTGCAGTGTGGTACGTAGCCCCTCCATAACACATAGGTTGAGCTTCTAGATCATGCTTTTCTTATGTTCAGTACATGAGTTTAATCTGTCGGTTGTTACCCAGTTAGCAAGTTTTAATTAGATTTACTGCACTTATCTTCTTTAATTATACTTTCCTTTTTGAAAACTGGAGTTTCGAACTAGACAGCAAATGTTTAATGCAGGTTTTAACCAGTAACACCTTACAGTATGTTCCACATGTTAATTGGTTGTGTTCACCTTTGTAATCATTTTTAATTCTTTATAAGGATTTATTTTGGCTATGCACTTTCTCTTACAAAGGTGAAATGCAACAAAGTTTTTGATGCACTTTTTCCTAGTTGATCTTCTGCTAAGTAAAACATTACCATCCTAAAGAAGTGCAAGATCTCCTAGTACACACCATCCAAAGCTGCCCCTTCTTCCAGCGCAGTAGAAGTTTTTATTTTAT
Source organism: Calotriton arnoldi (assembly GCA_963921515.1). Lineage (NCBI taxonomy): Eukaryota > Metazoa > Chordata > Amphibia > Caudata > Salamandridae > Calotriton > Calotriton arnoldi. Next base: position 4,350,103 of record CAWUFW010000086.1, read on the forward strand.
TTTAACATAAGTTAATGAAGTAAAGAATTTAAGGAAATGGAAGAAGCAGGGCTAGCCCAGAGCGAAGTGTTAGAAGGACTATGAAGAAGTAATGTACAAGTAGAGTAGTGCCACATGACTTTTCCATCCTCCTAAAAGTGGTTCATTACTTCCACAAAGAAACATGTGAAAGGAAAGTAGAATCTAAAGTTTCCTGAAAGATGGATCAGACCCACATCAGCCTTCCTTTTCCACTCTTTACCCAGATTTTTGTTATCAATGGAATTAGAAGATTTGACCATTAACAAGTACAGACGCTAGAAATTGCCAGTAACACCTCTTTGGAAAGGTCTGCTGGAAAAGATAATCAGACTTTCACAAAGGCGAAAGGACAGACCAGTTACGAAGCAGCAGAACTGTTGTGATAGAGTAATAGAGTTTTGCCTACTATATACTAATGTAAGTTCTCTGTGTGTCTCATACAGCCTTAGCAGGCCAACCTGCCTCTCTTGTCTTTCCACAAATGTTAATCCCAAATTCACCTCGTGGGCACCTCCAGTTCTATGTGAGTGCTAGCCCAACTATGGACCTCTTCTCAGAGTAATTCTGATTAGTAATTTTCAGGTAATGTGGGCAGACTGGACACAAATTCTTGGTTAAAACCGTCCCTCCACCCAATTGCCTTCTTAAGTCGGAGAGGGTAGGCAGATTTTTTTCTTGACTGCCACATAATAAAGCCTGATTAATTGTTAATGAGCTGTTGCACTTTGTTTCGTTAGCCCTTTTTCAAAGTTTGAAGCACAACTGAGCTTCCTTCCGACTTGTAAATAGCGTGGAATCAGTCCTCCCTTGATGTAAGCACTACTGTCTTGTCATCCATTGCAATGGTTTTGGATAAGCCGAGGTTAGGACCCATGTCTGGAGGCAGAATTCTCGGTAATGATAGTTAAGCCATATCATTGAAGGGGTTTTTGGACTTGATCTGGAGATGTGAAAAATGTTTTTATAGATTCTATAAATACATATAAATATTTATATATAGCTGTATAGTGTACTTATGTATAAAGCAAACAAAATTCCTGTTCTTGCTGATTTTTCTACCATGTTGTAAATTATATTATTTATTTGTTTCCTTATTTTGAAGCAGTGTTTTTATTTTGTCTTTTGTTTTGATTTATTTAATATACAGAGGTGGCAGTTTAACCTCGAGAGCTTAAAGATTCCAGTTTAAATTTGAAAAGGTGGTTTTATTATTGTGCATAAATACATACTAATACTTTGCTTAAGTTTTGTTGTTTGAGTTTTTATTAGTAGGGATGTGACCATTTCTCATGCATGCAATCTTACAGGTTTAAAACCTATGGAATCTTCTCTGACATAAGGCTGTGGGGCATGGAAAGAACCAAAGAAGGTGTTCTAAAACTTTTAGCTGTGAAACCCGCCAGCTGGTGCTAATCAGCTTTGGTCCCTACCTATCCTATTTAGCTACTTTCACATTGGTAAGCGCTGCACGAAAAAGTTCACCTTGGAGACATTAAATGATGCACAGCAAATTCTGACTACGGGACACACAGCTGCCTCTCAGTCCTATACTTCTCGGGATACTTCGCCGTTCTTGACCTTGAAACCCTTTTCTAGGTTTTTGTCAACCGTATCTGAATGGGTGGTACTTCTGTTGAATTGGTTCTCTTCCTTTGTAAAAAGAAGCCCCAACTGGTGGAGATGGAAATGCATGTTTCCCCTTATTTCCGCTGAAATGTGGAGTTCTGCACTACACTTCCCCAATATCATCAATCTAGGTACAACCATTAGAAACATTGATAGCTGTAAAACATGTAGTAACTATTCATCAATTGAACACTTTCCTCCTATCTTGACAACTGAATACCTGAATCTGAAAGAGACACGTTAGTGACAGATTCCTTACCTTAGAATATCCCCAGGCGTCAGGCTGGATCCGGAAAGTTTTTGCGTAGCAGTACCCTTGCGCGTCGGTAGGCCGCGTCGTGCGGCTCCGCGTCCGGCGTCGGGATCGCCGGGATGACGTCGCGGGCAGTACTTAGACGCTGCCCCTGCGCGCTGACGTCAGTTCTTTCTTTTTCCGCACCAGTAAACGCAGATCCGGGAAGAGCAGTGCCCTAGTCATTTTTTGACTAAGTTTTTGGGTGATTTTTCACTGTTTTCTCGAAGTCTCTCGACTCCGAAGGTGTCGGTAGGGATGCCCGGCTTCAAGCCATGCGACGCCTGTGGTCGAATGATGTCGATCACAGACGCGCATCAGGATTGTCTCTACTGCCTCGGCCGCGACCACGACACCAAGTCGTGCCCCGACTGCCGGGCCTTGCATCCGAAGGCTTTGCGAGAGCGGTCTCGAAAGCTCCTCGAGGTCCGGCAGTCGGCTCCGCGCCACACCAAGCCCCGGTCACGCGAGAGGTCAAGGGGCCGGTCGCGGAGTCCTCATCGGTCGTCGGTGTCCAAGTCTTCGCACTCCTCCGGTAAGTCGAAGCATAAGAAGTCGAAGAAGCGTCATCGCTCGACGACTTCCCCTCGCCGGTCTCGCGACTCGGCTGAGGGTCCTGTCGGCACCGCCCCTGCGGCTCCGGGAGTGCCTGTGGAGCCGCCACCGCATTACCCGTCCTTCCCGGGTTCGGGGGCGACTCCGGCCGAGATACAGGAGTTCCTGTCGGCCATGGCCCGCCTCTTCGGGCCTCAAGGTCTCCCCGGTGCGCCTTCGGGCCCCGCGGGCCCTGATGGGGTTTCTCCGGCGACTCCGGTCCCGGCGCCGCCTGTCACACCAGCCTCGGTCCCGGCTCCGGCCCCGGCCTCGGCTCCGGTGCTGCCACAACCCCGATCGACGCCGGTTGACCTGACGACACCTCCACCGGCGCCGATCTCTCCGGTGCCGTTCCCGACGCCATCGGGGCTCCGGGCGGCGTCGTTCCCCGGTTCTCTCCGGATCCGGACACGGCGCCGGACCGGCGTCGCTCGACACCGGCTCCGCCGCTGATGAGACCTTGGGTCCCACATGTCCCTCCTCCTTATTTTGAACCAGAATTGGAGGACGAAGAGAACTGGGAGGGGTCTGATGACCCTCTCACACAGCAATGTGAGTTTGATCAGGACTGGGCTGAGGAGCTTGGGGATGCCAGTGGTCTAGACACCTCCCCTGACTCTGGCATGCTGTCTCCTCCTTCCGTGGCAACGGAGGAGGGAGCAAACTTTGCAACGGTGTTGCGTAGAGCAGCTGGGGCCTTACACCTCCAGCTGCCTACAGTGGCTGTCAGGAATAACATCCTGACGGAAGTGCTTAAGCCGGCGGCTACCTCCTCGGAGCCACTGCTGCCGTTTAACGAGGCGCTTTCAGACGTTCTTTTGGGCACCTGGTCCAAGCCCACCACAGGGGCTCCTGTGGATAGGAACGTGGCCCGACGCCATCGCCCTGCTCCGGGCGACCCCCTGTTCCTCTCCCAACACCCCACCCCTGAGAGCTTGGTGGTCCAAGCCTCTGCTTCCCAAAGCGCCTTCCCTACCGCTCCCGGATAGGGAATCCAAACGCCTGGATCAATTTGGGAAGAAGGTCTTTTCTTCCTCCAGTGCTGGCTTGCGGTCCGTCAACACCACTTGCCTCTTGGGCCGATATTCCCACTCCTTGTGGGACTCGGTGGCGCAAGTTCTGCCCCAGTGTCCTGAGGAGGTCCAGACACTGCTTTCCCGCACCATTGCGGAGGGAAGAGATGCGGCAAAGTACACCATCAGATGTGGCCTTGATACCGCCGACTCGCTAGGCAGATCGCTTGCAACGACCGTGGTACTGCGCCGTCACGCCTGGCTGAGAACCACTGGTTTCTCGGGTGATTTCCAAAACACTCTTATGGACATGCCCTTTGATGGGGTCGGTCTTTTTGGGAACAAGGCAGACCATGCGCTGGAGCGCTTTAAGGACTCGCGGGCTACTGCCAAGTCCCTGGGCCTTTCTGCTGTACGCCCTCCGCAGCCGTCTGCTTTTCGCCCCTTTCGTGGCCACGGAAGGGGCGCCCAGTCACGTCCGCTGCCCAGCCACCGGCCCGCGCAGCAAACGTCTTCGCGTGGCCGAGGACGTGGCTCCCGCCGTGGCGGGTCAGGCAACCAGCGTGCGGGTCAGGCCACCAACCCCGTCCGCGGCCTCCAAGCCCTCCTAGTCCTTCTTTTCAGGTGCACAGCACGCCAGTAGGGGGCAGGGTCCGCCATTACCTTCACCACTGGCGTGCCATCACCTCGGACAGGTGGGTCTTGGACATTGTCCGAAGGGGCTACTCCTCCCCTTCGAGACCATCCCCCAGCCATGCCACCTCAATTCCACCGCATGTCAGGGGATCACTTGGTGCTTCTTCAGAAGGAAGTTGCGGCCCTCTTGGCCAAGAGGGCCATCGAGCGCGTTCCGACCCCAGAAGTAGGATGTGGTTGCTACTCCCACTACTTTCTGGTGCCCAAAAGGACAAGGAGGACATGCGTCCTATCTTGGACCTCCGGAACGTCAATCGCTTCCTCCGGAAGGAGAAGTTCAAGATGCTCACCCTAGCTCAGGTCTTGACTGCCCTCGACCCTGGAGACTGGATGGTAGCGTTGGACTTGCAGGACGCATATTTCCACATCCTCGTCCTGCCGGCCCACCGGCGTTACCTGCGGTTCACGGTAGGCCTCGAGCATTTTCAGTTCACCGTGCTCCCTTTGGCCTTACCAGCGCCCTCGGGTGTTCACGAAAGTGATGGCGGTGGTCGCAGCTCATCTGCGCCGGGCAGGGGTTCCAGTCTTCCCCTACCTCGACGACTGGCTGCTGAAGGCGGGCTCGTCCCAGGCAGTCGTCTCCCACCTCCAGACTACGGCCGAACTCCTGCACTCGCTGGGTTTCGCCATCAACGTGCCGAAGTCGCACCTGATTCCTTCTCCACAGCTCCTTTTCATCGGAGCAGTTCTGGACACGACGCAGTTTCGGGTCTATCCTCACGAACGGCGAGTCCGGGATATTCAGGCTATGATTCCGATCTTTCGGCCTTTATCCTGGGTTTCGGTACGGATGACCCTGAGGCTGCTGGGCCTCATGGCCTCCTGCATCCTGCTGGTCGATCATGCCAGATGGCATATGCGGGCTCTGAGTGGGACCTGAAGTTCCAGTGGGCGCAGCACCAGGGCAACCTGTCCGATCACATCCAGATCTCGGAGGGGACTGCAAAACCGTTGCAGTGGTGGCTCTCGAACCGGCAATGTGTCATGGGCAGATCCCTCTCCCTTCCCCAGCCAGAGCACACAGTTGTGACGGACGCGTCCCTTCTGGGATGGGGCGGTCACATGGGAGAGGCGGAGATCAGAGGCCTCTGGTCTCCAGCGGAGTCCCGGCTCCATATCAACATTCTGGAGCTCCGGGCGATCCGACTTGCACTCAAGGCATTCCTTCCCTCTGTCAAAGGGAAGGTAGTGCAGGTGTTCACAGACACCACCGCCATGTGGTACTGCAACAAACAGGGCGGGGTGGGGTCGTGGACCCTATGTCAGGAGGCTCTGCGCCTCTGGACATGGCTGGAACATCAGGGCATATTCCTGATGGTTCAACACCTGGCAGGTTCCCTGAACGCCAGGGCGGACAAACTCAGCCGCAGGTGCATGATGGATCACGAATGGCGTCTTCACTCGGAGGTGGCGCAAGGTCTCTTTCAGCAGTGGGGAGAGCCTTGGTTAGATCTGTTCGCCACCGAAGAGAACGCGCAATGTCAGCAGTTCTGCGCGTTGGAATTTCCAAGGCGGCACTTGCTCGGCGACGCTTTTCGTCGCGAGTGGAGTTGCGGTCTGTTGTACGCCTTTCCGCCTATACCACTTCTACCCAGAGTGTTGAAGAAGATTCGGCACGACCGGGCCCAAGTCATTCTTGTGGCTCCGGACTGGGCTCGAAGAGTTTGGTATCCCGAGCTACTCAGTATGAGCGTCGATCCCCCGATCCGTCTGCCTCTTCGGGAGGATCTTCTGTCGCAGCAGCAGGGGACGGTCCTCCACCCGAACCTGTCCAGTCTACACCTGCTTGCGTGGAGATTGAGCGGCGGCAGTTGATTCCTTTCAACTTGCCTCCCGAAGTTTGTGATGTGATTCTGGCGTCCCTCCACTAAGGTGGTATACGCCTGCAGGTGGAACAAGTTTGTGGCATGGTGCACAGCAAAGGCTGTGAATCCCCTTTCTGCCCCTCTTTCTGAGGTTCTTCTGTTCCTTCTTTCTCTGGCCCAACAGGGTTCTGCCCTGGGTACCATCAAGGGCTATCTTTGTGCAATTTCGGCCTTCCTCAGGCTTCCTGATCAGCCCTCTATTTTTAAGTCCCCTGTTGTTAACAGGTTTCTTAAAGTCATTACACACCTCTTTCCTCCTGTTCCGTTTATAATGCCTCAGTGGGACTTAAATTTGGTTCTTACTTTCTTAATGTGCGCTCCCTTTGAGCCTCTGCATAACTGTCCTCTTCGTCTTCTTACTCTGAAGACAGCCTTTCTGGTAGCCATCACCTCCGCTCGGCAGGTGAGTGAGCTCCAGGCTCTTTCATGCAAACCCCCTTTCTGTCTGTTCATCCAGACAAGGTTGTTCTTAGGACGCGTCCGTCCTTCTTGCCAAAGGTGGTTACTGCCTTCCACATTGGGCAGACCATCACTTTGCCCACCTTCTTTCCGCCTCCGCATCCTTCCAGAGAGGAAGAGAGGCTCCACCGTCTGGACCCAAAACGTGCGCTTTCCTTTTACATCAACCGCACACAACAGTTCCGGGTGGATGGCCAGCTCTTTGTTGGCTACGTGGGCGCCAAAAAAGGTCGGGCGGTACACAAAAGGACCATCTCCCGCTGGGTCATCTTGTGTATCAAGGCCTGCTATTCTTTGGCTAAGAAGGAGCCTCCTGTTGGGCTGCGTGACCATTCCAACAGGGCAACGGCTGCTACCACGGCTTTAGGCCGCGGTGTTCCGTTACAGGATATATGTCAGGCAGCTACGTGGGCCTCGCTGCACACGTTTACCAAACATTACTGCCTTGACAGCCAGGTCCGGAGGGACGGCTTCTTTGGCCGTTCTGTCCTCCGGGACTTCCTTGTCTGAATCTGTTCGCAGACCCACCACCGGGGTTGGTATTGCTGGGGTATCTATTCTAAGGTAAGGAATCTGTCACTAACGTGTCTCTTTCAGATGCACAAGTTACTAACTTGTGTAACGATATATCTGTAAGAGACAGTAGTTAGTGACCGATTCCTTACCGCCCCACCCATCCTCCCCGTTCTGCGAACTGATTTCTAGGGTTAAGGACATCCCTTTCAGGGCCCTAGTATTTTTCAGACACCTAGGTCAGCTTCTTGCATGGCTCTGCGTTCCTGGCGCGGAAAGTCGTGTACAGAACTGACGTCAGCGCGCAGGGGCGGCGTCTAAGTACTGCCCGCGACGTCATCCCGACGCCGACGACGGATGCGGAGCCGCACGACGCCGCCTACCGACGCGCAAGGGTACTGCTACGCAAAAACTTTCCGGATCCAGCCTGACGCCTGGGGATATTCTAAGGTAAGGAATCTGTCACTAACTACTGTCTCTTACAGATATATCGTTACACAAGTTAGTAACTTGTGCTTTCTGCTTGAACCTGAATATTATATTTATCTGAAAGAAACATGTTAGTTATAGATTCCTTACCTTAGAATTACCCCCCAGGCGTCAGACTGGATCCGGAAAGTTTTTTCGTCCGGGTGGCGTCGGTCGGCTCTGCGTCCGTCGTTGGCGTCGTGGTCGCCCGGATGACGTCAGTTCTTTCTTTTTCCGCGCCAGCCAGCGCAGATCCGGAGAGAGCGGTACCTCCAGTCACTTTTTGACTGAACTTTTTGAGCGACTTTTGTCGACGTCTTTTTGAGTCCTAACGACTCCTGGTGCACGTAGGGATGTCCGGCTTCAAGGCTTGCGGTTCCTGTACCCGACTGATGTCGGTTACGGATCCGCACCGCGTGTGCCTCTTTTATCTGGAGCGTGACCACGACCCCAAGTCGTGCTCCGACTGCCGGTTCATGACTCCGAAGGCTTTGCGGGAGCGGTCCCTAAAGCTACTTGAGCGCAGGCAGTCGGCTCCGCGCCGTTCGAGGTCCCGGTCGCGAGGGAGGTCGAGGGACCGTTCGAGGAGCCATCGTCACTCTTCTAAGTCTTCGCACTCGGGGTCAGGTAAGTCTTCGCACAAGAAGAAGTCAAAGAAGCATCGTCGCTCTTCGACTTCTCCTCGTCGGTCGGCTGACGAGACGAGGGATGCGGGCGGTGCCCCTCCCGAAGAGTCGACTCCGGGCTTCCCTCCCTTCCCGGGACCCGGAGCGACTCCTGCCCAGCTTCGTAAATTTTATGAGGCGATGCACGCCATCTTTGCGCAGCCCGAACCCGCCGGCGCGCCTTCGGGCCCCGCGGACTCGGTTGGGGAACCTAGGCTTTCTCCTCCGACGGCTCCGGCCCCAGCGCCGCATGCCCCCCTTGGATCCAGGCCTGATCCGGATAGGCACCGGTTGACCTTATTACACCTCCACCGGCGCCGCTTCCTCCAGCACCGCAGCCGATGCCAGTCGTGCCCCCGGCCGGCGTCGACCCCGACCTCCATCCTGATGTGGAGCTGGACCGGCGTCGCCCGACGCCGGATCCGGCGCCGAGTGGGGTTTTTGTGCTCCTGTTCACTCCTGGGGTCCCTTTTCGGCCAGATTGGCACCCAGAGGAGGAGGACTGGGAGGGGTCAGGTGACCCTCTGACTGATCAGCTAGAATCTTAGCAGGACTGGAGAGAGGAACTGGGGGATGCCAGTGGTCTAGACACCTCCCCTGACCTTGGCATGTTGTCTCCTCCTACCGTGGCTACGGAGGAGGAGGGAGCGTCATAGGCAGTGGTGTTGCTTAGGGCGGCCGAGGCTCTCGTGCTTCCTACGGTGGCAGTCAGGACTAACCTTCTGACAGAGGTGCTTCAGCCGGCTGCGAGCTCTTCGGAGCCCCTGCTGCCGTTTAATAAGGCACTTACCGACGTCCTTTTGGGCACCTGGTCCAGGCCCAACACGGGGGCTCCCGTGGATGGGATGATTGCCCGACGCCACCGCCCCGCTCCGGGCGACCCCACTTTCCTCTCCCAACACCCCACCCCTGAGAGCTTGATGGTCCAAGCCTCCACTTCCAAGAGCGCATTCCCTACCGCTCCACCGGAAAGGGAATCCAAGAAGCTGGATCATCTTGGAAAGAAGATTTTCTCTTCCGCCAGCTTGGGACTGCGGTCGGTAAACACCACATGTCTATTGGGCCGTTATTCCCACTCTGTATGGAACACGGTTGCGCAGGTGCTGCCTCGGTGTCCAGAGGAGGCCCGGACAGTGCTCTCCCAGGCTATTGCCGCCGGGAGGGATGCGGCGAAGTTTACCATCCGTTGTGGGCTGGATACCGCCTACTCTCTAGGCAGGACAATTTCCACGTCAGTAGCCCTTCGACGCTACGCCTGAATGAGATCGACTGGCTTTTCTGGGGATGTCCAGAATACCCTCATGGACATGCCTTTTGATGGCAGTCGCCTTTTTGGCGACAAAGCGGACAATGCTATAGAGCGTTTCAAGGACTCACGGGCTACGGCCAAGTCCTTGGGCCTCTCCAGCCACCCTGCGCAGTCTGCTTTTCGCCCCTTTCGTGGCTACTTAAGGGGTGCCCCACTACGTCCCGCCCAGAGCCACAGGCCGCAGCAAGTTTCCCAATCTTCGCGCGGCCGGGGACGTGGGAACCACCGCCGTGACTCAGGGGGCCAGCGGGCGGGCCAGTCCACCAACCCCCCTTCTGCAGCAGCCTCCAAGCCTTCCTAGTCCAACTTTTCAGGCCCATCAAACGCCAGTGGGCGGCAGGATCCGCCATCACCTCCCCCACTGGCGCACCATCACGTCGGACAGGTGGGTGTTGCAGATAGTCCGAAGGGGCTACTCCCTCCCCTTCGAGGCTACCCCTCCAGCCATGCCACCCCAATACCACCGTATGTCGGAGGATCACCTGGGCCTTCTCCAACAGGAAGTTACTGCTCTCTTGGCCAAGGGAGCCATCGAGCGCGTTCCTGTCAAAGAAAGTAGGTCGTGGTTGTTACTCCCGCTACTTTCTGGTGCCCAAGAAGGACAAGGGCCTGCGTCCTATCTTGGATCTCAGGAACGTCATCCGCTTCCTCCGGAAGGAGAAGTTCAAGATGTTGACACTCGCTCAGGTCTTGTCTGCCCTCGACCCTGGAGACTGGATGGTAGCGTTGGACTTGCAGGACGCTTATTTCATCCCCGTCCAGCCGACCCACCGGCGTTACCTGCGGTTCACGGTAGGCCAAGAGCATTTTCAGTTTACTGTGCTCCCCTTTGGCTTTACCAGCGCCCCTCGGGTGTCCACGAAAATGATGGCGGTGGTCGCAGCTCATCTGTGCAGATCAGGGGTTCCAGTCTTCCCCTATCTCGACGACTGGTTGTTGAAGGCGGGCTCACCCCAGGCTGTCGTCTCCCACCTCCAGACTACGGCCGACCTCCTGCATTCGCTGGGTTTCACCATCAATGTGCCGAAGTCACACCTGACTCCCTCTCAGAAGCTCCTTTTCATCAGAGCGGTTCTGGACACGACGCAGTTTCGGGTCTATCCTCCCAAGCAGCGAGTCCGGGATATTCGGGCTATGACTCCGATCTTTCAGCCCCTATCCCAGGTTTCGGTCAGGATGACTCTGAGGCTGCTGGGCCTCATGGCCTCCTGCATCCTGCTGATCGATCATGCCAGGTGGCATATGCGGGCTCTGCAGTGGGACCTGAAGTTCCAGTGGGCGCAGTATCAGGGGAATCTGTCCGAATGCGTCCAGATCTCGGAGGGCACTGCACGTCAACTGCAGTGGTGGCTCACGAACCAGGATTGGGTCAACGGCAGATCCCTCTCCCTTCCCCAACCAGAGCACACAGTGGTGACGGACGCCTCCCTTCTGGGATGGGGGGGTCACATGGGAGAGGCGGAGATCAGAGGCCTCTGGTCTCCGGCGTAGTCCGGACTCCATATCAACCTTCTGGAGCTCCGGGCGATCCATCTTGCACTCAAGGCATTCCTTCCCTCTGCCGGGAAAGAGTAGTGCAGGTGTTCACGGACAACACCACCGCCATGTGGTACTGCAACAAACAGGGCGGGGTGGGGTCCTGGACCCTATGTCAAGAGGCCCCTCCGCCTCTGGACATGGCTGGAACATCAGGGCATATCCCTGGTGGTTCAACACCTGGCAGGTTCACTGAATTCCAGGGCGGACGAACTCAGCCGCAAGTGCATGATGGATCACGAATGGTGTCTGCACTCGGAGGTGGTGCGAGGTCTCTTTCGACAGTGGGGAGAGCCTTGGTTAGATCTATTCGCCACCAAAGAGAACGCGCAATGTCAGCAATTCTGCGTGTTGGAATTTCTAAGGCGGCACTCGCAAGGCGACGCTTTTCGTCGCAAGTGGAGTTGCGGTCTGTTGTACGCCTTTCCGCCTATACCACTTCTGCCCAGAGTGCTGAAGAAGATCAGGCGCGACCGGGCCCAAGTCATTCTGGTGGCTCCGGATTGGGCACGAAGAGTCTGGTATCCCGAGCTACTCAACATGGCCATCGATCCTCCGATTCCACTGCCTCTTTGGGAGGATCTTCTGTCGCAGCAGCAGGGGACGGTCCTCCACCCGAACCTGTCCAGCCTCCACCTCCTTGCGTGGAGATTGAGCGGCGGCAGTTGACGTCTTTTGACTTTCCTCCCGAAGTTTGTGACGTAATCTTGGCAGCCAAGCGTCCCTCTACTAAGATGGTATACGCCTGCCGGTGGAACAAATTTGTGGCATGGTGCACAGCAAAGGCTGTGGATCCCCTTTCTGCCCCTCTTTCTGAGATTCTCTTGTTTCTCCTTTCTTTGGCCCAGCAGGGCTCTGCTCACTATCAAGGGCTATCTCTCGGCCATTTCTGCCTTCCTTCGGCTTCCAGATCAGCCTTCTCTTTTCAAGTCCCCGGTTGTAAATCGTTTCTTGAAAGGCATAACTCATCTCTTTCCTCCTGTTCCCTTCGTTATGCCTCAGTGGGACTTGAATCTGGTCTTAACCTATTTAATGTGCGCTCCCTTTGAGGCGCTTCACAACTGTCCTTTGAGGCTTCTGACTCTTAAGACTGCATTTCTGGTAGCCATCACATCTGCCAGATGAGTGAGTGAGCTCCAGGCTCTTTCCTCTAAGCCTCCTTTCCTGTCTGTACATCGGACAAGGTGGTTCTCAGGACCCGTCCATCCTTCCTTCCTAAGGTTGTCACTGCCTTTCACATTGAGCAGACCATCACTTTGCCAACCTTCTTTCCGCCTCCGCATCCTTCGAAAGAAGAAGAGAGGCTCCACCGTCTGGACACAAAACGTGCGCTTTCCTTTTATCTGGATCGCACCAAACAGTTCCGGGTGGATGACCAGCTCTTTGTTAGCTACGTGGGCGCCAAGAAAAGTCGGGCCGTACACAAGCGGACTATCTCCAGATGGGTCGTTTTGTGTATCAAAGCCTGCTATTCTCTGGCAAAGAAGGAGCCTCCAGTGGGGCTGCGCGCCCATTCCACCAGGGCGACGGCAGCAACTACTGCTTTAGGACGGGGAGTTCCTCTAAATGACATCTGTCATGCAGCTACGTGGGCTTCGTTGCACACATTTACGAAACACTACTGCCTTTACAGCCAAGTCCGGAGAGACGACTTCTTTGGCCGTTCGATTCTCCAGGACTTTCTGGTGTGATCTTGGTTCGCAGACCCACCTCCGGGGTTGGTATTGCTGGGGTATCTATTCTAAGGTAAGGAATCTATAACTAACATGTTTCTTTCAGATGAACAAGTTACTTACCTTCGGTAACGATATATCTGTGAGAAACATAGGTTAGTTATAGATTCCTTACCTCCCCACCCATCCTCCCCGTTCTGCGAACTGATTTCTAGGGTTAAGGACATCCTTTCAGGGCCCTAGTTTTGTGCACCAGTGGTCAGTGTCTTGCATGGCTCTGCGTTTCTGGCGCGGAAAGTCGTGTACAAAACTGACGTCAGCGCACGAGGGCGGCGTCTAAGTAGCTGCTGTGACGTCATCCCGGCGACCACGATGCCAAGGACGGACGCGGAGCCGACCGACGCCACCTTTCGACGCGCAGAGGTACTGCTGACGAAAAAACTTTACGTATCCAGTCTGACGCCTGGTGGGTAATTCTAAGGTAAGGAATCTATAACTAACCTATGTTTCTCACAGATATATCGTTACCTAAGGTAAGTAACTTGTTCATTAAGTGCACAATTGCAGTGCCTCTGGGGTCTCTAGAATATTGCCATAACAAACAAAAATACTATTAAAAAATGGACTTGTGTGACCATTATTCTCTGTACAAAAAAAGGAATCAGGATGGCTTAAGGGGAATGACCTATTTATTTTTAAAAAAGGGCCTTAAGTAACGTTCTGTATTTTGGCAGTTTGTTTAATCTGCATATTTAATGTAAGCTTGATCTTTTCCCTGGCAGAAGCCATTGAGCTGCTTTATTGCATAGTATCCACACTCTCTTAAGGTTGATGTGCTACCTTCATGCTGTGCGGTATCCATGAAACCTTCTGTCCCTTCTAGTGAGGCTGGTTATTCCCCATTCCATACTGAAGGTGACGTTAAGATACGATCCACATTAGACCCCAAGCAACAAATTCTTAGTTTGGCCTAAAGAGTCAACTTCAGCAGCTCAACGTGCTAAATTAGTGCATGTCCCCAACAGGCCTGCTGGCCTTGAATAGTCTTACCCAACCCAATGGCAGGTGCTGGAGGACGGGGGTGATTCGCCACAGGCTCCGGTCTCCTGAAGCTGAAGGTCTGCGACCTTGTGCGGTCTTTCTCTGATGTGTCATGCCTCCTTAGTCTCCAGACAGCTTTTATCTGTGTCAGTCATCCTCTCTGGGTATCCTTTAGCAACCATAAGTGTTCTTCACAGCAGCCTGGGCACGACGATTCAGCACTGTGGTTGTGCCGCCATAGTGGCCACCTGCTGGCAGACACGAGGTCAGCTGTTTCATCTGCACCAGGGTGACCGCTCTAATTTCATGGTGCCCCCTCCTCCTGGCTCATTGGGGTCTCTGAATTTTCCGTTCAAGGGCGACGGCCCTAATTTCATAGTGGCACCCTCCTGACATACAGGGGTCACAGACTTCTCCTCTTGAGAGCAACAGCCCTAATTTCACACTGGCCCCCTTCTGACTCTCGGGGATCACTAATATCTCTGCACAAGGGCGACAGCCCTAATTTCACATTGACCCCCTCCTGACACACGAGACGCCAACTTCTCCATGCAGCGGTCCCAATGGATGTTTCACATTATCCGCAACTTATATCCACTCAGCAGGATCACCTCTGGGCCTCACTCCCTCCAGGCGCTCTCCTCTTCTGCACAGGGTCCGGTGGTGTTGACAGACCGGTAGAAGGCTGGTGCTCCCAGCTCAGGGCAAGTGGTCTTGACTTCATGGGTGATGGCCCCCTCACCCAGCAGGAAGACCAGCAGACCTTGATCCCTAGTTCTGGTTCCAGCAGCTAGAAGTGTTGGTGATCTTCTTCCCTGTTGTACAGTGCTGTTGAACAACCTATGTGACTCACCTTAATACTCTAAATACATACACTGATTTGATTTAGATCTGGTCCTTTGATATTCCTGTTGTGGATGTCAACTTTTTTTAAGTGCCCTCTCCCCCATCATGCCCTTTGTCAAACGGACAGCCGGCCACACCAGGAGCTACTCCAATTTTGGTTGACCATTAACACAGCCAAGATGGAACCAGGGATCACACCTGTCGGTTGGCCTCCATTGAAATATGTCTCAGAAATGTTCAAAGGCCTAAGACATCCTGTTAGAGGCTGGCTTACTATATGGTGCACGCTTATTTAAGTGATCCACCTTGTACTAATCCAGACAACCCTTATGGTGATTTTAGTGGCCTTTGATAACCTTTGAAAGCTCTCAAAGTTGTAGCTGTTGAGAGCAGCCTTCAGGCTTATCTTGAAGGAGTGTAAAGCAGCTTGTTTTACCAACTTAAACAGTAGTGTAGGTTAGATGAAAAGAAGCCACACACTGTTTATAAAACATAGGTCTTATTTATTTCACACACTTTCACTAACACATTGATATATACCCGGAGATATCAACACAACACAAGAATACTTTGCAAGATTACAGTTAGTAGCACAAATAATACCTGGTCTCCAGGGGGAGACCAAACCATATATTAAGAAAGTGGAATGCGAACTGCAAAGGAGAACGGGACTTAGGCCAGAAGACTCAGACAAGCTGGGGACACAAGGAGCCACCCATGGTAAGTACCCAGGAACCCCACGAAGGCTGTGTGCACAGTGGAAACATAGCCATGTGCCCAATGGAAGTCGTTGGAGAGGTTGCAGTTTTAAAGAAGGACCCTTCCCAGAGGACCCCGAAGACAGAAGGTTGGAGAGCCACCCCACCCGTGGATTCCTCAGGACCAAGTTACATGCACCAGGGAAGCCAGGTGCATAGGGGTGAAGTGACGTCGGAACGTGCCATGACAGCAATGGGATATGTCGAAGAAGATGCCTCTGGAGGAGATGGCGAAGGAGTCCGGTGGAATCCAAGGGTGAATTCTGGAAGTGAAGACCTTGCAAGCAGAGGGGACAGAGTGTATGCCACTCGGAGGTGACCAGGAGGCACGGAAACACATTGCCCACCGATGTCAAGAGGTTCTGAAGAGACAACGGTGACCTTGTAGCTGTGAGGACCAGGTGATGCTGAGGAAGACCAAGAGCCGTTCATGAGCTGTTCCACGTTGGATGTCGGTGTCTAGGTGTTCGGTGTCCGGCTGGAGCACCAACAAGCCTTGGTAGCCGCAACTGGCGTGGAAGATGAAAAGGAGCAAATGTTGGGCCCAGGGAACTCACCAAATGCAGGAGAGTGAGAGCAGGCCCCGAGCAAACAGGTGAGCCCACTGAAGCAAGAGAAGACCCTCAGGAAGACCCACAAGCCAAAGGCACAGGAGTCGCAAGAGGACCTCGAGCAGCTCATCAAAGATGCAGGCCCACGGTGCAGAGGATGCAGTGACGGTGCTGATCGAGGTGCTGGAGGCTGGAGCTTCTTGTAGCACGAAGATCTCTGGAGTGCAGAGCCAACAAGCCTTGGCAACAGCAAGTCTACGCGGTGCACAGGGGTTTGGTCCCAGCAGGCCCAACGAGGGATAGTGTCCTCAAAATTTCTGAGAAGACAGGTCAGGCCTCTAGGGAGCTGCAGAACAACCACCTGTGTTGCTGTACCTCGGGAAGTCCGTAGGACGACAGGAGCAGCAAACCAGTCCGCTTTGTTGCAGGGCCTAGAGATGCAGGGGAGGGACTTCTTCACTCCAAGGGAGATTTCTTCGGATGTCCTTAATGCCCACAGGTCTTCTGGAGAACCTGGATGAAGCACAGACACAGACGACGAACAAGACTTGATGAACAGTGAGACCAGGAGCAGCAGGAATCTTCCTTGATGCAGTCACTGTTCCAGTCGAAGTCCAAGTGTCCAGACAACTGAAGAGCGACGTAGTTTCAGAGTTGAGTCTAGTCCCATGACAACTCTGAGGACCCACCCAAAGTGGAGCCCTTAAGTCCTAAGGAAAGGGTTGGAATGACTCTGGGTCCGTCCCAGAGGAGGGGCTGGACAGAGGGGAGAATACCTCCATGTCTTTTGTACAGTTTTACACCTGGACTGTTTCAAACTGGAGTATGCAAAGAGGCCACCAAATGTGCGCTTCAAAGCAGTCTGGTGACGCTGGCAAGCTCCCCCACCCCAGCCCAATACACTAAAGTCCTGTCTGGGAGGTGGTCACACCTCCCTGTGACAGGAAACCTATTGTTCTACCTTCTCCTGCTCAAGCTTGGCTCAGCAGCAGGAGGGCAGAATCGTGTCTGTGGTCGACAGTACCACTAGCTTGCTGGCAGACCCTGAAAGGCTGTTACCGGGAGTACAGGGGGTCCCCTAAGGGAGGCCCCCAGTACAGGGATCATACTTCCAACATTAGAATCGGTATTGGGGTATGATTCCAGCATGTTTGATACCAAACTTGACCTGGTTCAGTCCAAGCCACTATATAGTGAGGCATCTTGTAATGACTGATGTCCACTATATGTCTAAAAATGGCTGACCGCACTTACAAAGCCTGGAGAATCGACTTCGGGGTTTGTAGGGGTGTCCTGCTCATGCAGGGGCACACTCACACATGTAACCAAGCACCCTGCCCTCAGGGCTGAAGAGTCTGCCATAGGGGTGACTTATAGGTTTTAAGTGCAGTGACCTCAGATATAAGGAAACTTACATCTGTCGTGAGAGGTGCAATCACCAGCTCACACAGGCTGCAATGGCAGGCCTGTAGTCACAGTTTAAGTGGACTACCATAGGTGGCACTATACATGCTGCAGCCCATGAGAGACCCCTGGTGTGCCTATGCACTGGGTACCTTAGTTCCATATACTAGGGACTTACAAGGGTACACCAGTAGCCAATTGTGGTGGTACCAAAGTACTTACCATGTCAATTTAGGGGAGAAAGCTCAGTTGCTGGGGTCCTTATTAGCAGGATCCTAGCAGACTAGGTCAAAAACACACTGACACCAGGCAAAAAGTAGGGGTAACCATGAAAGCAGATCCTACTTTCCTACACATCCCCACTCTCATGATTCCCTAGTCCTACAGTGTCAACCTTATCAGCCCATCTCGCTTTGCAGTGGGCCCTACTGACCAGTAACTCTTCCTGTAATCAGAGATCGTTAACGTGCACAGAGGATGCTCTGCTCCATTGTTTGGTTTTCCACCCAAGCCCCCAGGAATGTCGTCAATCATCATTTCCTGTCTGGTGGTTGCAGTCCACGTCTCATCTAGCCTTTCCATTCCCTATTCTTCCAAAATATAGCCCACAATCCTCCATGTCATGTACCATGCACAGGCACACATACCTCCCAGCACAAACATGCTACACAAAGTGAACATGCTATGTAGGCCAAAGGTGAGTTAAGTACACAGCAGCAGAACTTTACATAAGTGGCCTGGTAGGCATCACTCCAGCAGCAGGTAAAGCACCTCTTCGCACTAGTGATTATTACCACACAAAATGGGTATGCTGCCACCACTGCCCTTGTGTCACTTAACTCGTGGCAAGGTCAGTAGCCCTCTACCAATATGAGGCTAGTGCTTGTACATTACAGGTTGCTTTTCTTCAAAGAAGCTTTGATTCATAGGCTACTGTGTGACTCCTCTTTTAGTTCACAGTGTGCATGGGCACCGATTCCATCCTTAGATTGTTTTCTTCCACCTTTGGGTGTGTTCAGTAACAGCTCTGAGATCAACACATGCCTCCTGGCTTTCTCAGGCCTGTCTGTTTTTTAATGTTGACACCAACGATTGGAGAACAGTCTTTGCATGTTGTTGGGCAGTACTCGACTGACCATAAGGGATCAAATCGAGGCATAGGAAGATCATGCAACCGACTAAAGACTCGGTTGAGTGCCCTCACCCCTCCACAATAGTCTCCGGGGGGATCAGTTCACTCTTTCTCTGACACGGAGTCATTATGGGGAGGGAGACCCTTATGATCAACTTGCTGGGGCAGGAGCTGAGGGCGACTTGTGGGACGACTAATGTTGACCCACAAGTTGAGTCAGACCTCGAGCCTTATCCAACATAGTCACCCCCGATGCTTCTACTGCTTGTCACACTGCTATTCAGAGGGTGGCTCACCATCATAAGGTTGAGATGCATGTCTTTAAAGATGGTGATGTCTTTTTAGTGGAAACCTTTTCAAAAACAGATCGTACAGTACAGTTTCAACCAATGCTCAAGGGCTTGCTCACAACAGCTCAGAGAACTTTAAATATCTCGTCAAAGCCAAGGAAGTTACGCCATGGGTGAAGAGGAAGTTTAAGGCATCTCTCAATGACCCTCTCTACATTAGCAGACACATCCCTCCAGATTCCCTCGTGGTACATACCATAAGGAAATGGGCATCCTCCCAAGCAACAAAGGACCCACTGCCTCCAGATAAGAAGAGTGATCATATTGAGGCTGCTAGTAAGAGTCACAGTATAGGCAACTATCCAATGGCAGATTGCTAGCTCTGTAGGTTTGCTCTCATGATTTGAAAGGTACAGTTAGAAGGAAATGGAGTCTCTTGTACAGCAACTTCCTGAAGTCTATGAAAAGAAGGGTGAGAAACTAGTTGCTGAGGGAAGTATAATTGCCAATGCAAATAATGAGTGCGCCCTAGATGAGGCACATACTGCTTCCTGCAGTGTAGACCGCATACATGGCTTCTCGTCTCAGGTTTCAAACCAAAAGTATAACAGCACCTTCTTATCATGCCATTCGATGGGGAACATCTCTTTGGTCCCCAAGTGGACTAGATGTTAGAAAAGGTCAAGAAAGATACTGAGATCGCACATTTCATGGGAGCACTACAATGAACAACACCCAGGGGCTCATTTTATAGGCACCAGGCGCAAGAGTTATGAATAAGACAACACCTCCTGGTCAACGCAATACCATCTGATAGAGACTTCTAGCCACAGATTCCTTACCTTATAATACTCCCAGGCGTCAACCTGGATCCGGAAGATTTTTCATGAACAGTACCCCTGCGCACCAGTGGGTGGAGTCTATCATCCGCATTCGGTGACGTTGTCCACTCCGGAAATGACATTGAGGTACCTATATAAGCGCCACCAAGGCACGCTGTCAGTTTTTTTCTTCCCACGCCAGCTGGCGCTGATCCAGAGAAGAGCTATCCCTCTGTTGTTTTTTGACAGGCTTTTTTGACATTTTGTTGACTATTTTTGAGGTTTACCTCCTGGGGTGTCAAGGAATGTCTTCGTACAAGTCTGGTTTTAAGCCCTGCGGCGCATGTCACCGACCGATGTAGATGACAGACCGGCACCTCGTTGTCTGTGGTATCTGGAGCACGACCACGTCACCAAGGCGTGTTCCAGTTGCCAGGCCATGGCTCCGAAGCCTTTGATGGAGCAGTCCCTGAAGTTAGTAGCGGCTTGGCGTGCAACTCTGCGGAAGTAGAGATCCTGGTCTAGGGGAAGGTTCCGGGATCGTTCGCAGAGCAGAACCCAAAGTCCTCCTCGTCCCATTCGAAGTCCTCAGGACACTCGGGTAGCAGGCACAAAAAGAAGAACAAGAAGTCAAAGTGCTCTTCGACTTCTCCTCGTCCATCAGCCGACGAGACGAGGGAACCCCGGCGTTTTAGACTTCATTCCCCGGAACCTGCACCTGGGCCGACTCTGCACCTCCACAAATTTCCGAAGGCCTGAGTGACCACTGCCCAATTGAAAGAGTTTTATGAGGCCACGCGCCTCGTATTTGAGCGGCCTGACCCCATCGACGCGACTTTGGGCCCCGTGGGGTCAGAGGGGGCCTTGTCTGGTTTTGCGCTGGCAGCTAAGGTCCCGGCGCCAATGGGGCCCAGAAATCCATTCCTGGATCTGGACCGACACCGGTTGTGCCATCTCGACCTTCCCTGCTGAAGCTCCCGGCAGCATCATCCCTGACTTCGACACGGAGCCGGAGGGGCGTCGCCCAACTTTGATGCCAGTAGGAGACTTGCCTCCTAGATTGGAGCCTGAGCCTTATTTTCATTGGACAGGCTTCGGGGAAGACTGGGAGGGGTCGCTGGACCCTTTAGAATACCAGCCCTATGAGGAAGAACAGTGTGTGGTCTGGTGTGATGACCTGGGTGAGGCCAGCGGCCTGGATACATCTCCAGATGCTGGTCTGCTTTCTCCCCCTGCTGTGGCTACGTAGGAGGTAGCTTCTTACGCAGTGGTGGTGCGGAGGGTGGCTGAAGTCCTTGACCTTCAGCTACCTATGGTGGCAGTCAAGAATAATATCTTGCCAGAGATGCTACAACCGGGTGTCTCCACGTCGGAGCCCATACTGCCATTCAATGACGCCTGCACTGACATCCTGTTGGGTACCTGGTCCAAACCCAGCACAGGGGCTCCTGTGATTAGAACGATTGCCCGACATCATCGCTCTGCTTCTAGGGACCCAAACTTCCTCACGCAACACCCTACCCCTTGGTGATCCAAATCTCCACCTCCCAAGGTGCTTTCACTACCGCTCCCCTGGATAGGAAATCCAAGAGGCTTGACTCATTTGGGAAGATGATTCTTCCGTCAGCCTGGCATTGCAGTCCGTGACTACCCCATACCTTTTGGGCTGTTAGTCTCTCACTTTGTGGACATACGGTTGCGTAAGTGCTGCCACAGTTTCCGGAGGAGGCCTGGGCTGTACTCTCTCAAGCTGTCACCGATGGGAGAGACGTGGCAAAGTTCACTATTGATGCAGACTCAAAATGACTGACTCGCTAGGCAGATCTGAAAGAAAGTTAGTTATAGATTCCTTACCTTAGAATTACCCCCAGGCGTCTGACTGGATCCGCAAAGTTTTTGTCAGCAGTACCTCTGCGCGTCGAAAGGTGGCGTCGGTTGGCTCCTCGTCCGTCGTTGGCGTCGTGGTCGCCGGGATGACGTCGCGGTAGCTACTTAGATGCCGCCCTCGCGCGCTGACGTCAGTTCTTTCTTTTTCCGTGCCAGCCAGCGCAGATCCGGAGAGAGCGGTATCTCCAGTCACTTTTTGACTGAACTTTTTGAGCGACTTTAATCGACGTCTTTTTGAGTCCTACCGACTCCTGGTGCACGTAGGGATGCCCGGCTTCAAGGCTTGCGGTTCCTGTACCCGACTGATGTCGGTGACGGATCCGTACCGCGTGTGCCTCTTTTGCCTAGAGCGCGACCACGACACCAAGTCGTGCTCCGACTGCCGGACCATGGCTCCGAAGTCTTTGCAGCAGCGGTCCTGAAAGCTTCTTGAGCGCCGGCAGTCGGCTCCGTGCCGCTCAAGGTCCCGGTCACGAGGGAGGTCGAGGGACCAGACACGGAGCCATCACCACTCGTCATCCAAGTCTTCGCACTTGGGGTCAGGTAAGTCGAAGCACAAGAAGAAGTCGAAGAAGCATGCCGCTCTTCGACTTCTCCCCGTCGGTCGGCTGACGCGACGAGGTATGCGGGCGGTGCCCCTCCAGCGGCTCCGCGTGCGGAGCCTGAAGGGTGGACTCTTGAGTTTCCCTCCCTTCCCGGGACCCAGAGCGGTTCTGCCCAGCTTCGTCAGCTTTACGAGGCTATGCATGCCATCTTTGGGCAGCCCGACTCCGCCGGCGCGCCTTCGGGCCCCGTGGACTCGGTTGGGGGTCCTAGGCCTTCCCTGCCGGCGGCTCCGGCGCCGCAGGGCCCCCATGGATCCAGGCCTGGATCCAGATCGGCGCCGGTTGACCTCATTACACCTCCACCAGCGCCGTTTCCTTCGGCACCGCAACCGCACTCAACGCCGGTTGTGCCCCCAGCCGGCGTCTACCCCGGCCTCCATCCTGATGTGGACACAAAGCCGGATTGGCGTCGCCTGACGCTGGATCCGGTGCCGAGCAGTGTCTTTGTGCCCCTGTTCACTCCTGGGGTCCCTTTCAGACCAGATTGGCACCCAGAGGACGAGGAGGAGGACTGGGTGGGGTCAGGTGACCATCTGACCGACCAGTTGGATTATGATCCGGACTGGAGAGAGGACCTGGGGGATGCCAGTGGTCTCGATACCTCCCCAGGCCTTGTTGTCTCCTCCTACCGTGGCTACAGAGGAGGGAGCTTCCTATGCAGTGGTGTTGCGTAGGGCGGCCGAGTCTCTCCACCTCGAGCTCCCTACGGTGGCAGTCAGGACTAACCTCCTGACAGAGGTGCTTCAACCGCAAGCAAGCTCTTCGGAGCCCCTGCTGCTGTTTAATGAAGCCCTAACCAACATCCTTTTGGGCACCTGGTCCAGGCCCAACACAGGGGCTCCTGTGGATAGAATGATTGCCCGACGCCACCGCCCGGCCCGACCCCACTTTCCTCTCCCAACACCCCACCCCTGAGAGCTTGGTGGTCCAAGCCTCTACTTCCAAGAGCGCATTCCCTAACACACCACCAGATAGGGAATCCAAGAAGCTGGATCATCTTGGGAAGAAGATTTTTTCTTCCCCCAGCTTGGGACAGCGGTCTGTAAACACTGCATGTCTATTGGGCCGTTATTCCCACTCTTTGTGGGACACGGTTGTGCAAGTGCTGCCTCAGTGTCCGGAGGAGGCCTGGACCGTACTCTCCCAGGCTGTTGCCGCAGGGAGAGACGCAGCGAAGTTTACCATCCGCTGTGGACTGGATACCGCCGACTCTCTAGGCAGGATGATTTCCACTTCGGAAGCCCTTCGACGCTACGCCTGGATGATATTGACTGGCTTTTCTGGGGTTGTCCAGAGCACCCTTATGGACATGCCCTTTGATGGCTGCCGCCTTTTTGGCGACAAAGCAGACAACGCTCTAGAGCGTTTCAAGGACTTACGGGCTACGGCCAAATCCTTGGTCCTCTCCAATCGCCCTGCGCAGTCTGCTTTTCGCCCCTTTAGTGGCTATGGAAGGGGTGCCCCACTACGTCCCGCCCAGGGCTACAGGCCGACGCAAGCTGCACAACCTTCATGCGGCTGGGGACGTGGTAACCACCGCCGTGGTTCTGGGGTTCAGCGAGCGGGCAAGTCCACCAACCCCCCCTCTACTTCAGCCTCCGAACCTTTCTAGTCCGACTTTTCAGGCCCATCAATCGCCAGTGGGCGGCAGGATCCGCCATCACCTCCCCCACTGGCGCACCATCACGTCGGACAGGTGGGTTTTGCAGATGGTCCGAAGGGGCTACTCCCTCCCCTTCTTGGCTACCCCCCAGCCATGCCACCTCAGTACCATCGCATGTCGGAGGATCATCTGGGCCTTCTCCAACAGGAAGTTGCGGCTCTCTTGGCCAAGGGAGCCATTGAGTGCGTTCCTGCCCCAGAAGTAGGTCTTGGTTGCTATTCCCACTACTTTCTGGTACCCAAGAAGGACAAGGGCCTGCGTCCTATCTTGGACCTCAGGAACGTTAACCGATTCCTCCGGAAGGAGAAGTTCAAAATGTTGATGCTAGATCAGGTCTTATCTGCCCTCGACCCTGAAGACTGGATGGTAGCGTTGGACTTGCAGGACGCCTATTTTCACATCCCCGTCCAGCTGGCCCACCGGCGCTACTTGCCGTGCACGGTATGCCACGAGCATTTTCTGTTTACCGTGCTCCCCCTCGGCCTTACCAGCGCCCCTCGGGTGTTCACGAAAGTGATGGCGTGGTTGCAGCTCATCTGCGCAGATCAGGGGTCCCAGTCTTCCCCTGTCTGGACGATTGGTCGTTGAAGGCGGGCTCGCCCCAGACAGTCGTCTCCCACCTCCAGACTACGGCAGACCTCCTGCATTCGCTCCTCTTTATCGGAGCGGTTCTGGACACAACACGGTTTCGGGTCTATCCTCCCGAGCAGCGAGTCCGGGATATTCGGGCTATGATTCCAATCTTTCAGCCCTTATCCCGGGTTTCGATCAGGATGACCCTCCGGCTACTGGGCCTGATGGCCTCCTGCATCCTGCTGGTGGATTATGCCAGGTGGCATATGCGGGCTCTGCAGCGGGACCTGAAGTTCCAGTGGGCGCAACATCAGGGGAATCTGTCCGATTGCGTCCAGATCTCGGAGGGCACTGCACACCAACTGCATTGGTGGCTCACGAACCAACATTGGGTGAACGGCAGATCCCTCTCCCTTCCTCAACCAGAGTTCACAGAGGTGACGGATGCATCACTGCTGGGATGGGGCAGCCACATGGGGATGGGGGAGATCACAGGCCTCTGGTCTCTGGTGGAGTCCGGGCTCCACATCAACCTTCTGGAGCTACAGGGGATCCGTCTTGCACTAAAAGCATTCCTTCCCTCTGTCCGGGGAAGAGTAGTGCAGGTGTTCACGGACAACACCACTGCCATGTGGTACTGCAACAAACGGGGAGGGGTGGGGTCGTGGACCCTATGTCAAGAGGCCCTCCGCCTCTGGACATGGCTGAAACATCAGGGCATATCCCTGGTGGTTCAACACCTGGCAGGTTCTCTGAACGGCAGGGCGGAGGAACTCAGCCGCAGGTGCATGATGGATCACGAATAGCGTCTTCACTCGGAGGTGGCGCAAGGTCTCTTTCGTCAATGAGGAGAGCCTTGGTTAGATCTATTCGCCACCAAAGAGAACGCGCAATGTCAGCAATTCTGCGCGTTGGAGTTTCCAAGGCGGCACTCGCTAGGCGACGCTTTTCGTCGCGAGTGGAGTTGCGGTCTGTTGTACACCTTTCAGCCTATACCACTTCTGCCCAGAGTGCTGAAGAAGATCAAGCGCAACCGGGCCCAAGTCATCCTTGTGGCTCCGGATTGGGCACGAAGAGTCTGGTATCCCGAGCTACTGCATCTAGCCATCGATCCTCCGATCCGTCTGCCTCTTCGGGAGGATCTTCTGTCGCAGAAGCAGGGGACGGTCCTCCACCCAAACCTGTCCAGCCTCCACCTCCTTGCGTGGAGATTGAGCGGCGGCAGTTGACGTCATTCGACTTGCCTCCCGAAGTCTGTGATGTAATCTTGGCAGCCAGGCGTCCCTCCACTAAGACGGTATACGCCTGCCGATGGAACAAATTTGTGGCATGGTGCGCAGCAAAGGCTGTGGATCCCCTTTCTGCCCCTCTTTCTGAGGTCCTCTTGTTCCTCCTTTCTTTGGCCCAGCAGGGCTCTGCTCTGGGCACTATCAAAGGCTATCTCTCGGCCATTTCTGCCTTTCTTAGGCTCCTTGATCAGCCTTCTCTCTTCAAGTCCCCGGTTGTAAATTGTTTCTTAAAAGGCATTACTCATCTCTTTCCTTCTATCCCATTCGTAATGCTTCAGTGGGACTTGAATTTGGTCTTGACCTATTTGATGTGTGCTCCCTTTGAGCCGCTTCACAACTGTCCTCTCAGACTCTTAACTCTTAAAACTGCATTCCTGGTGGCCATCACATCGGCCAGAAGAGTGAGTGAGCTCCAGGCTCTTTTATCCAAGCCTCCTTTTCTGGCTGTACATCCGGACAAGGTTGTCCTAAGAACTCGTCCATCCTTCCTTCCCAAGGTGGTCACCTCCTTTCATATTGGGCAAACCATCACTTTGCCCACCTTCTTTCAGCCTCAGCATCCTTCTAAAGAGGAAAAGAGGCTCCACCGTCTGGACCCAAAACGTACGCTCTCCTATCTGGATCGCACCAAACAGTTCCGGGTGGATGACCAGCTCTTTGTTGGCTACGTGGGCGCCAAGAAAGGTCGGGCCGTACACAAGCGGACCATCTCCAGATGGGTTGTTTTGTGTATTAAAGCCTGCTATTCTCTAGCAAAAAAGGAGCCTCCAGTGGGGCTACGCGCCCATTCCACCAGGGCGACGGCAGCCACTACTGCTTTGGGACGAGGAGTCCCTCTGAAATGACATTTGCCAGGCAGCTACGTGGGCATCATTGCACACGTTCACCAAACACTACTGCCTGGACAGCCAAGTCCGGAGAGACCGCTTCTTTGGCCGTTCTGTTCTCCAGGATTTTCTGCTGTGAACTTAGTTCGCAGACCCACCTCTGGGGTTGGTATTGCTGGGGTATCTATTCTAAGGTAATGAATCTATAACTGTTTCTTTCAGATGAACAAGTTACTTACCTTTGGTAACGATATATCTGTAAGAAACATAGGTTAGTTATAGATTCCTTACCGCCCCACCCATCCTCCCCGTTCTGCGAACTGACTTCTAGGGTTAAGGACATCCTTTCAGGGCCCTAGTTTTGTGCACCAGTGGTCAGTGTCTTGCATGGCTCTGCGTTTCTGGCGTGGAAAGTCGTGTACAGAACTGACGTCAGCGCGCGAGGGCTGTGTCTAAGTAGCTACCGTGACGTCATCCCAGCGACCACAACGCCAACGACGGACGCGGAGCCGATCGTCGCCACCTTTCGACGCGCAGAGGTACTGCTGATGAAAAACTTTCCGGATCCAGTCTGACGCCTGGGGGTAATTCTAAGGTAAGGAATCTATAACTAACCTATGTTTCTTACAGATATGTCGTTACCGAAGGTAAGTAACTTGTTCAGCGGTTTCCACAACAGTGGCCCTTAGGCACCACGCCTGGCTGAGGACGACTGGCTTTTCGGGGATATCCAAGCTTCCCTTATGGACATGCCCTTTGATGGCACCCATCTTTTCGGAGACAAGGCAGATGTGGCACTCGAGCGCTTTAAGGATTCACATGCTCCAGCCATGTCCTTAGGCCTCTCTGCTGCCCCACGTCCATCTCGATCTGCATTTCTCTCCTTTCATGACTACGGAAGGGGCTTCCAGTCACTCCAATTCCTGCCCAGTCACCGCGCTGTGCAGGCTCACAGCCTCTGTGAGGGCGTGGTACCAACAGTCCTTGTGGGTCTGGTGGGCAGCAGCCTGGTCAGTTTGCCACCCCCTTCTGCTGCAGCAGCCTCCAAACCCTCCTAATCTGCCCCTTTAACACCATGGGCACCCAGTTGGCAGCAGTATTCACTATTAACTGCCCCACTGGCAGTCTATAACATCGGACAGGTGGGTTTCGCAGATTGTCCGAAGTGGCTGCTCCCTTCCCTTCGAGACTATTTCTCCCCCCATACCACCATGTCATGACTAGCTGATGGAGGATCATCTGTTCCTTAGCTGCGAGGCGGTCTCAGCTCTCTTGGCCAAGGGAGCCATAGAGAGGGTTGCGGTGCCAGTAGTAGGCTGTGATTGTTATTCCTGCTAGTTTCTGGTTTCCAAAAAGGACACCGATAGCTGCAGATTCCTTACCTTTTGAATTTCCCAGGCGTCAGACTGGATCCAGAAGATTTTTCTTCGAGCAATGCCCCTGCGCACCGGTAGGTGGCGTTGGTCGGCTCCGCGTGACGTCCGCCCGATGTGACGTCCGCGTCACCTTTATAGGCACCACCTCGGCGTGCTGACGTCAGTTATTTTCTTTACGTGCCAGCCAGCACAGATCAGTGAAGTGACCTACCTCTTGTCACTTTTGATAGGCTTTTTTTGACATTTTGTGGCCCCTTTTTTTGGTTTATAGGTTTTCCTAACATTTCCAAGAAGACTTCTGGGTTCAAGCCATGCAGCACCTGTCACCGCGCCATGTCGGTGACTGACCCACACCTGGTTTGTCTCTGGTACCTGGAGCGCGACCATGACTCAGTCATGCTCTGACTGCTGGGCCATGGCTCCGAAAGCTTTGAGGGAGCAGTCCCTAAAGCTGCTTGCGGCCCGGTGCTTGGCACCATGTCATTCTCCTATGTGGTCTCGTTCATGGTACCAGTCGAGAGGAAGGTCCGGGCACCGCTCCAGGAGTTCTAAGTCTTTGTCCTCCCACTCGAAGTCGTCGAGTCGGTCAGGTAAGAAGCACAAAAACATAAGAAGTCGAAGCGTGCCTCAACTTCTCTCAGTCCGTCGGCGGATGCGACGGAGCAGTCTCTGGATTCCAGGCCTCGTTTCTCTGAACCTGCGCCTGGGTTGGCTCCACGCTTCCCTGCCTTTCCGGGATCCGGAGTGACCCCCGCCCAACTCAAAGAACTTTATGACACCATGTGCCTCAAATTTGGGCAGCCTTTGGGCCCCTGAGGCTCAGAGGGTACTCTATCGGGCTCTGGCCTCAATGACACCTCCCTCCGGATCCAGACTGATCCTGGTAGTGCCATTGCGACCTTTCCTCGTGCCGAGACTCCCGACGTCTCCGGCTCCCTCCCCCGACGACCTGAAGCCGGATCAGCACCTGCCAACGCCGATACTGGCGCCGAAAGAACCCTTAGGTGTTAGGTCAGTGCCTCAGCCTTATTCTGAAGGGCTAGGAATGGAGGAAGATTGGGGGGGGGGGGGTAGCTGGACCCTTTACAAGACCAGCCTTATCAGGACATGGTCTGGTACGAGGAATTGAGTGAGGCCAGCAAACTGGATATCTCTGCAGATTCTAGCCTGCTTTCCCCTCCTACCATGGCTACGGATGAGGGAGCATCATACGCTATGTTGGTGCGAAGGGCAGCTGAGGTCTTGTACCTTAAGTTCTCTTCCGTGGTAGTCCAGACAAATATCTTGACAGAGGTCCTACAGCCAGGTGTCTCATCCTCTGAAGCCTTGTTGCCCTTTAACGAGAACTTAACTGATGTCCTTCTGGGAACCTGGTCCAAGCCTAGCATAGGGGCTCCTGTGAATAGGACAATCGCCCGCTACCATTGCCCTCCACCGGGCGACCCATATTTCCTCACCAACCACCCTACCCCCAAGAGCTTGGTGGTCCAAGCCTCTACCTCCCACGTTAAGTTCCCTTCCGGACCCCTGGACATGAAATCCAAGAGGCTGGACAGTTGGGGTAAGAAAATGTTTTCTTCCACCAGCCTTGCATTGCGGTCGGTGAACACCACATGCCTATTGGGCCATTACTCCCACTCATCATTGTGGTCGGTGAACACCGCATGCCTATTGGGCCGTTACTCCCACTCCCTGTGGGAAATGGTTGGCCAAGTGCTGCCACAGGTCCCTGAGGAGGCCCCGGGCCATCCTCTCCCAAGCAGTATCAGACAGGAGAGATGTGGCAAACTGCGCCGTCTGTTGTGGTCTTGACATGACCATCTCACTGGGCAGAGCGATTTCATCAATGGTGGCTGTTCAACGCCATGCCTGGTTGAGGACTTCTGGCTTTTCAGGGGATGTCCAGGCCTCTGTCATGGACATGCCCTTTGATGGCATCTGTCTCTTCGGAGACAAGGCAGACATGGAGCTGGAGCGCTTTAAGGACTCACACGCTACGGCCAAGCCCTTGAGCCTCTCAGTGGCCACACATCCCCCGTCTGTCTTTCGTGGCTATGGAAGGGGCTTTCAGCCACGACAGCCATACCCCAGCCACAAGACCGCGCAAGTTCAGCAACCTCTGCGTTGCTCGTTCTGACCCCATGGGCTGGGTGACCAGAGGTCTGGTCAGTTCACCACCCCCCTGCAGCCTCAGCCTCCAAACCTTCCTACTCCGGCCCTTCCAGATCATGGATGGCCAGTTGCTGCAGGATCAGCCATCACCTCCACCCCTGGCAGAACATCACTTTAGACAGGTGGGTTCCCCAGATAGTCCAAAGGGGCTACTACTTCCCCTTCAAGACTACCCCTCCCTCCATGCCTCCCACTTACGACCTGCTGACGGAGGATACCTGACTTTGCTTCAGGAGCAAGTCATTACTCTCTTGGCCAAGGGAGCCATAGAGAGGGTTCCGGCGCCAGAAGTAGGCTGTGTTTGTCATCTACTTTCTGGTCCTGAAAAACGACAAAGGTCTTCGTCCTATCCTAGATCTGCAAGCTCTCAAATACTTCCTGCAAAAGTTGAAGATGCTCATTCTAGCTCAGATCTAGTCTGCCCTGGACTCAGGAGACTGGATGGTAGCGTTGGACTTGCAGGACGCCTATTTTTATATTCCCATCCTGCCTGCTCATCGGTACTACCTGCGGTTTACAATAGGCCACAAGCACTTCAAGTTCACTGTGCTCCCCTTTGGCCTTATCAGCTCCCCTTGGGTGTTCACCAAGGTGATGGTGGTGGTCGCAGCTCATCTGCACAGATCTGGGGTGCCAGACTTCCCCTACCTCGACTACTGGACTACTGGCTGTTGAAGGCAGGCTCGCCCCGGACTGTCATCTCCCACCTCCAGACTATGACGAACCGCTTGCATTCGCTGGAGTTCACTATCAATGTGTCGAAGTCATACCTGACTCCCTCTCCGACACTCCCTTTCATCTGAGCTAATCTGGACACAGTGCAGATTCAGGCCTATCCTCCCGAACGGCGAGTTCAGGATATTCAGGCTATGATACCAATCTTTCAGCCTCTATCCTGGATTTCGGTGAGAATGACTGAGGTTGCTGGGTCTCATAGCCTCCTGCTAGTGACACATGCCAAATGGCATATGCGGGCTCTGCAGTGGGACCTGAAGTTCCAGTGGGCGCAGCATCAGGGGAATTTCTCCAACATGATCCAGATCTCGGAGGGAACTGCACAGGACCCGCAGTGTTGGCTAACCAACCGCGATTGGGTCAGAGACCGACATCTCTTCCTACCCCAACCAGACCACACAGTAGTGACAGATGTCACTCCTGGGATGTGGTGGCCACCTGGGAGAGGTGGAGATCAGAGTACTGTGGTCTCCCGGTTGAATACGGACTCCACATCAACTTGCTGGAGCTCAGAGCGATTCTCTTGGCTTTGAAAGCCTTTCTTCCTTCAGTCATGGGAAAGCTGGTTCAAGTGTTCACAGACAACACCACTGCCATGTGGTACTGCAACAAATGGTGGGGTGGGGTCGTGGACCCTTAGTCAAGAGGCCCTGCATCTCGGGACATGGCTGGAACAGCAGGGCGTATCCCTGGTGGTTCAATTCCTGGCTGGTTCTCTGAACGCCAGGACGGACAAACTCAGCCGTCGATGTCTATCGAATCGCGAATAGCATCTCCATCCAGAGGTGGCCCAAGGTCTCTTCCACCAGCGGGGAGAGCCTTGGTTAGATCGGTTTGCCTCTGCCAAGAATGCACAATGTTAGTAATTTTGGGCGCTGAAGTTTCCAAGGCAGCTTTCACTCAGAGATGCTTTTCATCTCGAGTGGAGCTCAGGCATCCTATACACCTTTCTACTCATACCACTCCTGTCCAGGGTGCTTAAGATTTGTAGCGACTGGGCTCAAGTCATTCTTGTGGCTCCAGACTGGACATGGAGTGTCTGGTATCCCAAGCTTCTCCAATTGAGCATCGCTCCTCTGATGAGACTGCCCCTTCAGGAGGATCTTCTGTCGCAGCAGCAGGCTAGGGTCCTCTACCCGAACCTGTCAACTCTATGCCTTCTTGAGTGGAGATTGAGCAGCGGCAGTTGATAGTATTCGACCTTCCTCCTGTAGTTTGCAATGTTATTTCACAGCCAGGCGGCCCTCCACCAAGACCGTGTACGCCTGCCCCTCCACCAAGACCGTGTACGCCTGCCGGTGGAACAAATTTGTAAAATATTGTACAGAAAGGTCTATTGATCATCTTTCTGCTTCCCTCTCTCGAGTTTTTATTTTTATTTTGACCCTTGCCCAGCAGGGCTCTGCACTGGGCACTCTCAAAGGCTACCTTTCAGCCCTGTCTGCCTACCCGAGGCTGTCGGACCTACCCTCATTTTTTAAAGCTCCCATTGCAAATAGATTCCTCAAAGGCCTTGTACGTATGTTCCCACCTTCCCCTTTTGTTATACCTCAGTGGGACCTTAATTTGGTTCTCACCTTCCTGATGTGTGCTCCATTTGAACCTCTGCACAACTGCCCCCTCTGGCTGCTTACCATCAAAACAGCCTTTTTAGTGGCAATCTCTTCTGCCAGGAGGGTGAGCAAATTGAAGGCTTTGTCATCCAGTCCTCCTTACCTGGCAATATTCCCTGGTAAATTGGTGCTTCGCACTAGGGCCTCTTTCCTCCTGAAAGTGGTAACATCATTCCATGTGGGGCAATCTGTCACCTTGCCCACTTTCTCTTGCTCCTCCGCACCACTCTAAAGAAGAGGAGTGACTCCACCGTCTGGACCCAAAAAGAGTGTTGTCATTCTACCTTGACCATACTAAAGAGTTCCGGATGGGCGACCAACTCTTCGTGGGGTACGTTGGAGTGTAGCACGGCCGTGCGGTGCAGAAAAGGACTAACTCGTGATGGGTCATCCTCTGCATCAAAATTTGCTATGCTCTGGCCAAAAAGCAGCCTCCTGAAGGCTTAAGGGCTCACTTCACCAGAGCTCAGGCTGCTACCACGATGTTGCAACGTGGAGTTCCAGTCCTCGCACATTTGTTAGGCAGCAACGTGGGCATCCCTGCACATGTTTACCAAGCACTACTGCCTGGACAATCAAGCCCACAGGGACGGCCTTTTTGGCTGCTCTGTCTTGCAGGACTTCCTGGTCTAAACTTGTCCGCCGTCCCTCCTCCGTGGATGGTATTGCTTGCGTATCTATTCAAAGGTAACTAATCTGCAGCTAGATGTCTCTATCAGATGGACAAGTTACTTACCTTCAGTTACGCCTTATCTGGGACATGATCTAGCTGCAGATTCCTTACCGACCCACCCATCCTCCGCCACCCACTGCAGACAGATTTCTTGGGTCAGGGCTGTTCCCTTTCAGGGCCCTAGTTGTTCAGAAACACACCAATGTCAGTGCTCTTCATGGCTCCGCGCTTCTGGCGTTTAAAGTTGTGAAAAGTAACTGACCTCAGCGCACCAAGGTAGTGCCTATATAGATGACGCAGACGTCACAGAGACGCAGACTATGCCGACGACATCACGCGAAGCCTAATGATGCACGCAGGGGTATTGCTCGAAGAAAAATCTGGATCCACTCTGACGCCTCAGAAAAACAAAGGTAAGGAATCTGCAGCTAGTTCACGTCTCTAACAGATAAGTCGTTACCGAAGGTAAGTAACTTGTCCGTTAGCTCAGGTCCTGTCTGCCCTGGACCCAGGAGACTGGATGGTAGCATTGGACTTGCAGGATGCTTATTTTCATATTCCGGTCCAACCTGCCCACCAGCACTATCTGGTTTAAGGTAGGCCACGAGCACTTTCAGTTCATGTGCTTCCTTTTGGCCTTACTAGTGCCCCTCTGGTGTTCACCAAGGTGATGGCAGTGGTTGCAGCTCATCTGCGGAGTTCAGGGGTACCAATCTTCCCCTACCTTGACCACTGGCTGCTGAAGGCTTGCTCACCCCAGGCTGTCTCCCACCTCCAAACTACAGCGAACCTTCTGCACTCATTGGGGTTCACTATCAATGTGCCAAAGTCACACCTGACTCCCTCTCAGACACACCCTTTCATCTGAGCTGTTCTGGACTATGAACCGTTTCGGTCCTATCCTCCCGAGCGGCAAGTCCAGGATTTTCAGGCTATGATCATGATATTTCAGCCTCTATCCTGGGTTTCGGTGAGACTGACTCTGAGGCTGGTGAGCCTCATGGCATCCTGCATCCTGCTGGTGACACATGCCAGATGGCATATGTGGGCTCTGTGGTGGGACCTGACGTTCCAGTGGGCGCAGCATCTGGGGAATCCCTCTGAACTGGTCCAGATCTCGGAGGGAACTTTGAATGATCTGCAGTGGTTACTCACAAACCATGATTGGGTCAAAGGCAGACCGCTCTCCCTTCCCCAGCCAGATCTCAAAGCAGTGACACATGCATCACTCCCGCGAAGGAGTGGCCATCTGAGAGAGGTGGAGATAGAAGACTCTGGTCTCCGGTGGAATCCGGACTCCACATCAACATGCTGGAACATGTAGGCGATCCGACTGGCATTGAAAGCCTTTCTACTCTCCACCAAGGGACAGCTAGTAGAACTGTTTACGGACAACAACACAGCCATGTGGTACTGCAGCAAACAGGGAGGGGTGGTGTAATGGTCCCTTTGTCAAGAGGCCCTGAGCCTCTAGACATGGCTGGAATGTCAGAGCATTTCTCTGGTGGTTTAACATCTGGCTGGTTCCCTGAACGCTAGAGCGGACGAACTCAGCCGAAGATGCCTAGCAGATCATGAATGGTGTTTCCATCTGGAGGTGGTGCAAGGTCTCCTTCAGCAGTGGGGAGAGCCTTGGTTAGATTGGTTTGCCACCGCTGAGAATGCGCCATGTCAGCTGTTTTGCACACTGGAGTTACTAAGGCGGCACTCGCTCAAAGACACTTTCTGTCTCGAGTAGGGCTAAGGCCTGCTGTACGCCTTTCCGCCCATACCACACCTGCCTAGAGTTCATAAGAATGACCTGGCCCAAGTCATCCTTGTGGGTCCGGACTCCGCACGGAGAGTCTTGTATCCCGAGATTCTGAGCATGGTGATCAATCTTCCAATCAGGCTGCCCCTTCTGAAGGATCTTCTGTAGTAGCAGCAGCAGGGGAGGTTTCTCCACTTGAACCTGTCCACTCTCTGCCTTCTTGTGTGGAGATGAAGCGGCGACAGTTGACAGCTTTCGACCTTCCTTCTGAAGTATGCAATGCCATCTTGCCAGCCAAACACACAAGATGATGGACGGAATGCTGCACATTGACAAACATTCACCCCCAGTCACAGATCTGGGTTTAATCCATCGTTATTTTGCTTCACCACGCCACCCCAGTTCAGACATAGCCATATGCAAATCAGTCTTGACCCTGTGCCTCATGGGAACAGTCCAGACCGAACTGCCAAGCCATGTCTTCCCTGGACCGGAATCAAGCATCCTAGGACCGGTTTCAGGCTATCAGCCTTCATCAGCCAGGATAGCTTGACTCCAGTGGCGTAGTGAGCACGGGACCCACGTCTGGGCATACCCTTCCCACATAGGGCGAAATGCAAAACACACAAGATGATGGACGGAATGCTGCACATTGGCAAACATTCACCCCCAGTCACAGATCTGGGTTTAATCCATCGTTATTTTGCTTCACCACGCCACCCCAGTTCAGACATAGCCATATGCAAATCAGTCTTGACCCTGTGCCTCATGGGAACAGTCCAGACCGAACTGCCAAGCCATGTCTTCCCTGGACCGGAATCAAGCATCCTAGGACCGGTTTCAGGCTATCAGCCTTCATCAGCCAGGATAGCTTGACTCCAGTGGCGTAGTGAGCACGGGACCCACGTCTGGGCATACCCTTCCCACATAGGGCGAAATGCAAAACACACAAGATGATGGACGGAATGCTGCACATTGGCAAACATTCACCCCCAGTCACAGATCTGGGTTTAATCCATCGTTATTTTGCTTCACCACGCCACCCCTTTGGTATCGCTTTGTTCGCCCTAAGTTGGCAGGGTATGCCCAGACGTGGGTCCCTTGCTCACTCTGCCACTGGATTCAAGCTAGCCTGGCTGATGACGGCTGATTAGCCAGAAACCGGTCCCAGGATGCTTGTTTCCGGTCCAGGGAAGACATGGCTTGGCAGTTCGGGCTGGACTGTTCCCATGAGGCACAGGGTCAGACTGATTTGCATATGGCCATGTCTGAACTGGGGTGGTGGAGTGAGCTAAAGAATGATGATGGATTAAACCCAGATCAGTTGACTGGGGGTGAGTGTTTGATTTGCTCAAACGCTCCGTCCATCATCCCCTTTGGTATCATCTTGCCAGCCAGGCATCCCTCCACCAAGACAGTGTACACCTGCAGTTGGAAAGAAATTCTGGCATGGTGTGCAGAAAAATCTGTTTATCCCCTTTCTGCCCCTCTTTCTGAGGTTCTGCTTTTTATTCTTTCTCTTGCCCAGCAGGGTTGTGCTCTGGGCACTCTTTAAGGCTACCTCTCTGCCATTTCGGCTTTCATTTGTTTGCCTGATCAACCGTCTTTATTTAAGTCCCCTATTGTACATAGGTTCCTCAAGGGCCTTACTCATCTCTTCCCTCCTTCGCCATTCATTATGTCTCAGTGGGACCTTTAACTTTTTTAATGCATCCCTCCTTTTGAGCCTTTACACAATTGTCCCCCAAGCTTCTCACCATGAAAACAGCCTTCCTTTTGGCAATTACATCTGCCCGCAAAGTAAGTGAGCTGCAGGCCTTAGCATCTAAGCCGCCTTACCTCTCAATCTATCCTGACAAAGTGGTGCTTCATACAAGGGTCTCCTTTCTGCCAAAAGTAGTCACTCCCTTTCATGTAGGCCAATCTATTTCCTTGCCTACTTTTTATGCTCCTCCGCATCCCTTTAAGAAAGAGGAGCGACTCCACCGTCTGGACCCAAAAAGAGCGTTGTCGTTCTACCTTGACTGCACACGAGAGTTCCGTGGGGACGACCAACTGTTCTTGGGGTATATTAGTGCAAAGAAAGGTCGGATTGTGCAGAAGAAAGCCTTTTCCAGATGGGTCGTGCTCTGCATTAAAATCTGCTATGCACTGGCCAAGAAGCAACCTCCTAAAGGTTTGTGGGCTCATTCCACCAGAGATAAAGTGGCAACCTTTCAGTAGCACACGGAGTTCCTGTCCTGGATATCTACCAGGCAGCAACATGGGCTTCCCTGCACACGTTCACCAAACATTACAGTCTGGACAGTCAGGTCTGCGGGGATGGGTGCTGTGCACCGTACAGTCCTGCAGGTCTTTCTCGTTTGAAATTGGTTTGCAGACCCTACTCCGGGATGGCATTGCTTGGGTATTTATTCTAAGGTAAGGGAACTGCGGCTAGAAGTCTCTATCAGATGAACAAATTACTTTCGGTAACGCCTTTTCTGGTTGAGACTATATCTAGTCCAGATTCCTTAATGACCCACCCGTCCTCCCCGATCTGTGAATGGATATCTAGGGACAGGGATGACCCTTTCAGGGCCCTCATTTGGACACACCATTGGTCAGTGTTCCTAATGGATCCGCGCTTCTGGAGTGGAAAGTCGTGAAAAGTAACAGACGTCAGCGCGCCTGGTTGGCACCTATATAGGCACTGCAACGACATTTCCGACGTGGACGACGGACGTGGAGCCGATCAAAGCTACCTACTGGTGTGCAGAGGTACTGCTCATGACAAATCTTCCGGATCCAGTCTGACGTCTAGGGAAATTATAAGGTAAGGAATCTGCGGCTAGATATAGTCTCTACCAGATAAGGTGTTACCGAAGGTAAGTATCTTGTTTGTCAATGCCAACAGCAGGCCTTTCATGCGTCTCATACAGGCAAGAGTTACTCACAGGAAGGTTATAAAGGGAACCGCAGTAGGGAGGGCGGTGCGAGCGGCAGCTCTGGCAAAGAAGTCCCCACTCCGTAGCATTTACTTCCCAGCCTTCTTGATCATCCAACTCTTGTTAGATGAAAATTAAAAGATTTTCACACTCACTGGATGAAAATCACTTCAGATCAGCTGGTGGTAGCTACTGTCTAGAATTCCATTTCACCACACTTAACATACAAATACGCTGTCATACCCACAGTCAAGACCACCTTATTCTCTTAAAAGAAGGTTACAGCACTTCTCCACAAGGGTTCACCAACAAGGAGAGGGTGTCTATTCACTATATTTTCTCATGCCAAAGTAAGACTACTATACCCCACAAACTTTTAAGCCTGAGGTCAATCAGTCGGTACATACTCTCTTGACTACAGAATGTCATCCCACTCCTCCGTCAGGGAGTCTTTATTACTGCATTAACCTACGATTTTTGCAAGTAGACATCATTACCAGTTCACATTACTACACTTAGGGGTTACCGCAGCTGCAAGGGTCTTCATAAAGTATTAGGCAGTGATGGCAGCTCACTTACACAAAGTGGTCATTCACATATTACCATACCTTGACGACTGATTGATCAAAAGCAGCAGTGGACAGCAATGTCTAGCACACACTCAGACTGCTCTAGACCTGCTGCACACCCTAGGTTTAATAGTAAAAGCCAAAAAGTTCCGCTCCAAACTCAACCGGTCCACCCCTTTCTATGGGTGATAATAAATGCTGTCACGAGGAAGGCATAACATAATCAGCAAAGGGTGATTCTAAGTAATTGGGTTGCTAGTTGAGGGGGGTATGTAACCCACCTCAACTAATAATCACAATCCTTTTCAGGGTGAACTAAATTACATGGAGTTCAGCACCCTGGTAGCTTTTGCAAAGAGCAGACAGGCTTAACTTGGAGGCAATATGTAAAGTATTAATGCAATACTAAAACAGTAATAAAGTTGAAATCCACAAAAATAAAAATCCCAAAATGAATTGGAAAATTAGAGTGAAATTTCATAAACAAAATGACACAAAGATTACAAAAATCAAAGAAAGGGAACTTGAGAAGTATTTTTTAAGTTTTAAGTCGATATAGTGCCAAGAAGCACAAAGTGCCAATGATCGTGAATAGTCATGATAGAGTAGGACCTAGGCACAGTTTGACGCTGACCAGGATGGAACACAGTTCAGATCCAACAACCAGGTCTGTCCCAGTCAAAGATTTTACCTTCTTACTTTTGTCCATAAATACCAGTGCACCACAGGAGTACACTTATAAAGCTCTAAGGAACCTCAGGGGAGGCACTCAAAGACGCACAGGGTGTCAGGTAAAGTCCAATTCAGGTCCTGTTGCCAGTGATCAGGTGGGCAGTTGCAGGAAAGGCCTCTTGTAGCTTGTTGTATCCCTGTAGTTTGAACAGGAGGTCGGCCTTATGACCCTTGGAGTCCACTTCTTTGTTCTGGGTATAAGAGGGACAGCAGGTACAGTCCTGTAGGCTGTTCTCAGGCCTCAAACGCAGGTTCAGTCCTTTTCTGATCTCCCACAGATCCAGGAGTGTTCTGAAGTCCGTTCCTGGAGATGCAACATTTATGCTTGGCTGGAAATGATGCCTCGGGACCCCTAACCAATGGGTTAAAGGTTCCCGGGGCTAACCCTACTCAATTTGGGCATTTTTAAGATGGCCGAACTCTTCAGCCACACTAAACTTGGGCTCTGAGGGCTGGGGTTGTGTGTGGTTAGTATACTATGCTAATTCTAGTGTCCTCCCGTATTTAACAGTACAATCCAGTTTTTGACCGGTCTTGTACCAAAAACAACCTTACAGACAGAGGTCTGGCAGAACAAAATATGAGTTTTCAGCAACCAGACAGTGAATACACACAGATTGTTCTGGCAGCCTGTTTCCCTCCTTTAAAGTGCACCCCAAATGTTATATGTAACAGACCTGTCATGTAAGATTTGATATTGTAATGTCAATAAGAGGCCAACTGTGATTGTGGCCTGTCTGGCTGCGGGGGGATGCAGGGTACAAAAGAAAGGTCCTGCTCAAGTGTCAGCTAACATTTGTTTCTGACCGGGGGGGCTCTTTGAAGTGCGCCCCAAGTGTCATATGAAAACCTCCAGCAGACCTGTCAAGCATGATGTGACTTAAAGCAACATTTGACACTTAAATGTTGAAAAGGATCCGCACAGCCCCACCCTGTATATTCTGTCAGGTTCAGATGGGTAATCTCTGCCCATTTAGGTCAGCCCATGGTTTGCTCTCGGGAGCAAGTTTACCATCATTCAGGCCTATTGAAATGCTAATTACTGACTGGCAGATGTGGAAAATGCAGATTTAGCTTCCTGGGACTTCAGGCAGGGCAAGATAACTTTCTAAAATTCATCTTTCCACTTTATTGATTACTTATCTAACTTCACCAGTGAATTGGGCTTACAATAATTATTTCTAAATGTCCAAAATGAAATTTGTAACTGTTTCCAAGCAGGACAAAACGTGTATTAAGCATAATATTGTATCCCAATACTTTCCTGTGGAACAGCTAACCCTGCTACAGTGATAATAGCGTTTAGGGCTTTTCACTGTAAATATATATATCTATATCCTCCTGGCGGTCACCAATAGTTACTTATAGCTAGGACTTGGGGCCTGATTCCGAGTTTGGTGGTCTGATGGACCGCCAAACACACGGAGGCAGTGCGGTTACTGGCAGTCCGACTGCCGTATTACGAGTTGGGTGGTCGGACCCCCATAGGTCCGCTGCTACCACCAGGGATCCACCATGCTGCAATCTGAGGCCCGCAATATACTGGCAGTGCCGCTGCAGCACTGCCAAGCATATTACGAGTTTCCTCACTGCTACAGTTTTCAGGGCAGTGAGCCCATCATGAAAGTGTGGCAGTGAGGAAACTAAGGGAGCCCTTCAGGGCCACCTATTGCCTCTGGGCCAGGGGATGCATGCAGGGGGGTACATGGTGTGCCTCCCTGTCTGTATGCACGCCCTGTTCCAGCACAGTATGGACTTCACATACAAGCCTTTGAAAGGCACCGCCGTGGGACCACCGCCACAGGACCGCCCGACCTGTATTCCTATCGGAATACAGCGGGCGGCCAGATTACGGGTTTGGCGATCTTGGAGCGGGGCGCTGGCTTTGTGGCCAGCTTCAAGACCGCCAAACTTGTAATCAGGCCCTATTTTCCATAGGAAAATTGTTTTTGTTTTGCCAATAACTTTGTCGCAGTTTGACAAATCTACACGAAATTTTCAAAACTACTACTCACCTGAGTTCAGCTGCTGTGTTGAAAATTTCGGGGAGATAAGTCAAGCGGGCCTGAGAAAAAGAAGGGGGGGGTCCCAATACGCATTTACCCCATGCAATTTCCTATAGCGATTTCCAGCACGACTACAGCCCAAACCGCTGGACGTAATTACACCAAATTCGGCAGCAAGCTAGGTCTTGGTCCAGAAAGAGCCCTTTTTGTGATTTGGTGTTAATCGGTTCAGTAGTTTTCGAGTTATTAAAGAAAAATATATATCTAGGGACGTGGATCCAAAAGATCTCATGCTGAGATCTGATGGGCTGCCAACACTTCAATCAGCCTGAATTAAGGCTCCCCGTGTCCCCATTTTGTGCTTAATTGTGGACATTAGTTAGATAAACCAGCAGGTGAGGTTTTGTTCTGGCCCTGATGCTCATTTCACAGAAATATGACCATGTGCCCTCCTCAAAGGGGGCTCCCAGGATCTTCTCCCATTCGCGATGCGCCGTGGGGACACATATCGGTGACATGCTCTGCATACCAGAGTATAATCGGGTAATAAGTTTGCGTGGGGAGGGATTCACTAGGAACTCTTCTAACACCTGGAACGTTGGGGGTGCTTTTGGGAAGGAACCAAAGAGTGTGCGCAATGCTGCTCTAAGCTGATAATATGTCAGTCTGTCCAGCATCCCCGTATTTTCGTCTCCAAGCGCAGCATCCATAGAGATAAAAGTGCCGTCTGAAAACGCCTGCCCCATCGTGTGGAGCCGGAGCTTCCGCAGTCTTTGGCATGCCCCCGTCTCTGCCGTAAAGGGCAACGCTGGGTGTCTAGTGAGTGGTATCGAGGGAGCAAATAGTGTCTCCAGAGGTGCCCTGCATCTAAGTTCCTGCCACACCCATCCTGTGCAACCCACCTTGTTGATCCTCTGCGTGCGGACGGTTCTGTGTTCTATAAAGCGCCATATGAAATGGTGTTGGGTCCGCCTGGTCACTCTCGGGGGCAGTGTGCGCCATGAACTAAGTCAGACAAATCCAGTAAAACCCAAACTGGGCCTGTGCACAATTATAGTATAACTCCATGTCAGGGGCACCCAGACCTCCCTGTTCAAACGGGAGCGTTAAGGTCTCCCACGCAACTTGGGGCTGCCTTCCCACCCATGCAAGAGATATCAGGTTTGAACGAAATCTCTTCTTGAATTCAGCGGT
Organism: Calotriton arnoldi; assembly: GCA_963921515.1. NCBI lineage: Eukaryota > Metazoa > Chordata > Amphibia > Caudata > Salamandridae > Calotriton > Calotriton arnoldi. The sequence continues at coordinate 4,392,267 of CAWUFW010000086.1, forward strand.
GCGAGGGAGCCAGAGGTTCACAAAAACGTATAAAAACTTTAGGAGCACCACCATGTTAGCAATGGCAATCCGGCCCGCCAAAGACAATGAGAGTGACATCCAGCCCTTCAGCTGGCTCTCCAGCCATTCCATAAGCCTGCCATAGTTGCAACGCCACAACTCTTCAAAGTCCCGGCTGAGCAGGACTCCCAAGTACTTCACTGGGGACTCTGCCCATTTGAGTGGGAACTCTGACTGAAACGCGCCGGTGGCGGGAGTGAGGGGGAAGATAATGGACTTCCCCCAGTTAATGGTGATGCCCGACAAGCCTCCGAACCGGATAACTGCACAAATTAAGGGGGTCCGGATTCACCGCTGGGTGCTTGACGTATAGGGTCACGTCATCGTCATACATGGACACTAGGATCACCCAGGGAGTGAAAGTGAGGCCGCGTTGTGCATGGTGTTGCCTTAGTCTAGCTGCCAGTGTTTCCGTGGCCACAACAAAAAGGAGGGGAGAAAGTGAGCACCCCTGTCTTGTGCCGCGGGCCACACGGATGGAGGGGGAGATCACACCATTGATCCGCAATCTCGCCGTCTGGGCAGAGTACAGCAGAGCGATTTTCCTTAAGAAAGAAGAGCTAACGCCGATGCGGGAGAGGAGTGTGAAGAGGTACAGCCATTCCAAGGTGCCGAAGGCCTTGCTAGCATCCAGAAAAACAGCAGCAGCCCGGGGGGAGGGATCTATTTCTTGCATAGTCACGAAAAAGGTGCGGAGATTATGGGATGTACCCCTGCCAGGAACAAAACTGCACTGATCAGGCCTCAGCACCGTAGGCAACAAAGGGAGCAACCGGGTAGCCAGCAGCTTTGCGAGAATTTTATTATCGAGGTTAATCATCGATAGAGGCCCATAGGAGTCACATAGCTGTGGGTCGTTTTCAGGCTTGAGGATAGTCATGATTAGCGCCTTTCAGAGAGAGGGGGGGAGAGTGCCCCGTTCCAGTGATTCCTCATACGTATTAAGGAGGTGAGGTGCGAGAAGTGGTGCAAATTCCTTGTAGAACGCGGATGTGAGTCCGTCCAGTCTGGGGGCTTTGTGGCCGGGCATGGCCCGGATCACACCAATCACCTTCTCCTCTGAAAAAGGCTAGTCGAGGTACCTATGCTGGCCATCACTTAGCTATATCAGTTCAATCGAGTCAAGGAAGGGAATCAAATTGGGGTGTGCTTCTGATTGGCGTGCGGCATATAGTGAGGAGTAGAAGACAAGCATTTCTGCTTGTATAGCCTCCTGTCCAGCAGCTAGCTCATCGTCGCTAGTACGTAGGTCGCTAATGTATTCACTTGCCCATGGCTTTTTCAGGAGGCTCGCCAGTGTTTTCCCAGCCCGATCCCTTTCGCCGTATTGGCGAGCGCGGGTTTTTTTTTCTCAGATAGTGCGTCTCCCTGTGAGCTGCCTCCTCAAATTCCACCATCTTTTCTTTGATTCATCCTAGGGTTGCTAACTGGCCAGATACGAAATACTCCGATTCTAACACCCATATCTCGCCCTCAAGGCGTTTTATGTCCCCTCTAAGCAAGCGCAGGACACCTACCTGCTTGGCGATGCACTCGCCTCTAATAACAGATTCAAATGCCTCCCACAGCGTGGAGGGGGAGTCCACCGTCCCGACGTTTATCTCGAAATATTCCACTATGGCGGACCGGATCGCCTCCCGAAATACCTGGTCCCGAAGTGCCCCGGAGGGAAGTCTCCAGCTAAAGGCCCTGTCTGGGGCATCAGGCAGCGAAAGTTCGAGCAACACCGGAGCCTGGTCTGAGAGGGTACGAGCTAGGTGTGTGGTGGTGTGTACCCATGTGTCCACATCCCGTGACGTTAACTAATAATCAATCCTGGACCAGGTAGGGCCCTCTGTGGATACACATGTGCCCCCCCGGCGCCAGACGTCTATCAACTCGTTGTCTTCCATAAGGGCCTGCAGCTGCTCCGCCACCCGCGGATGGGGCCGGCGAGAGTCACCCGATCTGTCTTTTGTCGGATCTAGTATGACATTAAAGTCCCCCCCCCACACACACACAAGATAGCCCCAGGGCCCAGTGTCTCAGCCAGCCGCCAAACCTCGCTGAAGAAGTGCGGATCATCCACATTTGGGCCGTAAACCGATATCAGCCTAACCCCCAGCACCCCGGCCACCATTACGTATCTCCCTTGGGGGTTGCAGAGCGCGGTGCGCATGTGCCACGGGAGTCCCCTCCTAAAAAGGATAGCTGTGCCCCTAGCATAATTGGAATACCTGCTACAAATTTCTCCCCCATCCAACCCGCCCGCAGGCACGCGCAGCCGGCCCCCAACAGGTGCAGCTCCTGCAAAAAGCAGATGTCCGCCCAATGGCGGTTAAGATACACCGCAACCAGTCTAACTTTTCTGCAGTCGTTCAGGCCACGTACATTCCACGTTACTGCTTTCACTGTGGTAACTGTCAGTATTCACGCCCGCAAATGCACTAACACTGCTCCTTGTGTGGCGGTCCCATGACGGCACCTAGTACCTGCTGAGCAGAGGCCATAGAGGAAAAAGGAGGGGAGAGGGGTGAAGAAAACAGAACATTCCAGCCATTCTGGCCTACCCGAAAAGCCCACCCCCCCGCCCACTACAGCCGCCCAACATGGCTGAAAAGTGTTGCCCCTATTCCAAACAGGCCACAAGTGGCCAACTGTTGGAAAGAGTATAGGACTCGTCCCAGGGGATAGCACTAGGGGCTCTGCTTATCCCAGCAGTTGGGTGATGGGTGGCTGGACGAGAAGCGCTTGAGAGGGGAATTCATTCAGGCAAACATGTTCAGTTCCTGAGTAGTTATTGTACGGGGGGAGGACAGTCTGAAGAAAGATGCGAGAGGAAACCTGTCTCCTCTAATTCCATGAACAGCCCAGCCCAATCGGTGTTGTGGTGATCATCCAGGCTTTCAGTCATTTTCGTTGAGCGGGTCATCTTATGCTGGGCTTTTCTCTTCACGTGCGGTCAGTTTGGAATGCTTGATATTGCGTGCAAATTTGGCTGCGAGTTTAGGGTCTGTGAAGAACGTGGTTTTGCCGGCGTGAAAGATGCGGAGCTTCGTGGGGTAAAGCAGAGAGTACTTGATGTCCTGCTACTGCAGCAGCCTCTTTACCGGCACAAACTCTCTCCTGGCGGCCTGAACAGTCACAGTGAAGTTGGGAAAGAATGAGACCACGTTGCCCTGGTATCTCGTTTCCTGCTGGTCCCTAGCCTTACGTAGTACAACATCGAGGTCCCTGTAATTTAATAGTCTTGCAATTATTGGTCTGGCCGGGGCTCCCGGAGGGTGTCTATGGCCAAGGGATCTATGAGCCCGCTCGACTATGCAGACCGCTGACAGACAGTCTCCAAATAGGGACCGGAGCATCTTTTCGACATAGTCCTCTACCCGGGTCATTGCTGTGGTCTCTGGGATTCCAAGAATGCGTAGGTTATTACCTCGCGACCTGGCTTCTAGGTCATCATTTTTGTTCCTTATGACTTCCAGCACCTTCTCCATTCGAAGCAGTTTTTCACAATTGGCGGTTCATTCGTCCTCCAGTGCAGAGGTCCGCTGCTCAACCTCCAAGATGCGTTCGTCGTGATTTGAGACCTTGTCCCTGAACCGGTCTAGGCGATCTGACATGGAATACATTTTCAGGTCAATGGCCGAGAGGGATTGTTTTAGGTCTGTGAACATCTCTCCGATATTCGGCTCTTGCACCGACGTGGGGTTCATGGCTATTTCTGGTGGCTCCTCTTATTGGGAGGTACCCCCCCGGGGGTCCTGCGCTACTCGAAGGAGATCTTCGGTTGCCTTGCGTCTGCTTTGCCCATGGCGCACCTATGTTCCCTCGCCTCAGGGAGTGCGCTCTACCAGTGCAGCCGTGACTGTTTCAGTGGCTCTGTCTGGCGGGGCATGGGTCACCCAAGAGCTTCCTGGCGCGGGCAGCTACCCTCCTGGGGCGATGGTACCGCGCTGTGTCAGGCCGGTGCCGTGTATTAACCCGTGCCCACCTCCAGCTAGGTGAGGGGGGTGGAGCGGCGGAGCACCCCATCCCTCAGAGCTCACTCCACCGGTCCACCTCGCTCCACACCACATCCCTCCCTCAGGGATTCTGCATTCAATTCAGGCACCTCGCTCAACAGCCAGCTCAATGAGAGGGGGGAGGGAGCGCCCAGCCCCCCCCAGGCCTCACCTCTCCCCTGGTTTTATATGGAGGACCACCTCTGTGTCAGTCCTAGCCCCCAACGAGCAGGGTCCGTCGCGCAACAGCGACGCTCTTCAAGGGGCACCTCAGGGCCTCACAGCGCTGGATTGGCCGGCTCACGTTGCAGCTCCCTCCTTCGAGGCCGCCCTCCTCCGGTGCTCTCGATGAAGAATAAAGAAGGGAGAGGGGGCGTGCGCCCACGTCTACCGTTACACCCCCTCCACCGCCGCCCCTACCTTGTCTCAGTAGTGTTGCGAGCTCCGATTCGTCTATTCACGCTGGCCAGGACCTTCAGCTCAGTAGGGGGAATCAGGGCCGTGCCGGTGAAGGCCATACTTCCCCCGGGCCCCAAAGCAGCTGAGAGTCCAGCCGCTCGCCGCTTCAGTTAGCCCTCCACACCACGTCGAGGCCAGCACCCTGCCCCGCACCAGGCTGTGCAGCCTCACAGCCGCTCCCTCCTCACAGCCGCGTCCTGCTGCTCAGCCGCGCATGATCACCTGGTCTATCAGACTCCACCTGTTGTATTTCCTCAGGTAGTTGGGGCACTTTAGTCCTCGTGGGGGTCCTCTGCCTCCCCCTACTGGGGAGGTCCGAGTCCAAGCCTGTCTGAGAGTTGCCCACCATGGGCCGTCAGCCGGTGATGGCGTCAAGCCACACCGCTCGTCTCTGTCGTGTCGGTAGCAGAGCCGTGAGCCAAGGAGGCGGCAGGCAACCCCCGGCATCTGCGCAGAGCCTGTTACTCAGCCGCTCTCGCCCGCCTATCCCGAGGCCGCTATCTTGCTTCCTCTGGCAGCACCCGCAGCTCCACTCTCCCTCCGCCGCTCAGGCCGAGCAATCCGAGCCGTCCATCACACACTTATTGTCTGCCACAGGTGCTTGGATTCAAACCCCCCCCAACGAGGGCCTGCGATGTTCGCCCGAACTGCAGGATTAATGCCGGATCGTCGTCCAGCCTGCAGAACCTCACTATGTGGCAGCCATCTTGCAGCCGGCACTCTAGCGCCCCCTCTTACTTTATATAGTTAAGCGGAAGTACCATTATTTGGTGGAGATTCACCACTTTGTAGTCTTGTCTTCTTCTCTATGCGAGGATTCATGTTGTCACAAATTTCTGAAAGAAGACGCTTGAGAAAATCAGCCCGAGGAGGGGGGCTGCCCTGCGATAAGCCCCTGCTGCACATGGCCTTTGGCAGCGGTTGAATTAACACATAGTATTTAAATATTACTTTACGTTTTTTTAAAAACATAGAAATTCACTGAAAAATCCAAAGGTTACAGGGACGTTATAGTTAGGAAAGAACATTTAAAAAACGTAGAAATGCACTGAAAAAAACAAAGGTTACAGGGTCGTTAAAGTTAGGAAATCGAATTTTAAAAAACCTTAGAAATTCACACAAAAAAATAACCAAAAGTTATAGGGACGTTATAGTTAAAGGTTGTGCGCGGTCGGGTGCTGCCCACATGGGCTGGCCTATGACCAACATCCACATGTAGCCAACCCCACGCTGCGCACGGCCTTTAGCTGTGCGCAGTGAGGGATTGACTGCAAGGCCCTGCGGACAAGCCCCACATGCATCCATCCTCATGCTGCGCGTGGCAGGTGGTTGGCCATAGCAGCCAACCCACGGACCCTCTTCCTGTGCTGGTTTTGGCCCCAGGGACCCCATCCCTGGGGGCCCCGCACATTTTTTATGGGGGGAGGACATGGCCCCCCCCCCTCTCTGTTTTGGCCCCGAGGACCCCATTTCTCGGGGCCTAACAACATATTTCAGGGTGCGGGTGGCACTCGGTCCCCCTCCCCAGGCTGCTTTTGGCCCCCGGGACCCCATCCCTCGGGACCTGGCAACTATTTTAATAGGGAGGGTGGCACTTAGATCCCCCCTACCTGGGGTGATATCGGCCCCTGGGTCCCCATCTCCCGGCCAATGTCTAAAGGTGGCAGGGGGCATGCGGCCCCCCTCCCTGGGCCTATTTAGGCCCCAGGGACCCCACTCCCATGGCCCAACCAACAAAGGGCGGGTTCCCTGGTGCCCAGCCAGGGCACTCACCACACTATGGTTGGGGGCCGCAATGGGAGCCCCGTAGCCCCAGCCGACTCCCCACCTCCAGCAAGAGCTGGTATTTCTCCCGCCCAAAGGGAGCAGCTAAAAAATCTTTTTTTTTCATCTGTTTCCCTGCCCTCTTCAGTGCAGGCAGGTAAACCGATGAAAAGCCCGCTCCCAGCGGGCGGGAGCATTTTTCATGCTGCTGCCCGCTGGGAGCAGACTAAGTGTTGCTCCTGCTTGGCAGGATTTTTGAAATTGCTCCCGCCAAGAGAGAGGGCAAACGCAGATGTCCCTGCCCACACCAGTGTTGTCAAGGAAACTACTATGTCCCAGGGATAGGCACCCTGGGGGATAGCATATGAGCCGACCCTAGGGGAAGGGGACCCCAGGGCCATTAATGGTACAGGGAGGCCTCCGCTTTGCAATTGCAGCCAGGCTCCGGGGGATGGGGGTCCCCGGAGTTAAAATCCACCCAGGAAGGGGGGCTGGATGGCCCCCATCCCCATTACTTTAACAGCCGGGCATCAGGGGATAGGGTGGAGGGGGACTATGAGCCCCTCTCCCCCTTTTTGATTATGGCCGGGCCCTGGGGAATGGGTCTCCTGGGCCGTAACCGGCCCGGGTGGAAGTCTCTAGATATGTATAAATCTTTGTTCTTTAATAACTCGAAAACTGCTGAACAGGTTTACACCACATTAAAAAAAAGCACTCTTTCTGGACCAAAATCTAGCTTTAGGCCAAATTTAATGTCATTCCGTTCAGCTGTTTGGGCTGTAGTCATGTCTAAAATCCCCATGGAAATTGCATTGGGGAAAATGCGTTTTGGGACCCCCACCGCCCATTTTCCTCAGCCCCTGCTTGACAAACCATCCCGAAACTTTCCAAACAGTAGCTGAAGTGAGTGGCAAACCAGTTTTGAAAATTTTGTGACGATTCGTCAAATGGCGCCAAAGTTATTAGCAAAACAAAAAAACGCTTTTCCCATGGAAACTAGGCCATAACTATAACTACCTACTGGTGATATATATATATATATATTATCTACTGGCGGTCGCCAGTAGATAGTTATAGTTACAACCTATTATCCATAGGAAATCCGCGACATTCTATTTGCAATAACGTTGGCGTCGGTTGACGAATCTTCGCGAAAGCTTCCAACTTGTTGGGGCGCTCCGGTCCGCTCCTACCCTGAAAGTCTCGGGGTGATACGTCAGCGGGGGCCGAGAAAAAGGGGGTCCCAAAACGCGTTTTCCCCATTCATTTTTCCATAGGAACCTTTAGTCGCAGCTACAGCCCGAACTGCTGAACGGAATTACCCCAAATTTGGCAAAGAGGTAGCCCTTGGTTCAGACTGGTGCCTTTTGCTAAAATGGTGTAAATCCGTTCAGTAGTTCCTGAGAAATTCACAATTAAAATCACATATATATCTATGGGCGCGTCGGATCCGCGTACCCTCCCGATCACGAGCTGCATGCTAATTGGCTGTCAACACTCCAAATCAAGAAGTGTTGGCAGCCATTTTGTCCCTCGGTAGAACCGAGGGACAGAAGCAAGTGCGCAAAGCGCAAAAGGGGGCAGGGTAGAAACACCCTGACCCCTAGGTCTGCTCAGGGGTCCCACAAGGACCCCCTGGGCAGAAAAAGATTTTTTTTTTTAAATCGGCGGGATGCGCTTAGGGTGCGCGTATCCCGCCGAGAAAAAAAAGAAACAAGTGCGCAAAACGCACAAAGGGGGCAGGGTAGAAACACCCTAACCCCCTAGGCCTGCTCAGGGGTCCCACAAGGACCCCTGGGCAAAAAAGCATTTTTTTTTTTAAATCGGCAGGATGCGCTCAGGGTGCGCGAATCCTGCCGAAAAAAATCGAAGCGCGGTCTCCGCGCTCGATGTTAATTGGCCCTCGGGTGGCCCAAGTCCCGGGGGCATGGTGGGTGGGGGATAATTTAATGTGTGGGGGCCTCAAAGGGCCTCTCAAGCCCCGGGGACCACCACCTCCCGGGGCTTTTTTAAATTAAAAATTAAACCAGTGTGGGGGGCTCCAGCCCCCCACACGCCCGGGGACCGCCACCTCCCGGGGCTGTGTACTGAATGGGAGGGGGCCGCGCGGCCCCCTCCTGGAGCCCTTGATGGCCCTGGGGACCACCACCCCCAGGGCCGGCTCCTGCAGTGTCCCGGGGTGCCTACCCCGGGACACTGTAGTTTGCTATGGCAGGACGGGAGCCTCGCGGCTCCCGTCCTGCCATAGCAAACTGCTTTGGATATTGGAAGAGAGAGCAGGAAACCTGCTCTCTCTTCCAATATCCAAAGCGATTGCTTTTCCACATGGTGAGCAGCATGTCAGCTGCTCCCCTTGTGGAACAGCAATGCCGGCTCCCAAGGGACGTGGGGAGCCGGCGGGACTGTGGGGGATTGGGGACCCCCACAGTCCCCAACGGAGAGGGCCAGCCCCGGGGATGGGGTCCCCGGGGCAAGTAGTGGCCCGGGAGGGGGGCCACGCGGCCCCCCTCTCCAAAAAAGAGAAAAAAAAATTGAAAAAAAAATGGAAAGGCCGGCCCCGGGGGATGGGGTCCCCGGGCCTTAAAATGGCCAGAGGAGGGGGGGCCACGCTGCCCCCCTCAAAATAATAAATATAGAGGCCATGCCCCGGGGGATGGGGTCCCCGGGGCCAATACAGGGCCCCCTTCCCGTTTTTTTTTTTTTTTTTTAATTTTAAAAAAGGGGTAAGGCCCTGGGGGATGGGGTCCCCAGGGTCCAAAAAGAGAAAAAAGGAAGGGGGGCCACACAGCCCCCCTTCAGGGGACAAAAAAAAAAAAAAAAACGATCGGGCCCGCAGGCCCCGCCCCTTCCTTCACCACTCTGCAAACGCGCCCCTGGCGCGTTTGCAGAGGGGACGAATTCCCCTTGAATACTGGGGGTCCCTGGGGCCAACTAGCCCACCAGGAACCTCCAATATGCGCCAGGGGCTGCGTTGCAGAGACGTGTAGAGAGGCCACACCCCTTTTACACCTCTCTGCAACGCAGCTCTGTGGCGCTTTTTGGAGGTATATGGTGGGCTAGTTGGACTCCGGGACCCTCAGGATTCAAGGGGACTTAATCCCCCAACTTAAAACGCGCCACGGGCGCGTTTGCACAGTGGTGAAGGGAGGGGCGGGGCTTCAGGTGACATGTGTGCAAACAGGCCCCGTGGCGCGTTTTAAGATGGGGAATTAAATCCTCTTCAATCCTGAGGGTCCCTGGGGGCCAACTAGCCCAACAGGTACGTCCAGAAAGCGCCACAGAGCTGCGTTGCAGAGAGGTGTAAAAAGGGGTGTGGCCTCTCTACACGTCTCTGCAACGCAGCCCCTGGCGCATATTGGAGGTTCCTGGTGGGCTAGTTGGCCCCTAGGGACCCTCAGGATTCAAGGGGACTTAATCCCCCAACTTAAAACGCGCAACGGGGCGCGTTTGCACAGATGTCACCTCAGGCCCCGCCCCTCCCTTCACCATTGTGCAAATATTCCTCTAAAATCAGCCGAAATACGAATTCCGATTTACTCACCTGTTATCAGGAGAGACCTCAGTGCTGCATCTTTCAGCCCAGTACTGATCCTCAAAAGTAATTTTAACCGTACTTACCAGTAACTTGAATTTCCTTCCATAGGATATCATTGCCTGCTTTTTGCTGAAAAAGTTTCTAAGTGTTGATTTTTGAAACATACAAATATTCCTGTAAAATCAGCCGAAATACGAATTCCGATTTACTCACCTGTTATAAGGAGAGACCTCAGTGCTGTATCTTTCAGCCCAGTACTGGTCCTGAAAAGTAATTTTAACCGTACTTACCAGTAACTTGAATTTCCTTCCATAGGCTAACATTGACTGGTTTCACTTGGAAATTCTTCTAAGTGTGGAGTTTTGGAACTTTAAAATATTCCTCTAAAATCAGCCGAAATACGAATTCCGATTTACTCACCTGTTATCAGGAGAGACCTCAGTGCTGCATCTTTCAGCCCAGTACTGATCCTGAAAAGTAATTTTAACCGTACTTACCGGTAACTTGAATTTCCTTCATAGGCTAACATTGACTGGTTTCACTTGGAAATTCTTCTAAGTGTGGAGTTTTGGAACTTTAAAATATTCCTCTAAAATTAGCCGAAATACGAATTCCGATTTACTCACCTGTTATCAGGAGAGACCTCAGTGCTGCATCTTTCAGCCCAGTACTGATCCTCAAAAGTAATTTTAACCGTACTTACCAGTAACTTGAATTTCCTTCCATAGGATATCATTGCCTGCTTTTTGCTGAAAAAGTTTCTAAGTGTTGATTTTTGAAACATACAAATATTCCTCTAAAATCAGCCGAAATCCGAATTCTGATTTACTCACCTGTTATCAGGAGAGACCTCAGTGCTGCATCTTTCAGCCCAGTACTGCTCCTGAAAAGTAATTTTAACCGTACTTACCAGTAACTTGAATTTCCTTCCATAGGCTAACATTGACTGGTTTCACTTGGAAATTCTTCTAAGTGTGGAGTTTTGGAACTTTAAAATATTCCTCTAAAATCAGCCGAAATACGAATTCCGATTTACTCACCTGTTATCAGGAGAGACCTCAGTGCTGCATCTTTCAGCCCAGTACTGATCCTCAAAAGTAATTTTAACCGTACTTACCGGTAACTTGAATTTCCTTCATAGGCTAAGATTGACTGGTTTTCAGCAAAAAAGTTTCAAAGTGTTGATTTTCACAAACTACAAATATTCCTTAAAAATCGCCTGTATGACTTAAACGCATTTTTTCAACTGTTTACAGGAGATGCACCAGTGCTGGATCCAGGACCCAACACTGAGTAAGAAAAAGTAACGATAACAGTTTTTACCTGCTAAGTGAATTTCCTTCCATAGGATAACATTGGTGATTCTATGAGAAAAAGTTTCTAAGTGTCAACTTTTAAAATACAATAATATTCCTTAAAAATCACGACTGTAACCAAAACGCTTTTACTCAACTGTTTACAGGAGATGTACCAGGACTGAATCTAGGATCCAGTCCTGTGGTTACAAAAGTAATCCATAAAGTAACTAATTGCATTTAACTAGAAATTCACATTGAGCTGAATGTTGCATTGTGTTTGAAAATGTGTTGCCCATTGCAACAACTGTAACTACTGTACTTAAAAGTCTATTGCCTATCTGCAAAGTATTTAAACTAAAGTAATTCATTCTGAGAAAGTATTTTTTGTAATGTAATGTATAATGTAATTACAATGTAATTTAAAAAATAAAATATGTAAAAAAAAATTGTTTCTAAAAATGTAGTAAATCAGTATGAAAAAAATTAATATAACAATTAATACATTTAAAAATTGTCATTTACAAAACCTTTGAAATTCACTGAAAAAACCGTAGGTTTCAGGCACGTTATAGTTAGAAATTAGCATTTAAAAAACCTTTGAAATTCACTGAAAAAACCATAGGTTTCAGACACGTTATAGTTACAAATTAGCATTCAAAAAACCTTTGAAATTCACTGAAAAAACCATAGGTTTCAGACACGTTATAGTTACAAATTAGCATTTAAAAAACCTTTGAAATTCACTGAAAAAACCATAGGTTTTAGGGACAGTTATAGTTACTTGGACATTGCACTCGTACAAAACCCGTGAAATTCCCCCGTTATAGTTAGTTCAGCTAACTATAACTCGCGCCCCGCAATGCACTGCTGATGACGTCACATATTACATCACTCATGACATGGTCAGTGACATCACTGATGACATCACTGATGACATCTCAAATGACATCACTGATGACATCATCCACGTGATAATCTGATGCACCTCCTCACACCCTAATATAACCTTTGATACACCCACTCTAAATTACAGACTGCCATTCGCAAAACCATAGACACTCCAACACCAATAACTACATACCCACTCACTGATTCTTAGGTCTACACACACACATCCACTCACTCACCCGTACAGTCACTCATACTTACGGTCACTCAGTACAGGACTATCATATGCACTCTTACTCCTATATAGACACTCAAACAACGCCACTCATCCATAGAGATACTCACACACCTAGTCAGTCATGCAAATAATTAAACACACTGCCATTTACTCACCTATACAGTTATACACACACCAGCTCACTTACTCATACAAATAGTAGCACATTGTTACGCTCTTATACAATCACTGATACAAGCACACACTCATCCATACAGCCACTATCACAATCACTCACTCTTGCTTATAGCTATTTATATACTCCAACACACATATATACTGCCTTTCACATATGTAGTTACTCACACATGTACCACTGGGACATACATTCACTCACTAACACACTCTTACACACACTTACCCACCCATACAGTCTATCACAGATGCACTCTTGAAACCATCCACCCAGTGAATCACCCACTCACACATCTATGCACAGAGTTGCACACACCCCTCCCACACAAACACTCAGGCACCCATACAGATACTCAGACAAGCATTCAATAACTCATATAGACACTCATGTAGCTATTCACAAACACATGCAGCCACTTACACAGCAACAGACAGACGGATACAGACATTCACCCAGTTTAGTCACTAACCCATGCATTCAGTAAGATACGTTAAATCACTCACTTATACAGTCAGTCACGCACCTACTAAATCATCCATACAGACACTTTCACACCCACTCATTCTTCAATACGTCTTTTCCTATATATATTAAAAATATTTAAACTTTAGAGAAACACACAGTCACTGGATGATGTCATCAGTGATGTCATTTGAGATGTCATCAGTGATGTCATCAGTGATGTCACTGACCATGTCATGAGTGATGTAATATGTGACGTCATCAGCAGTGCATTGCGGGGGCGCGAGTTATAGTTAGCTGAACTAACTATAACGGGGGAATTTCACGGGTTTTGTACGAGTGCAATGTCCAAGTAACTATAACTGTCCCTAAAACCTATGGTTTTTTCAGTGAATATATATATATATATATATTTATTTATTTATTAAAAAAGACCTTTCACATCAGAAAGAGAAACGGCACTCAGGGTGGAAGCAAATCACCACTGTTTATTTCAAAGGGTCACGCTGGACAGGACGTGTTTCGGCTGAACACCAGCCTTCATCAACTAATTAAATACATATCTTTGCCATAAACATAGACAAAATACTTCCGGTTTCGTAGCAAGCAACAATTTCACCAAATTTGAACGTGTAAACATATAATGCCATGATACACATAAATTGCTGTTTTGAAAGCCTTCAATGTCTTTTTTTTGTTTGTTTTTTATGACAAATCATTAATGCACATTGTGAATCACTGTCATTTAAACTTTATGTCCTCACCGGATTGCAAGACCCCTTAAAAAATACCTAAATGAAAGTCTAGCACGTGTCATAAGATTTAGTCATAAATCAAGCTAATCTAAACAACGTTCCAATACATGAAGTCGCAGTCCATTCAATTAAGAACTTCAGGTAAATAGACACAAAAACAACGTGCATCGCGCGTTGTCAAAATTTTAACACTGGCTACAACATCCAGCAATTATGAAAATACAATATTCATAAAAAAGGAAAAGCTCAGGCATTACGATTTTGCTGATATATTGCAACAATATGTATTTAGTCATTTCATGTCTTTGGTTGCTGCACGAACCTGAGACTAATGCTGATGATCACAAAACAGCTTTATTTAAAGCAACCAATGCAGCTTATAGTCCAAAATGACATCCAAAGAATCCTATTATCACGAGTCCGTCGAAAACTGCCAGCCACCACCATACACTTAATCAGTTGTTTTTACCTTCCTTCATTGTGCTGACAATGCAGTCATGATGGTTAAATAAAACGGCTGCCAGGACGCTTTCCCCTTTCATTGTTGGATGTTGAAACAAGCTGCAGTTTGGTATTTTACTTAATCCGGCGCGTTCCAAATGCCCAAAATATACGAGCGCTTCCATCCCTCACCGTGTATGTAATACAACGGTGCCCAACACACATATATATATATTACCTACTGGCGGTCGCCAGTAGGTAGTTATAGTTAGGACCTATTTTCCATAGGAAATTCACAACATTCTATTCCCAATAACTTTGGCGCCGGTCGACGAATCTTCGCGAACTTTTCAAAACTTGTGGGACGCTCCGGTCCGCTCCTATCTTGAAAGTTTCGGGGTGATTCAGCAAGCGGGGGCCGAGAAAAAAGGGGGGTCCCAAAACGTGTTTTCTCCATGTTATTTTCCATAGGAAACTTTAGACAAAGCTACAGCTCGAACTGCTGAACGGAATTACACCAAATTTTGCAAAAGGTAGCCCTTGGTTCAGAAAGAGCCCTTTTTGTTAAATGGTGTAAATCCGTTCAGTAGTTGCTGAGAAATTCAAAAAATAAGAGTCAAAAAATCAATTTCCCATAGGGAACTTTGTGCAAGGCTACAGCGGAAACTACTGAACGGATTTGCCCCAAATTTGGCATAAAGGTACTGCTTGGCTCAGAAAGCGACCTTTGCAGAAATGGTGTAAATCCGTTCAGTAGTTTTTTAAATATTGAAGGAAAAAGAACTTTATATATCTGGGCGGAGCCTAACCACACATGTCATTGTGAGATCTGATTGACTGTCAGCACTTCATCCAAGAAGTGTTGGCAGCCATCTTGGGACCAATATACATGATAGCACCCCCAATGAAATGCATTGTAGTGAATAGAAGATTTTGAGGGTCACCAAAAGAACTATAAAGGGTGATAACAGACTTTAGTTACATTAGAATTCATTTGTTGATGGTACCATACTAATTTTAGGAATTGTGGTGTGTTCTAGGGTGATTTTACCCTGTGAAAAACCTTCTGCTGGGATTTCGTGAATCATGTTTGAGAGAAAACAATTTTCTCATGCTTGTCCCACAGAGGTTTGGAAGGTGCTCCAGAAGCTAAAATGAGAGCATATTTTCTGTAAATTCACATTATCTTTCTCAGTCATGTGAGAATGAAGTCTGACATTCTCAGTAAAACATCTACATCCAACAAGGGCAGAGACTGTCAGTTGATTCCTTTGTGTTCTACTGCAGCTTCCCAGAGTGTTCTTAAGAACAACTAGAGCGCTAACAACCTTACCTATGACAAAAGTATGGCACACCTGAAGCCATCTTGATTGGAATAAACTGGTAACACTTAAAACATTTAATTTAAAAAGGAACAAAATGATGGGGTTCATTTTGTCTTAGAAATTATGGTTAGTGCTGTAGAAAGAAAAATTAGGACATGTTTTAAGTGAGATCTCAAATATCTTCCTGTTATATTTCAACAGGAGCAGCCTGCCAGTTGATTCCTTTGTGTTCTACTGCAGCTTCCCAGAGTGTTCTAAAGAACAACTAGAGCGCTAACAGCCTTACCTATGACAAAATTATGGCACACCTGAAGCCATCTTGATTGGAATAAACCAGTAACACTTAAAACATTTAATTTAAAAAGGAAAAAAATGAGGGGGTTCATTTTGCCATAGAAATTATGGTTAGTTCTGCAGAAAGAAAAATTAGGGCATGTTTTAAGTGAGATCTCAAATCCTCTTCTATTTCATTAGGAAATTCTGACATGCAGACTGAAACAATCACTTTCAATACCAGCAGTAGACTTCCAGTTAACTCCCTGGTGAGCAGTAGCTTTACTACAGTGATCTAATGAGCAACTAGAGTGCTAACATTCTGAATTTATGGCAAATGTGTGACACATCTGAATGCCTTCTTGATGGAATCAAAGTAAAAACTGAAAGCATTTCCTACTGAGGAGACTGCAGTAAATGAGGAAATTAGGAAACTTCATAACAAATAAGTATCCCAAGATGGCCACCAGAGAAAAAGAGCCCAAATGTAGCACAAATATCACCCACATGTAGCCCAATGACAGAAGTGTGGAAAACACTTTTTATTTTTAGTTTTTTTGCAGTTTTATATAGTGCAGACTGGTCAGGTATTGGAGCGTTGCATCTTACTTGGACCCCTTATTGCGTATTTTGCACAAAGTACATGAGATTGATCTTGCGAAACATTGAACTTTACTATTCTGAAGTTGCTCTGAACCGGGCTTTGTAACACCCATTTTTACCTACTGGTTTTAATTAATTCTCACTGTATTGTATTAGGAAAGAGGATTTACTGTTTTTATGTACACTTTTATGATCTATGTTTCTAAATCAGATCGAATAAAGTTTAATGAATGTAATTGAAGTCTCCCAAGATGGCCACCAGAGAAAAATGAGCCCAAATGTAGCACAAATATCACTCAGATGTAGCCCACGTATAGCCCAATGACAGAAGTGTGGAAAACACTTTTTATCCTTTGTTTTTTTGCAGTTGTATATAGTGCAGGCTGGTCAGATATTGGAGTGCTTTACATGAGCATTGGTTACATCATACAAGGACAAACTCATTTTGGTTGTAGGCATGGGGAGATTAAGTGATTTGACCAGAATCACAGAATGACGTGCTGAAGCAGAAACTCCAACTTGGTAACACCACATTTTCTCCCCTAAGCGTAACATTTAATCAAATGGTCAACTGGATAAAAAAACATAGAGATAACAAATAATTCAAAAGTGGTTTGTCGCTATTTGAGAACTGCTTGGCTCAGAAAGCGACCTTTTTAAAAATGGTGTAAATCCGTTCGGTAGTTGCTGAGAAATTGTAAAAAAACAAATATCGATATCTAGAGGCGCGGTGGATCCGCGAACCCTCCCGACCACGAGCTTCATTTTAATTGGCTGCCAACACTCCAAACCAGGAAGTGTTGGCAGCCATCTTGTGACTCGGTAGAACCGAGTCACAAGAAAACAAAGGTGAAAAAGAAGAAAAGGGGGCAGGGTAGAAACACCCTGACCCCCTAAGCCTGCTCAGGGGGTCCCACAAGGACCCCCAGGGCCAACAAACGCATTTAAAAAAAAAAAAAATGCCGAAATTCGCACTGGGGTCGCGAATCCCGTCGAAATGTAAAAACAAATGAAGCGCGGGATACCGCGCTTCATTTAATTGAGACCCCCGGGTGGGCCAGGTCCCGGGGGCATTGCCAACAAATATATGCAGGGCCCGCGGGGGCCCCCGCAGCCCCGGGGACTGCCACCTCCCGGGGTTTGTTTTTTTAATGTTTGGGGAAGCCTCCAAGGCCCCCCCAAGCCCCGGGGACCGCCACCGCCTGGGCTTTTATCAAATAGGGACCCTCAGGATTCAAGGGGAATTAATCCTCCAACTTACCCTGAGCACTACTGATGCAGTCCAGCCATCGCCCTGTCACTACCCATGCACTCCTCCAATCAACCAGCGAGCACCATGTACTTATCCAATCACTCCGCCAAAACACAAGCACTTATAAATTCACCATCCACTCTCCTTGCAGTACTCTAATCATCCAGTCAGTACCCATGTACTCATCCAATGACCCAGGCACTAACTCATGGCAAATACAGAGGAGGTCATGCTAATCACAGGGGTACCCCAACGCATAGTGTTCCCTAGTGTATGTAGGTGTTTTCACTGTATTCTAAGTGTCTTTTACCACCAGAGACAGAGTCAGTTACCACCAGTACCCAACAGCAAAAAGTTGGGGGCACAGGAGTACTTTCTACTCCTCTGTTGGTTCTTTCTGCACATCTCCTTCTTCTTGCACTTTTCTTCGTCTTTCTGGACTTCTGTTGCCTCTTTCTGCATTTGTCTTTCTTCTTTCTGCGCTTTTCTTCTTCTTTCTTCACATGTCCTACCTCTGTAGGCATAGTTAGAAACTAGCATTTAAAAAACCTTTGAAATTCACTTAAAAAACCATAGGTTTCAGGCATGTTATAGTTAGAAATTAGCATTTAAAAAAACTTTGAAATTCACTGAAAAAACCATAGGTTTCAGGGACGTTATAGTTGGAAATTAGCATTTAAAAACCTTAGAAATTCACTGAAAAAACCATAGGTTTTAGGGAAAGTTCTAGTTAGTTGGACATTTCACTCGTACAAAACCAGAGAAATTCCCCCGTTATAGTTAGTTCAGCTAACTATAACTCGCGCCCCCGCAATGAACTGCTGATGACGTCACATATGACATCACTCATGACATGGTCAGTGACATCACTGATGACATCTCAAATGACAACACTGATGACATCACTGATGACATCATCCATGTGATAATTTGATGCATCTTCTCACACCCTAATGTAACCTTTGATACACCAACTCTAAATAACAGACTGCCATTCTCAAAACCATACACACTCCAGCAGCAATAACTACATACCCACTCACTGATTCTTAGGTCTAAACACATATCCACTCACTCACCCGTACAGTCACTCATACTTACAATCACTCAGTACAGGACTATCATATGCACTCATACGCCAATATAGACACTCACACACCACCACTCATCCATAGAGGTACTCACACACCTAGTCAGTCATGCAAATAATTAATCACACTCCCATTTACTCACCTATACAGTTATACACACACCAGCTCACTTACTCATACAAATACTAGGACATTCTTACGCTCTTATACAATCACTGATACAAGCACACACTCATCCATACAGTCACTCTCATAATCACACACTCACTTATAGCTATTTATATATTCCAACATACATATATACTGCCTTTCACATATGTAGTTACTCACACATGTACCACTGAGATATACATTCACTCACTAACACACCCATACACACACTCACACACCCATACAGTCCATCACAGATGCACTCTTGAAACCATGCACCCAGTGAATCACCCACTCACACATCTATGCACAGAGTCACACACACCCCACCCACACAAACACTCAGGCACCCATACAGATACTCAGACAACCAATCAATAACTCATATAGACACTCGTGTAGCTATTCACAAACCCATGCAGCCGCTTACACACCAACACACAGACGGATACAGACATTCACACAGTTTAGTCACTAACCCGTGCATTCAGTAAGATACATTTAATCACTCACTTATAGGGTCAGTCACACACCTACTAAATCATCCATTCAGACACTTATACACCCACTCATTCTTCAATACGCCTTTCCCTATATATATTAAACATATTTAAACTTTACAGAAACACACAGTCACTAGATGATGTCATTTGAGATGTCATCAGTGATGTCACTGACCATGTCATGAGTGATGTCATATGTGACGTCATCAGCAGTGCATTGCGGGGGCGCGAGTTATAGTTAGCTGAACTAACTATAACGGGGGAATTTCTCTGGTTTTGTACGAGTGAAATGTCCAACTAACTATAACTTTCCCTAAAACCTATGGTTTTTTCAGTGAATTTCTAAGGTTTTTTAAATGCTAATTTCTAACTATAACGTGCCTGAAACCTACGGTTTTTTCAGTGAATATATATATATATGTCACCAGTAGATAGTAATGGCCTAGTTTCCATGGCAAAAGCGTTTTTTTGTATATATATATATATATATATATATATATATATATCCTGTCAATAAGAGGTTATTTGACAGATCGAATTTGCAGTTTAAAACTTCCCAGCCAGTCTGCAATAGTAGACCTGGGGACATGCTTTACAGCGGATGGCACAATGTGTGCTGCAGTCCACTGTTAGCATCACGTGGGTACACTTGTTACCATATACTAGAAACTTTAGAGCAAAATCAAAAAATCTATCATAGTTATACCAGTTTTACCATGTTGAAAAAATGAGGACGAGCATTTTACCACTGGTTAGCAGGAATAAAGTGCACAGAGTTCCATAACCAGAAAATAGTGTTCAGTAAACCACAATAAAGTATGGGGTGGCCCTGCAGAAAGGGCAAATTCCCAACAGTGAGGGCATTCCAACAGCTGCTGTTTCTTTTTCACAGCACTTGTCTATTGATTGTAAGAACTATAATGAAACTCTTGGGTGTGGTAGCATCTTGCATAGTCATTGTTTTGCTTGCTAGATCGCACATGCGTCCACTTTTGCAATGCCTCCTCAGTCAATGGTCGAAGGCTGGGGGTTCATGGAAAGATCTAGTGTTGATAAAAATCAGCACTCAACAGACTTCAATGGTGGAACAGCAACAACCAATTGCTAGCGAAGCTTTTCATGGACCCTCTGCTACAGGTGAACATTACTACTGATGAATCACTTTAAGGTGAGGCCCACATCTAGGCAATATCACTGTTCAAGGCATCTGGACCCCTTCACCAGGTGAGGCACATCAACTACTTGGAGATAATGGGCATGTTTCTGGCCCTCAAAGCATTCTACTTCAGGGTTCGACAAAATGTGGTACGTGTACACCGACATCATGACAACAATATGTTGTATAAAGAAGCAGGGGTACACACTCCCGCTATTTTTAGCTCAATAGATTTACACATGACACTTGGCAATGTGCCATAACATCCATCTACTCACTGAACACCTCCTGGGGATGGACAACGACTTTGCTGACCTCGTAAGCAGGACGCATCAACAAGTCCATGACTGGGAACTCCACCCGCAAGTCCTCCACAAGAACATTCACCGGTGGCATGGCCATCTTCAGAGCTGGTGGCACCCCCGCCCCCCCCCCGACCTCCTCCTCAGATTCCCTGACTACCACCAGGCAAAAGGGCCCATCACCTCTCCATAGCCCCTCTCTTGCATACATTTCATTTGTTTTAAATCGCTGGTAAAGGCTGTCTTTACTAATCCACTTTAAATACAGATATGTTCTTTGCAGAAAGGCATATTAACCCTCTGTGCTACTGTATGGCGAGTCTGCCACTAGACAAAACTCCAATCTCTCTCTCTCTCTCTAGCAGGAACATTAATCACAACAGTTATCTTGACGTTTTTATTGCCGCCTGAAATCTGGACGCACAAGGAACTCTACATCAGCTGCTTTTAAATCGTAAGTTATTGCTAAACACAGCGCCCCCACCTGAGGTCAGTGGCCACCCTCCAGCTCAGGGGCCAGTACTGCTGCAACGGTCCCACTGCCCTAAAGCTGGCTCTGACCAGTGGGGGAATCCCACCCATCCACTTATTTGCCACCTCAGAAAATGCAAAATGCCAAACCTTCGGCTCCAGGTACCCATACCCACAGTCAATGGATGATGATCTGGTCATGGATATTTGCCTATGCTTTTCCACCTCACTCACTCATTCCATATGTGGTCAGGAAAATGTGGCAGGTCTCAGCAACCCGCATCCTGGTGGCCCCAACTTTGACCAAGCAACTCTAGTTCTCAGTGTTGGAGATGTACATCATCCCACACGAGAAACTCCTGGTCAGGCCGGACCTTCTCAACTCAGCAGAACAGTCAAATTAGACACTCAGACCGGAGGCAGCTCACCCTAATGATCTGGCACCTGAGGTCTTAAAACGTGGGCATTTACACCTCCCAGAGGAGTGTATAGCCATCTTCTGTTGTAATCCTACTACTCAGGCATGTTATTCAGCCAAGTAGAAAAGATTTGTCCATTTCAGCATTTTCAAATAGACTCATTTAAGGTTACGATTCAAGACGTAATTTCATACCTTCTTTACCTTCATAAGGCAGTTCTGGCATACATATCTATACGCTTTCACTTCACTGTTGAGTCTGCATACAAAACGGGGAACACATCTCCTGTGCGAATTCCTGTGGTGAAGGCGTTCATGGAGGGACTCAAAAGGGTTATAACCATGCAGAACACCATCTGCTTGGAACCTTAATGTAGTTCTTACAAAGCTTATGGGGCCTCTTTTCCAACCACTTTATTCATGTGCCTTGCAGTTCCTTTCATACAAAGTAGTTCTTGTAGCGATAAGTTCATTCACGCATTAGTGAACTGCAGGCTCTTACTATCCTAGACCCATTTATATAGGTTCATTGAGCTAGACCCCACGTTATTACCTAATATAGTATCACTGCTTCATGTGACTCAGACAGTTGAGCTACCCGTACTCTTTCCACAACCTGATTCTAAAGTGGAAAAAGCATTATACACTTTAGATGTAAAATGGGTGTTAATGTATTCTATTGAAGCATTACAACTTTTTGAAAGACCAATCAACCTTTTGTTGCCTTTGCTAAACCCTATAAATGCCAGTCTGGTTCTAAAGCTGGCATTGCAAGGTGGACTGTTAAATGCATCTAAACTAGCAATGCAATAAATGTGTACTCACTGTATCTCCTGGAGCACACTCTACACACGCAAGTACAGTCACCATGGATTTCTTGGATAACATCTCAATAGCAGTAATTTGTAAAGCTGCTGCTTGGCCAACCCCACACACTCTTACAAAACATTGTGTGGAAATATTAGCTTGTCGTCAAGCTATGGTTGGCCAGACTGTATTAAGAGCTATGGAAGAGATTGACAGTCCGAGGATCTAAAATGGGCCGAAGCCCCTTGTTCTTCTTCGGAATCAGAAAGTAGCAGGAATAACAGCCATCGCCTACTTCTGAAGCTAGGACCCTTTCTATAGCTTCTTTGGGCAAAAGAGCTGTAACTTCCTCTTGGAGCAACTTTAAATGATCCTCCGCCAGCCGTTCCTGAGTTGGCGGAATAGGAGGAGGCAAAGAAAGGAAAGAAAGAGAATAGCCCTCCTGGACGATCTGCAAGACCCACTTGTCTGTTATAGATCTCCAGCGGGGGAGATGATGACGAATTCTCCCACCCACTGGAGTAGTGTGGTTCTGCAGAATCAGCCAAGAAGTGCTTGGAGTCTGAGGCTGCTGGGGGCAGTGTGGTAGACGACTTCTGGCCTCCATTCCGAGGACGGAATGTACCGCGTCCACGTACATGCACGGCTTGGGTAGTCTGAGCGGGACGGTGGCTAGGATAGGGCTGACGCGGCTGGAAACCCAACAGCCTCAGAGTCCACCTCACCGAAATCCAGGATAGAGGCTGAAATATCGGAATCATAACCTGAATATCCTGGACTCGCTGCACGGGAGGATAAGCCCGAAACTGCACTGTGTCCAGAACAGCTCTGATGAAAGGGAGCGTCTGAGAAGGAGTCAGGTGTGACTTCGGCATGTTTATAGAGAACCCCAGCGAATGCAGGAGGTCCGCCGTAGTCTGAAGGTGGGAGACGACTGCCTGGGGCGAGGACGCCTTTAACAGCCAGTCGTCTAGGTAGGGGAAGACTGACACCCCTAACCTGCGCAGATGAGCTGCAACCACCGCCATCACCTTGGTGAACACCCGAGGGGCACTGGTAAGACCAAAAGGGAGCACAGTAAACAAAGTGCTCGTGGCCTACCTTGAACTGCAGGTAATGCCTGTGGCCCGGCAGGATGGGAGTGTGAAAATACGCATCCCGCAGGTCCAACGCCACCATCCAGTCTCCTTGGTCTAGGGCAGACAAGACCTGAGCCAATGTGAGCATTAATATCTTATTTATGTGCAGTTTTCCATTACAATGTTGCTGCCTAAGCAGTTCGCATTCAAGCTATGTTGGGGCTGTGATGGACAGATGTCCCTTACAGACCCACACAACATCAGCCTTTGATGTCTAGCATCCAATCATGACGTCTGTGCCTGTGTGTAATTCAAGAGGATGCACCCCAAATCGCCTAAAGAATGGGCAAGACCAATTTCCCGGTGATATAAACCAGCTATAGGAGATCCCAACTTCCTGTCAACTCACCCATCTTCAGAGAGCATAGTGGTGCAGGTATCTTGTTCCTCAAGGCTGACATTGGGCTCCTTTCCCTCTTCACCACCTGACAGGGAATCAAAGAAAATGGAACAGTTTACCAAAAAGATATTGTCGGTGGAGCATGGCTCTCAAGTCTATCAGCGCCTCCTGTCTTCTTGGTAGATATGTACATGCTCTGTTGGATTCAGCACAAGCAGTCATTCCCACTCTTATCTGATGACCGGCAAGCACACTTTACAGAGTGATGGGGGTGCTCAGGCTACCGCAAAGCAGGTGATAGTCTGGCTTGGATACTGCTGATTCAGTAGCAAGAGCCATGGGGACATCCATGTCCCTATGTTGTAATGCCTGGTTATGAAATTCATAGTTTTTGCAAGACGTACAGACCACACTGCTGTTTTTCCTGTTCAACGGATCGCTGCTCTTTGGTGCCAAATCCATCTGATAGAGACTTCCAACCGCAGATTCTTTAACTTAGAATATTTTCCAGCCGCCACATTGGATCCTGAATTGTTTTCGAGCAACCCCATTAGGCGGCGTCGTTTGGCTCTGCATGGCATCATTGGTGTCATCCATGCTGGAAGTGACGTGTGAGGTTCCTAGATAAGCACCACTGCAGCGCACTGACCTCAATTCTTTCTTTTCCTCATCATCACCGCGGATTCGTATGGTCACCCTTCAGTCACCTTTTTACTGTTTTTTTTATTTTTATACATCTGTTTATTAAGAACAAAAGCAGACAACCAAGACAGCGTACAGTACTGAGCAAACGCAGTGCTCAACTCATACGTTAAGGCAACAAACCTGGATATACATAATCAAGCATTACATTACAATTTCAATGGAGCGATGGCATTTCTACTAAATCATCACATCTACCAGCAAGCGGAGGATCACATATTCTGCCCCTGTAATCATTCCATGCTCCCCAGATCTGTGTCCACTTTGCGGGGCAACCTCTCGAGATATATATATATATGATAGGAAAGTTTTCCGGCATACCAGCTCCACTCCAGGCGAGGTCGGTGCGAGATCCGGGTGTCGGATCCCGGCCGTCAAATTGTTGAAATTTCGCAAGCGCTTGTCACCGCGCGAAAGAAGACTCGCACTCCAGGGATCGATCCCTGGAGTGCGAGTCTTCTTTCGCGTGGTGACAAGCGCTTGCGAAATTTCAACAATATATATATATATATTTCTCTGTCACCATACACCAGTCCATATCTTTCCGCCACTCATCTAGAGTAGGTGGGTCTCGTGCCTTCCATTTCCTAGCTATATTTCTTCTGGCAATCATCAGCCCCAGAGTCACTCATATTCGCTCTTTAGAGGACAAATCCATCGGGCCCCAGATATTCAGGAGACTTAATTTGATGTTACAGTCTATACTTTGTGCCATTACTCTCTCCATACACCCGGTGACTGCCGACCAGTATCTTTGGATAGTCATACACTCCCATAGGGTATGTATAAATGTACCCTCCTGACCACATTGTCGAACACACCCTGCCTCAGTAACATATCCCATTCTCACCAAAGTTGGGCCCGTGAGGTATATTCTGTGGAGTATCTTCAATTGCACTAGCCGAAGCCTCGAGGATATGGCCACCTCCCTGGGAGATGCCAATACTTCAAGCCACTCCTCATCATCCAGCCCCGCCACATCATAATCCCATTTTGTGCGAAGCCGGAGTAGGGGGTCCGTCGTGTTATTGATCAGTTTTTTATAGATTAATGAAATGGCTTTTTCGGGGAGGTTCCCATCTAGAACCCTGTCTTCAAGCGGGGAGAATTCTGGCGGTGTGTCTCCCTTTTTTAATACCGCCTGTAAGGCATGACGGATCTGCAGGTATCTATAGTATTCAGTATCCGCCAATTCATACTCCGTCTACAGTTGACCAAAGGGAACTACCCCACCCCCCTTCCAAAGGTCGCCCACCCTTGAGATACCAATCAAATCCCAGCGATCAAATCCTCGGGTGCGCCCCAAATCGCCCAACTGGTCTGTGTGCCAGAGAGGTGTGGCCTGCGTAATCTTGCCCTCCCACCCCAAGCTCTTCGCAGCAGCCTTCCAGACTTGGATCGCATGGCCAGTGGGCCCAGTCAACTTCAATTTTGCAGGGTTCGAATACAATGCGCCTGCGAAGCTACCCCAGGGCAGGAGCCACCTGTCCATTTGTAAACCTGGGTCTTCCGGTGGGCGATATGTGCAGTGATTTATAGCTGCAAGTTGTGTTGCCCAATAGTATTTCTTGACGTCTGGGAGGGCAATTCCCCCATCTTACCACCCCAGTGTTAGCTTCTGAGTGGCGATTCTCGGCGGTTTACCGTCCCACAAGAGTTCCCTAAGGGTACTAATGATGTCTCTAAAATATGCAGACCCCACTGGGTGGGGTGTGTTTTGCAGGACATACACAAATCGCGGGAGGGACATCGTTTTAAAAAGGGCCGCCCGCCCTAAGGGAGACAAAGGGAGCGATCTCCAGTGGAGGACATCCTTCTTTAAGCGCCGTAGTGGGGGCTGGAGATTATGTAAGTCAAAGCGTGACGGGTCCTTGGATACCCAGATCCCCAGGTATTTAAACGCGTCCTTCGCTTCCGTGATAGTGAAACCCCTGGGCAGTGAAGGTGTCGCCCCACTCAGGACATAGAGTACGGATTTCGTCCAGTTAATTCGATACCCAGCAAATCTACCAAAACTAAGAAAAATATGCAAATTCCTGTTAAGCGAGGCCGCTGGTGACGCTAAGTATAACAAGATATCGTCCGCGTGCAATGAGATACGATCTTCCCATCCCTCCGCCCATCTAAGTCCCCTGACCACAGGATCCCTACGTATCCACATCGCCAGCGGCTCAAGCGTCAACGCAAAAAGCAGAGGTGAGAGGGGGCAGCCCTGCCTGGTGCCCTTGCTGAGTGTAAAGGTACCCGATTTCCTATTGTTGACTACCACTTGGGCCAAAGGATCTTTATATAGGAGCCGAACCCACCCGATATAGTCCTGGCCAAAACCCAGTTTCCACAACACCGCAAACATATAGGGCCATTCGATGGTATCAAACGCCATGGCCGCATCAAGAGACACAACCACCGCATCTTCCCTGATTGTTGCAGCACGGTTGAGTACTCCCTGAAGTCTTTGCAAATTAAGGGAAGTGTTCCTAGCAGGCATAAAGCCTGATTGATCAGGGTGCACCAACTTTGTGATTACCTGCAATAAGCGAGTAGCCAACACCTTCGCCAGAATCTTGGCTTCTGCGTTCAGCAATGATATTGGCCTATAAGAGGAACACTGATTTCTCGGCTTCCGTTCCTTAGGAATGACCACGATCGTCGCTAGTCTCTGGTCAGTGGGAAGTACTCCCACTTCCTTACTCTCAAGGAACATTTTAGTTAGGTAGGGTGCAGTTGTGCTCCTAGTAAGTTTATACAATTCAATGGGCAATCCGTTAGGACCCGTTGCCTTGCCCCCCTTCAAGTCCTGTATGGCCTTTTCAATCTCTGTACTAGTCAGCTCCCGGTCCAAACCAAGCGCTCCTCCCCAGTTAGCAATGGCAGCGAGATGTCTCTTAAGAAGGAGACCGCCCCCTCCTCTTTGTATGGCGTCTGCGACGCATAGACGGTCTGATAGTAGTGGCCAAATGCGTCTGCTATCTCTTGAGGTTCGGTGAGTCTTTCACCCGGCTTCGTCTCTAGTTCTACCACCACACTATTTGCGAGGTCCCTACGGTTCAGCCAGGCCAGCAACTTACCCGCCTTGTCCCCCACGTTGTATATTTTGCTAATCGTTGCCCTGTATTGTGCCTGGCCGATTCAGTAGACACGTCGGTATATTCTTTCGTTTTCAATTGCAGAGCCTGCCTAGTTTCATCTGTGCTGTCATCCGGAAGAGCGCTCTCAAGTTGTTATATATCTTCTTCCATGCGAACTAGTGTTGTAGGGATTCCTCACATACACAGAGCTATGCACAGGATAATAGGACCTCGGAGTATAGTGGTGAGCCAACCATAAACCTAAGCACCCACAATCCCAACCCGACTAGCTTTAGCGTCTCATGAGCAGCAATGC
This sequence comes from Calotriton arnoldi, assembly GCA_963921515.1. Lineage (NCBI taxonomy): Eukaryota > Metazoa > Chordata > Amphibia > Caudata > Salamandridae > Calotriton > Calotriton arnoldi. The sequence continues at coordinate 4,420,241 of CAWUFW010000086.1, forward strand.
TACCAATGATTAGACAACCCAGAACACGGTATCTCTCTCTCAGGACTCGCAGGAGCAAGAACACCCTTTCATAACTCACTCATACCTGTCCATAACATGCGTAGTAAGAGACACAGTATAGTGTAAATGTTTATTTCAACTATCGTGCTCTAAGATACAGTACACGCGCCAGTACTATCAGCATTATGCATAAGGATAAAATAATCAGCATAGTTACAATTCCATAGAATACAAACGGGGAAAGCATTTCATAAAGCTATGGATATAGGGCTAAATGACCATACCACCCTCCCCGTGCTAGTGCTAGTTTATTATATAAACAGAAAACCTCTGGGCTTTGTCAGGCGGACCCTCATACCTCAATATCTAGATGCAAGGTTTACATCATCAGACAAGCACAGCTCTTCTCTCTGGAAAGGTTTTTCTCCAAGTGCCTCCAACAGTGAATTCACAATATTAAAAGCACACTAATTTCTCCAGTGCAGCTGTACCTAGTGTTATGTCTAAGTGCGAGGGACTGGCCAGATCAGCAAGAACAAGGGACGTTGTTTTTCGACCTTGTACATGTTGTGCAGACGTAGCCCAAAGGGAACAGGAGAAAAGGTGAAAGACAGAAATGCAGACAGTTCTAAAATAGAAGCAGAGGCTGGAAAAGCAAAGGCACAAAGTAACGAGCGCAAAAAAGCATCATGGCAGCCAGGCCGAAGCCAACGTAGCAAGGCAGACCAGGAGGCCACAAACCACACGACACCCTCCCCTGGGCAGTCCATTGGCTAAGACATAGGACGAAGACAGAGTTCAATTTGATGGAGCAGAACAGAAACGTCTGTTTTGGAATAATCCCCATGAAGGACAATGAATGGGAGAGGGAAAAAAAACTGTAGAATAAAAAAATCCAGCGAGGCAGGTCGCAGAAAGCTAAGGCCCTTTCAATCCAACACTCTGTAAGTGCAGAAAAACGCCACACCTTCCAAGAGGACATCATTGGAATCGTCCGAAAAAAGCGACGCCATCCAGTCCAACAAATCAAAACAGCAGTTATGTTCCTCGTAAGAGGGAGCAGTGAACAGCATTGCGGGACAACTTGCGTGATACTCAATATAACTTTGTCGTAGGAGATCCCGAGCAGCCTCACGGATATCCCATTGCTCCAAAATCCCAAGTGCAGCCGCACGCGCCATATAGCCAGCACCGGAACAGTCCCGCTCATGGGCCTCTAAGGGACCCATTAAGGGGACAAAATCCGGGCGAGACAGAGACGTATTGGAGAGGCAATAATCCAACGACCATGAAAAAGGACATCGGAGGCAAGACATCACAGGTTGCACGCAAGTGAAATACGCAAAGCAAAAGGAAAGTCTGTGGGACACACTGAGTGTCGCCAATGGCAGAACGCCGAAGCCGGCGAGTATGTGCTCACGGAGCATCTGGAGTCGACCTGGGTCGAGAAGGGCCCAAGGCAGTGCAGCCATTGCGTAGAAAACAGACCAAAAGCAAGACACCAGCCGCTAAGGCGAGGATCAACGGAAAGCCGCCAAAGACGCTGGAAAAAATGGAATGAATAAAAGCTGGTATTACACCAAAGATAGTTTGAAAGGAGGTAACAAGGCCAGAGCCCACAACTTTAAAAAAGTGCACCAGACCTTCGGTGCGTGATGCATTAAAAACACGGTGAATTAGTTCACCGAAATGTTGTGGGAGGTTGGTGTTCAAAAGGGCCTGTATTTCACTATGGGTACTTGCCACCTGGAGAATGAATGTCTCCCGGGCGGATGTGAGCATAACCTCCTGGTTCAATAATAGCGCCTTTATTCTGCTCAATTTATTGAAATCCGCCTTCAAGGTAGGAATGGAAGGCCAAATGGAACTATCTATGATGTCGTGCGGGGGAGGAAAAAGCACATTTTTGCAGCAGACAACTCTGTGGGAAACGGTTACAATATAGGGTATACCGGCCAGCATGCCACAGCAGTCCTGATTATTCAGAAGCAGATAGCTACCATTTGCAAGCACAGTGAAAGTAGGAGATATAGCAGGAGCAGGAATACCCTTTAAAACACAAGCAAGATTCGGAGCCGAAACGTTACAAGCGCCGTGCAATTTAATGTGTTTGCAAATAAGGGAATGACCCACAGTAGAATCACAAGACTCGCCTGTGAGAAAAACTTCTTTTCTGTCCCTAAGACATTTAAACATGAAAGGTAGGGACCACAGTTCATGCAAGAAGGCACTGCCCAAAGGCTGAAAAAGGCCAACAGGATAATGTTTCATGCAGGAACTGAATTCAAATAAAGAAAAAGGTAAAGCGATAACCCCGTGTACTAGCCACACTGCAGAATCTAATTCTGCCACAGAGAATGGTAAGGGCTCTATTTTCTCGATATGTAACAGAGTGTACGTTGCATCTTTCATGGACATGAACTGCTGTTTGTCAGTCAAATTAAAAGGCAAAGACAAGGCAGTGGTGTTCAGAAAATGCCAAGGAACTTTACCCAATTTAAGAGTTTGCAAAGTCCATGCAAACTGCATCACAGAACGCAATTGATTTTGACCATGATATAACACAGAAACATCATCTTGTACAATATCAACAACAGAGGAAACAATATTCTCTAAAGTGTAAATGCGGGAAGACAGGGTATTAATACTATTGTCAACAACAGCAAGCACCTTTTCTAAATTTGCTTGATCAATCTCCCGAAGGCGGGAGGCAGCTTCAATTTGCGAAAGCTTCCAGAGTTCATTGTAAGTTTCATAAATGAATCTCTTAGGTCGCGGGCCACGAGGCCCCAGAACAAAATCGGACAGATCAATGTTGCCTGAAAAGAGGGATAAATGCTGTTTTACAGAATCTAATGAAGAGTGCTGCAACTACTGTTTACATAGTTTACCAACAGAATAAGTTGTAACAGTACGAGAGTCAGAAAACCTCGGATCTGGCCTATCCTGTTTGTAACCAGGAGCTGAGTCATGAAAACGCAGTTGGCAGGTATTTGCCGCTGTTGGCCAAGCCAACCAGGGGGACTGAACAAACGTGGAAACATTAAATGAATTGTTCTGAAACAAAGCTTGTAAATCAGTAAGTGAAATATTGAAATGCAAGCTCCCGTTGGTGGAGGAAGACAACACAGGAAAGGAAGGTGCATTTAATTGTTTGGAAGTAGCCAAACCCCAACACGTTGTTTGATAGATTGAATGATTTAAAAACAGAATTTGGGTAGGGATGAGGCAAGCACGGTGCAAGGCTTCTGTGCCTTGTACCTGCCATGATTTGGAGCCCCAAATAGATTTCAAGTCAATGGTGTCCCGCCAGTGCTCATAACCACCCACAGCCAAAGCGGCCAAAAAGGAACCTGAATACAGTAATTTGGTGTGGGTCAACATGATCTTCGGTGTAGAGGAAGTGTTTAACTTAAAATAATAGGACCCAGGGTTCGATCTATTAAAGTCGGTGAAATAAGCAAACTTGTTTCTAAGAGTTTGGGAGCTGCCTGGCAAAGGGGTTGGACAATGTTCCCATTGGGTGTACTTAAGAGAACCCCGAAGGGCACTCGGTTTATGGAGGAAATGGTTGCCCCAATGCTGATAACAATATAAATCAGCACTTGCAGAATTCATGTACAAATCTTCAGCATTAAAGGCAGCATAATATTTCAAATCAGTAAATAACGATTCAACTGCATGCACATCCCAATCGTCAGAATGAATATTACTTTTTACGACATCACCCATTGAAACACGTAGGACATTTGGTACATTAATTATCTCGGTAGGTCCATGAATTTGGAAATTTACCGCATCCCATACGATGCCATCAACGACAGGGAAAGCTGAAATGTTCACAAATGTGTGGTCACGCTTCATGATGTGAGATGAAGAATGTGGAGCCAAAGTTCCAGCGACACAGTTCACTGCAGAGCGTTCTGGTAAATAGTGACCATTGATGAGTAGAAAAAAGACTGTGACAAAGCCAATAGACATGAACAGAAAAATCAGGAAAAATACCAACCAGATGTATGTCCAGGGGGGAATCAAAAAATTGTCTCTGAACCAGGATACAAACAAACTGAATTTGGACGGGATAAGTGATGAGGTGGAATCCGAGTCAAAGGAATAACGTGTTGGGCTCAGTGGCATTGTTGGTAGGTGAGCCACCGACTTGGCTGGGTATGTATACTCAGTCTCCTCTTCGCATGGGGAAGCTGGGAAGTCGATTAAGCGATCAGGCAAATCTACCATCTCGATAGCAACATCTGTGACCGTTCGGGCAGGAGGGCCACGAACATATGTCCGGGAAATGACTGGACAAGAGACCGCTGGTGTGACACTATTCAGGATCGGCCAGATGTTGTAGCTTGACATTGTCCACTGAGATGAATCTGTTGTCCTTTCGACCAGGAAGCGGTGGTAAGATGACTGTACGAGTACCCTTCAAGCCAAGGACTGGAACTGGTGCACGATAAGAGGGGCCAAATTCTTTTTTGTTCTCCACCTTCTCTCGAACCAGATCTCCAATCTTCGGAAGCCAGCCGGCAACCGGAATCTGCAGAGCAGTGTCTGTGGCTGAAGGCAAATGTTCGTTTGCAAGTCTGTCAGTCTTCTTGTAAGCCCTGTAACATAGTAGAATGATTATCTACATCAAAGATGGCGGACTGTGCCGCCATGTCTAGACCATCAAGGTCTGGCACAAACATTCGTATGCCAAAGAGCATCTCATATGGGGTCTGCCCACCCACAGGTCTTCTAGGGAGATTATTAAGTGCACGTTGTACGGTATACAAGTGGGCCAGCCAGTTCCTGCCAGTACCGAAGACTCTAGCTGTCAAGGATTGCTTTAAGTCACGGTTCATTCGTTCAACAATCGAATTGCCCTCAGGCCGATATGGAGACGAAAACTTCACCCACACCCCCAGGGAACCCATTGCATCCTTGTAAGCCTTAGAGGCAAACGCTGGACCTTGGTCCGAATGGAAGGTGCCACACGCGAAAACTCCCACAAAGACACGCAAATCCCTTATGACATTTCGAGCGTCAGCACTCCTTTGTGGCCAGACCCAGATGAACCGTGTGCACGAGTCCACTGCAACCAAGATGTACTTATATGCAGTGTCCGAAGAGAATGGACCGCAGTGATCCAGGTAAACACACACAAAAGGTCTGTTTGAAATGCAGAGCGGTGTTTGTGGTGGGCGTGAAACCGTGGAAGGCTTAATCTGCTGACAAACGTCACAAGAAAGCACAAAGGTACGGGTTTGTTTGTATAAACCACGCCACCAGTACCGCTGTTGCAAGATGGAAACCTTCGCAGACACGCCCGCATGTGCCGAAGCCATGCCTTCGTGTGCGGCCGTTATCAAGGAAAGTCTGCGGTCCGCGTTGGGAATCAGCTGATTACCAACGTCTGGAATACTTACGAAAGGGGCCTGTTCTGGACCTAATTGATAAGTATATTTGGAAGGGAAACCCCAGGGGTATTTGGTACCTTCCTTTGTTGCAGCAATAGCTGCCAAGATATCAGTATCTATTTTAGTCATGGATCTTGTAACTGCTGCGACTGAACACGTGGCTACTGCTGATTTTGCAGCTTCGTCTGCCAAACCGTTACCAACAGCGTGTGCGCCCACACGCTGGTGGCCAAGAGTGTGAATCACCTGTGTGAGAGGCAGATGTTGTTTCAAATCTGCCACTCGAACCCAAAGCATTTTATGCTTAATTGTGCTGCCTTTTGCATCTCTATAGTCATTTTGTGACCAAAAGAAGAGATTGTCATTGAAAGATTGAACACAGTAGTATGAATCACATACAATCAGAGTCGTCACATCTGGATTAGCGAACTCAAGTACGAGCACCAATGCGCGCAGCTCGGCCAATTGTGCAGTACTGTCTCCTAGTGCCTGAGTGTGCACTACAGTTGATTTGAACTTTCCGTTCACCATGGTACCTGCTACAATAGCACATGCCGCGGAGTAAGCATGCGTGGAACCAGTGGCCGGTTGTGCCGAACCATCGGTATAGATAATACAATCGTATTCCTCAAGCGGTAGCAAAGACAGAGGAGGAGGATGAACAAATTCATACTGTAGAAACTCCTGTGTCTGAAGAGAAGAATCAAAAATGAAAGTGACATCCGGGGACGTCAAAGATGTTGCCCATTGTATCCAACGGGGGTGCAAAGCTTTAGAGTTCGGTACACTTGCTTTCGTCACTGCCTCCAGGGCAGGATATGGTGTTACCACCAGAATGCGTTTTCCCTGTGTCAGTGCGCGATCCTTTAGAATCGCCATTTGCACTGCAGTCAAAACTTTCTCCACAGATGAAAAGCGCATTTCTGCAGAAGTGTAAAGATGTGATTTGTATGCGATCGGTACTGTGTCACCTTCGTTAAAGGTTAAGTACGTGAAACCCACTGCCCCTGGAATGATTCTAATCACCAGGTTTGTGTGGTTGTCACGAGTCAACAAGAATTTAGATTCAAGTAGATCTGACTGCAAAGACTGCAGTATGGAGGAATGCTCAGGAAGCCAGCATGACTTCGAAAAGTTAGGTTGTATCAAGGCATAAAGTGGCTTGATACGCTGGGCATATTCGGGAATGTAAGTACGCCCGAAGTTTAGAAAACCCAGTAATGACTGAAGCTTCTTCAGCGTAGTTGGAGGGCACAAGAGTGCACATTTCTCCAAGAAATGGGGGGCTAAGCCCTTACCTTCATTGTTGAGTTCATAACCCAAAAACAAAACGGTAAATTCAGCAATGTGAGATTTGGCAAAGTTGAATTTGTATCCCAGGACCGCAAATTCAAGTATAATGCGGTCCACTCGGGAAAGATGCTGCCATAGTTCGTCGTCTGTCAGATAGATATCATCGACGTACGAACACGCATCTGGGTCTATGTTGTCTAACAAGGAGACAACACGGGCGGCGAACACACCTGGACTGTTCTTGTAGCCCATAGGTAAACACCGAAATTTGAATTGTTTACCACCGGAGGTAAAAGCGCTCCATTGGCTGCACTCCGGGGACAAGTTATGCGTGTAAAATCCATTGGATAAGTCAAGTGTCGTTTTATATTTTTTACGGACAAGACTGTCTGCAAGTGCAAAACTATGTGTATTTTGTACCGCAAAGGTCCGACAATGAGAGTTCAAATGTCGGTAATCCAAAACTAGGCGGTACGATCCGTCGGGTTTAGAAACCGCGAAAAGGGGATTATTCATCGGTGATACGCATGTTTCAATCACTCCTTGATATTCCAACTGTGTCCGAATTTCGGAGACGGGACCCGTAGCTTCCCGCTTGATGGGATATTGGGGTTGTGGCTGAGGCAGTGACCGCAAAGGAATATCATGGGGGGGAGAGTCTTCATCCCAGCCCACGTGGTTGCGGTATAACGCCGGAGGCAGGGACGCAGCCCACTTGGCTGCGAGAGCCTCCGCTTTGTCCTTGGGGACATGACGAGAAAAGCTCGGAAGGATTACCTCCTCCCCTATACGCGCAGCTAGTACGAACGGGGGCGGCCAATCCGCCTCTGCCAACAGAATGTCGTACGAAGAGGTCAGATTTTCCCAAAAAATCCCTTTAATAACACGCTGTATGTCACCTTCAATTTGAAAGACAATATTACATAGTCTGTCAGGGGGGTGCCACTCTGGTGTCTGCTGTCTCAACAGTAATGAATGTATCAGTTGCTGTCGCCTCCACATGAGGACGTAGCGCCTCCTGCACTATGGTAACTTCCGCGGCGCTGTCTAGGATCGTCACTGCCCACGTCCAATTCAGGAGTCTCGTTCTCACCGTCTGTGGCATACCTCGCTGTAACAGCAGCAACTTTTTTCTTCTGAAACTGTGGGCGAGAACGTGGAAATTCGTCTAGTTTCCCTCGGACTTGTTGTCGAGTTTGGTCTCGTCCCTGAGGAGTCTCACGACCCCTGCCTCTATCCTGGCGATCTCCTCCACCGGCCTGAGAGGTTGTTGGTGCCTGTGAAGAACGAGGAGAACGCGTATCGGGGACCTGAAATCTCTCTGGAGATTTGATTCTCGCCCTATCGCGCAAATCATAAGTGCGTTCAGAAGAAACTGAAACCGGGGATCCGCTTCACGACCCTGGCTTCTTTTGTTGCTTACCCTGCTTTTTCTGTCTTCAGCTCTTTTTAGTAAAGAACTGCTTCTCATCCTTCTCAGATTGAGATTTCGGTTGAGGTTGTGACTGTGTTTGCGTTTTAGCAAAAGTCTTGACTCCCAGGCTATTACAACCAATGGTTTTGTAAGCCTGGGCAATAATTTTCGGTAACTCGCGCGGCCTGTCCGGTTCTGGGATCAGAGCCAAAGCATTAGCTACTTGAAAGTTCACTGCATCGCCCTTGACATTCGCAAGGATCAAATCAGCTACTACGTCGAACACTCCCACCAGTCTCATCCCTAATTCCACAGCCGCTTCAGGGCCATGCTCATCCTGCACTCGTTTAATTACAGAGGGGAGAACCGTCATGGAAGGGGTGCCGAAACACTTCGCATATACTGCTGCGAATACCTTACCCCAGTTGTTGCATTCTGTCAACTCGGGTATCAAGTCTTTTGGCAAACTAATCGTCAGAATCCTGTGTTTTTCCACAGGAGATGTATTTGGAAAAACTGCCTCCAGTTGGTCAAATTTCTCTGCAAGCCAATAAGGCAAATCGTCCTTATTTTGTGGGCGCTTGCCCATCACCGAATTAACCATGACGGGACTTATGGTTACACTGCCCGGCCCAGCTGGATGCGCGGCAACTCCAGGTGGGGCTCCCTGGAGGTTGCCTGTAACAAATTGCACTAAAGCTCTATGCACACGTATTAAAGACGAATGCAAATTATGCAACTCAGCGACTGTAAGCGTCATATAACGCGGATGTGGGGTATACCCGGCCAAAACAGGCCAAGTGGCCCCTTCAATCGATAAGGGGCCTAAACGAACCGAGGTAACCGGTTGGGGAGGGCGCCATCAAACCAAACACGGTGTTGCCATGCCGTGAGCGGTACTTCAAGATTCCTATAAGGTCTGTAGAGATTAGGAACAGCGGTGGCGGTGTATTCATGAAACAATTTATCAGTTCCATCCACCGCCGGAAAGGTGATCCAAGAGTAAAACACCTCAAAGTGGTAAGCAGGATCCGCTTGTACCACAAAGATCAGATCGACACCCGCGTCAAGCACTCCATACACTGTCAAGTGAGCCCCAAGCGCTGCGCGGCTATGTGCCGCAATTTGTACAGCCATTTAAGGCTATAATAATTCGACAACCTAATAGGAGGCAGCACAATATAGGGTTATATTTAAAAACCTTTTAACAACTTCAAGCTTGAAAGAACCTATAAAAACGTCAAAATAGGAGGTATCACCTTCACACACGCTTCCGGAAGCGTCTGTGAAGGGGTTGTGGACAAGCACAAGTACTACTCAAGCGTCTCGCAGATAAGCAGCCCACTCGTTGGTTGCGCCATGTTGTAGGGATTCTGCACATACACAGAGCTATGCACAGGATAATAGGACCTCGGAGTATAGTGGTGAGCCAACCATTAACCTAAGCACCCACAATCCCAATCCGACTAGCTTTAGCGACTCATGAGCAGCAATGCTACCAATGATTAGACAACCCAGAACACGGTATCTCTCTCTCAGGACTCGCAGGAGCAAGAACACCCTTTCATAACTCACTCATACCTGTCCACAACATGCGTAGTAAGAGACACAGTATAGTTTAAATGTTTATTTCAACTATCGTGCTCTAAGATACAGTACACACGCCAGTACTATCAGCATAATGCATAAGGATAAAATAATCCGCATAGTTACAATTCCATAGAATACAAACGGGGAAAGCATTTCATAAAGCTATGGATATAGGGCTAAATGACCATACCACCCTCCCCGTGCTAGTGCTAGTTTATTATATAAACAGAAAACCTCTGGGCTTTGTCAGGCGGACCCTCATACCTCAATATCTAGATGCAAGGTTTACATCATCAGACAAGCACAGCTCTTCTCTCTGGAAAGGTTTTTCTCCAAGTGCCTCCAACAGTGAATTCACAATATTAAAAGCACACGAATTTCTCCAGTGCAGCTGTACCTAGTGTTATGTCTAAGTGCGAGGGACTGGCCAGATCAGCAAGAACAAGGGACGTTGTTTTTCGACCTTGTACATGTTGTGCAGACGTAGCCCAAAGGGAACAGGAGAAAAGGTGAAAGACAGAAATGCAGACAGTTCTAAAATAGAAGCAGAGGCTGGAAAAACAAAGGCACAAAGTAACGTGCCCAAAAAAGCATCATGGCAGCCAGGCCGAAGCCAACGTAGCAAGGCAGACCAGGAGGCCACAAACCACACGACACTAGTTCCGCTTGTTTCTCTTTCTTGGATCCCGCTATATGGGCCAAGGCAACACCCTGGATGACCACTTTGTAAGCCTCCCATAATGTGTGAGTAGAGTCCACCGAGCCATCGTTTTCCTGGAAGTATATCTCCGTATCTCTGGTGAGTTTGGCTCGTATTTGAGGGATTTTAAAGTACCACGGGTTGATAGGAACCGTTCTACCCGCTCGCCCACCTCCAGCCAGCACCAAACGGGCAAATGGTTGGAAATGCCCTTTGCCAGGTGAATCACCTCTTTGACACTACCCATTTGGCTCGCCAGAGTCACCACATAATCTATTCTGGACATACAACGGTGGGCTCCTGAGTAGAAAGTATACTGCTGCTCATCCGGATGTTTCTCCATGTATCCACTAAACCCAGAGCTCCCAGGAAACTGTGTATGTGCGTTCGGGAGGGAGGCAGAACCCTTTGAGGCCAACGGTCCAGTGAGTCTGAGACTATGGAATTGAAATCCCTGCCAATCATCAGCCTACCCTTCAGAAGATCTAGAAGGAGGCTGCCAAGATCTCTAAAAGCAGAGGTTTGGAGACCCGGGGGTATGTAGACTGAAACTAGATTTAACTTGCGACCCTCCCACGTCCCTGAGATCGCCACAAATCTCCCAAGGTTATCAGTCCAAGTACGATCAATCGACAGTGGAAAAGCGTTGCGCACCATTATCCCTACCCCCCTGGATCCCGAACCAAACGCCCAGTGCGCCACTAATTTAAACCCGCGCCTCGACATTGCGTTGCATGCGTTCCCTAATAAGTGCGTCTCTTGTATAAGGATCACATCTGGAGAATGTCGTTTTAGGAACTGAAGTACAATTCCCCTCTTTATCTTGTCCCCTAACCCGTTTATGTTCCAGGAGATCAATCTCATTCCTTGTTTAGCCATAGGGGTCATATTCGTATAGAGTGATAAACGGCCGTCGCAGGGGGAACCCTGCACTGTACCAGGCGTTATTTACGGCCTTGGGCGCCCCTCCCGCCCTGCCAGGTGTCCATGTCGCCTTTGTGGTCATGCTTATTTCGTTATCACTGGTGCACCACATGTTGCCCATCCTGTCCGCTGCGTGTGTCATGAAAAAAACTGAACTTCCCTTCCCACCGTCTTAACGCTAGCACAGTACGCTGAATGATTAATGTCGTGATCATGTATAATGTCGGAAATGCTGCGTAGCAAGAATCCCACCCCCCTTAACTTGGTCAACAGTACCCCCCCTCCCTGCATGGCGGACTCGGAACCTCCCGCCACCCCCAACTTGCAGAGTGCCTATCGCCCACCCTTATAACTCTAGGTGCGTGTGCCCAACCTGGCACCCGTGAAAACAATACTACAAATTGCTGGTTCAATAGCACGATACACATGTTAATTAAGTCTAGAATTGCATCGTTCCGTCCCGCACTAATGATAGAGAAATGCTATTCATGCTTTGTCCCTTCCAGAGTTTTGCTGGAAAGACTCACCAGTGCTAGGCCCCGCGGAGGGGCGACTGCAGTTCCTTCACAATTACAGTGGAACATTTAAACCAATTATCATTTGACGCCATCGTCTTCTGTTTGTTCATTCAGTGGGGATCTTTCCCCCCCGATCACATCGAGGCTGTTCTCGACCGCTTCGCTGACTCCGGTGATTGATTTTGCCGGCCTGCCGCCATCCGTCCAACCAGTCCCAGGCCTCTTCAGGGGTGACGAAGAACCAGACCTTCCCCTCTGATTCCACGCTCAATTTCGCACGAAAGAGCATTGCATATTTCACGTTCTTGTCCTGCAGTACTTTCTTTACCACTAGGAAGCTAAGCCGCTGGCGCTGCACCTTGAGCGTGAAGTCCGGGAAGAAAGTCACTTTACTGTTTTGGAATTCAATTGGTGGTGAGTTGCGCACCGTGTGTAAGATGATATCTCTATCCCTATAGTTGAAGATCCTCGCAACTATAGGTCCCGGGGGTGCTCCGGGTTTCGGTTTGCCCCCGGGCACTCTATGCGCTCTTTCTACCGTAAAAATTTTAGACAGATTAGTAGGTTTTAGGTAGATCGTGACTAGCTCTTCCACATAGAGGTCCGTTGCCTGTTCCTCCGCGCGTTCCGGGACTCCCAGTATGCGAACATTGTTGCGCCTCGAGCGCCCTTCATACTCATCCAGTTGAGCCTCCAGTCGCTCACTCAGAGATTGCAAGTCCTTCACTCTTTGCTGGAGGGAGGAGGTGTCCTTAACAAGGGAGCCCGTTGTCGATTCCACCTCTTTGAGTCTAGTGTTCATAGATCGCATATCTGCTCTAATTAGGGATACTTCTGAGGACACCGAGTCAATCCTGGATTTCAGAGACGTTCTCACTGTCGTGATCGCCGTTAAAATATCCTGCAGGGTTGGTTCCTTTACCCCAGCAGCGTCTTGCTGGTTATCCGGCGAATCTTGCATTCCCTTCTGGCTGGGACCAGAGCCCTTATCCCACGCAAACCTTTCCAACTTGGCCTGCTTGGAGGCCTTGTTATTGCGACCACCCGCCACGTGGAAGCCGTATGAATCCGCGCACCGAGGAGGGCCTGCCGGGCAGTCCGACTATGTCGTCCGGTGGCGGCTGCTGAATTCTGTCCACCCTCAAGGGGAAAACACTGTCTGTGGTGGTCGTTTCTTCTGACGCCGTGCCTCTTCAGCAACACTATCACCCTTGCGCCCTGGGTGTCGCCAAAAGCGGTGCGTCGTTTAGGCCGCTGATTATGAGGCAGAGGACAGCAGTGGAACGCTAAATTACACCCCGGTACCCCTCAAGAGTTGAGGACCATCCCAGTACACCAGCAATTGAGGCGATCTTAGGCCCAGCCGGACTCAGGTTTCAGTGCACTTCTTTGTCTCGCGTCCGCTGCCCATTCACAGGCCGAGGGTGGTCCCAAACCAGGCCTTATGGCATCACAATACTCCTATTTGCCCACCTCAGTGCCGCATGGTTGGAAACCTCCGTCCGGTCTCACTGCCCAACTCTCAGCGTTCCCCACCGTGGGCGGTGCGTTGTTGCGTAGGCCGCCCCACGGCCACTCTCCGCGGGCGGATGGACACCCCTGTCCCTGCGCACTTCACCAGGCGCTCCCGACCACGATCGGGTGATGCAGGCTTAACAAATTATCATGAAGCCGGAGAGGGAGGGGGGGAAGACACCAGCAGTACTTTGTCCACACTGCCCCCCGAGTTACAGTCCCAGGGGGGGGGGGCAGGTAATCCTCACGGTCAGAGTGCTCGCCCCCTCCTAATCCTCAATGAGTCCCCGCAGTGCAGTGCAGGCCTCTCCACTCCGCCTCCACTCCTTCGGTATCCCGCAACCGAGATCTTGTCCGGGGTTGCGGTATTACCGGCGCATCACTCACCGGAGTTGCGGCCCCGCAGAAATTCCTTCCTCATCAGCCGCGGCCGGGCAGTCCGCTCGACGGTCGCAGCAGGCTCACGATCCCCAGCGCAGCCAAGGCCAGGCCCCGCTACGTGCTCCAGAGCTCGCTCGCTCCTCCCCCGCCGCAGACACCGGCGTTGCAGAGTGGCAGCGCCGCTGGGCAATTCTCCAGTTCCACGCCACCAATTCGAGTGGGTCACGGCTCAAAATGAGCCCACAGGAGTTGTGGCACAAAGCTGTCGATCACAGCTCAGCAATCCCGGATCAGTGAACGGATGGCGCCATTAACGGGTGCACTTGGACGAAGCCGCCTCAAGGAGCGGCCATTTCCCTCTGCAGTTGGCCTCGCCCCCCCTTTACTGTATTTTTTGACATTTTGTTGGCATCTAGTGTGCCTTCTTTCACTTTGTTTTTTAGAAAGTCCCCAAAGAAACCCACCGGGTTCAATGGAGCCTGTCATTGACAGATATTTGTGACAAACCCCCATTTGGTGTGTTTGTGGTGCCAGGAGAGGGACCACGACTCCTAGTAGTATGCGGACTGCAGAACCATGAACCCAAAGGTCATCCTTGAACGGACCATGAAGCTCTTGGCGGCTTGCCTTGGGACTCAGCGCCTCTCCAGGTCCCGTTAATGTGGGAGGTCTTGGGACTGCTCTCGGAGTCGCTCACGTCTGTCCTCGTTCACTCCTGGATTTCATCAGGTAAGTCCTATAAGAAGTCCAAGAAGTCGAAGCGCTCTTCGACTTCTCGATGTCAAGTCATAATTCAGAGCCCTGCTCTTTGGGAGTTCCTGTGCAACTGGTGTCCGAAACTGGGTCTGCTCCGCACTCCCCCGAGTTTCCCAGAGCCGGAGCAACCCTCTCCCAGCTCTGTGAGTTTTATGAGACCATGAGCCTCATTTTTGGATTGCTGTACCCCTCTGTAGTGCCCTCAGGCCACGCGGGCGGGCTGCCCTTGGCACCTGTTTACCCCTCAGGATCCATTGGTGGATCCGGATCACCCCCAGCTGTGGCTTCGCAACCTCCTCTGGGGACCGTTCCAGTAACTCGGTTCTCAGCGCTGAACCCATCATGAAACTAGACTCCGATACAGAGCCAGACTGGCGTCGACCAGGCCCAGAGAGTCTGATTTGGAGATGGAGCCCTAATTCCATGGAGGACCCACTTAGGAACATGGACGGAGAGGATCGGAGGATCCCGATGGCTACTCTGACCCCCCTAGCAGTCTATGGTTGATGACAACTAGTATGAGGACCTTAGTGATGCCAGCGGCCTGGACGCCTCTCCAGGCACTTGATTCCTCTCTCCTCCCACAGTGGCTATGGAGGAAAGGGCTTCTTTTGTGGTGGTGATGGTTCGGAGGTCGGCTATGGTCCCTGACATAATGCTGCCCATGGTCGAGTTCAAGATCGTCTTGACAGAAGTGCTTCAACCTAGGCTATCTCTTTCAGAACCCTTATTACCCTTTAATGAAGCACTCACTGTTATCCTGCACTAGGCCTTGGCCAAGCCCTGCACAGGCACTCCTGTGGCCAGGACCATTGCTCACCACCATCACCCTGCTCCCGGGGAACCAGCCTGTCTCTCCCAGTATTCCACACCTGAGAGCCTGGTGGTCCAGGCTCTATTTCTCTGATCCATCCCAGCATGTTCCCTAACACACCACTGGATAGGGAATCCAAGAGGCTGGATACCTTTGGTAAGAGGATTTCTCTTCCCCCAGCCTTGCATTAGGGTCCATGAACACTGCATGCTTATTGGGCTGTTATTACTATACTGTGTGGGATACAGTTGTGGTAGTGCTGCCTAGGATTCTGGATGAGGCCTAGACCATACTCTCTCAAACTACTGCTGATGGAAGGGATGCAGCAAAGCTCACAATGAGATGCACATTGGATACGACGACAGGGAGCAGAGCCATTGCTTCGACGGGGTGCTCCAACATCACGGCTGGTTGAGGAATACTGACTTTTGGGGGGGATGTCCAGGCATCCCTCATAGACATGGCCTTCAATGGAACTCGCCTCTTTGGCGATAAGGCGGATTCAGTCTTTGAACAATTCAAGGACAGTAGGGTCACTGCCAGGTCTTTGAGGTTCACCGTATCCTCACGACAGCTGCATTCGGCGGATACGGTATGGATTATCAGCTGTATCCATTCCCCCCTAGCCACCACAGCCAGCAGGCACAGTCCTTTTGTGACCGCGGATGTGGCTCCCGCAATTCTTGGAGAGGGGGGGGAGGGGGCAAAGTTGAAGGTCTGCCCAATCTGCCCCCGGCAGCCGCACAGTCAAAGCCTCTTTGATATGCATGGGCATTCAGTTGGTGGCAAAATCCAGAACCATCTGCCCAATGACGGGAGATCACTTCAGACAAATGGGTGGTTTAGATTGTCCAACAAGTTTATGCCCTTCCTTTCCAACAGACTCTGACGCCACTTTCAGCGTCCCCCGATTGACTGGCAGAGGACTACCACACCGGAATGGGATCGTGGATCCTTTGTCTAGAGGCCCTGTGTCTCTGGGCATGGCTGGAACATCAGGACATGTTTCTGGTGGTTCAACATATGGCGGGCTCTCAGAACGCCAGAGCAGACAAACTCAGCCATCGATGCCTTGTGGATCACGAATGGCATCTTCATCCGGAGGTGGTGCAAGGTCTCTTCTGAGACTGAGGAGAGCCTTGGTTAGATCTATTCACCACTGATAAAAACATGCAATGTCAGCACTTTTGTGAGCTGGAATTTCCAATGGAGCTCTCGTTCGGAGATGCATTTTATCTCGAGTGAACCTCAGGACTACTAAACGCCTTTCTACCAATTGCACTCCTGTCCCGAGTTCTCAAGAAGATCAAGAAATACAGGGCCCAAGTCATCTTAGTGGCCTTAGATTGGGAAAGCAGAGTATGGTATCCCGAACACCTGAGTATGTGCATCTGTCCTCCAATCAGGCTGCCACTTCGGGAGGATCTCCTGTCGCAGCAGCAGGGCAGGGTTCTGCACTTGAACCTGCACACTCTACACCTACAAGCTTGGAGACTGAGCGGCGACAGTTGAGGGTGTTTGATCTTCCTCCCGAAGTGTGTGTGATGTCAATCAGGCTGCCAGGCGCCCCTCCACTAAATCAATGTACGCCTGCCAATGGGACAAGCTTGTGGCATTGTGTGCTACCAAATCTGTTGATGCTCTGTCTGCACCCTTGTCTGAAGTTCTCTTGTTTGTTCGATCTCTTGCCAAGCAATGTTTTGCTTTGGACACAGTTAAGGGATATCTAGCTGCCACTTCCGCCTTCCTATGGTTGCCGGACCAACCCTACCTGTTCAAGTCGCCTGTTGTGACTAGATTCCTTAAAGGTTTGCAGCATATGTTTCCTCCTCCTACCTTCATTATGCCCCAATGGGACTTGATTTTAGTTCTAACTTTTCTCATGTGTTCACCTTTTGAGCCAATGCACTGCTGCCCCCTAGGGCTCCTAACAATTACAAGCATGTTCCATTAACCCTCCGTACACTTCCTTCTTTCCAGACAAGCTGGTTCTGAGAGCTTGGGCATCCTTTTTGCCATGTCGGGCAGAACATCACCCTGCCTACCTTCACCCTTCCCCCAAACCCTCCCCCCCCTCATCCTACGAAGGATTAGGAGAGAGACTACCGCTTGGATCCAAAAAGAGCATTCTCGTTCTACATTGATCAACTTTTTGTAGCTTTTCAAGAAGCAAAGAAGGGAAAGTCAGTTCAGAAGAGGACCATCTCTCGATTGATCATCCTCTGTATTAAGATCTGCTACACAATAACCAAGAAACAGCCCCCTAAGGGCTTAAGAGCTCATTCCACCAGAGCTAAAGCTGCGACAACTGCATTGGCTAGAGGAGTCCCAGTTGTGGATATCTGTCAGACAGGTGTGAGGACACCACTGCACACATTTGCCAAACACTACTGACCAAGACAGTCAAGTCCAGCAAGTTGTGCATTCTGCACGTTCTGTCCTCCAGGACTTTTCAGTTTAAACAGTCCTCAGATTCACCTCCAGGGAGAGATTGCTTTGGTATCTATTCAAAGTTAAGGAATCTGCAGCTAAAAGTCTCTACAAGATGAACAATTTACTTACCTTCGGTAATGCCTCATCTGGTAGAGAATCTATCTAGTCGTAGATTCATTACCGACCCTCCCATCCTCCCTGTCCTGCGAACTGTGGGACTAGGTCGCAGATCCTCCTCCTAGAGGCTATGGTATCTAATTCACAAGTTAAGCAATCTGCGGCTAGATGTCTCTATCAGATGAACAAGTTACTTGTCGGTAACGATGTATCTGGTTGAGACATAGTCTAGCCACAGATTCCTTAACGCCCGCCCATCCTCCCTGCTCTGCAAATTACCTTAAAGTCTGGTCATGGTGTTTTCAGTTCACTTCCTTCCTGATTGACTGACCGTTGGCGTGGGAGTGGTCTTCCCCTTTTTCCTTATTCTGCTCCTGTTGTGGTGGGTTTCTCCAGATCTGCTGATCTGGTCTCATTGACCTTATATGGCATTCTTGTCCACCCTTTTCTCTTGGTATATGATCAAGGGAGTTCCACCCTTTTCTCCTGGTATAGGGTAAGGGGTTGTTTTTCTTGTGTACTGTCTCATGGGCCTCTGCGTACTGTTCTACATGACTTGTGCTCCTTTGACTCTTTGGCCTTTTCCTCAAGGGTCTTCTCTGGTATCATCATACCCTTTTTTCGTTTGTTGTTGTAAAGGTTTTTTCCTCTTTTCTTTTTCTCCACTCTTTCTACAGCCACTTTTTATGTGTCTCCGCGTTCCGCGCGCAAAGTTTCACAGAAGAAGCTGACGTCAGTGCGCCAGAGGGGTCTTATATGGCTCCATTGACGTCCTATCCGGAGCGAAGTCGTACGGAGCCATGCAGCGCTGCCCCCGGCACGCAGAGGTACTGCTGAGAAAATTTTCCGGATCCAGTCTGACGCCTGGGGAGAATTCACAAGTTAATGAAGCCGCAGGTAGACAATGTCTGTACCAGATACATCGTTACTGAAGGTAAGTAACTTGTTTGGCAGGTCATCTGTGGGTCCTCAAACAAGTAGTTCAATCCTTGCTCCTGAAAGGTGCAATGGAATTGTTTCCAGAGCAGGAGCGTGGTCAGGAGTGGTATTCCTGCTACTTCCTGGTCCCCAAAAAGGATGGAGGTCTCTGCCCAGTCTTAAACTTCAGGGTTCTGTACTAGTTCCTCAGGAAGTAAAAGTTCAAAATGCTGTTCCCTGGCTCAGGTTCTAATTGTGCTGGAAGCAGGAGAATGGAAGAGGTCTGTCGACCTGCAGATTGTCTATTTCCGCATCCCTATCCTTCAGTCACACAGGAAATACGTTTATTTCATGGTCAGATCTGAACACTACAGATTTGCGGTACTTCCATTTGGTTTCACTTCTGCCCCTTGAATCTTCACAAAGATGATGGCAGTTGTGTCGGCCCATCTCAGATGGGCGGGGAATCCCAGTGTTTCCTTGCCTGGACGACTGGCTTTCCAGAGATGTTGTCTCGCCACTTACAAGACAACCAGATTGTTGTTCAATCTGGGCTTTTCGATCAGCAAGAAGCCCAAATCTCAACAGGTGCTCTCTCAGCACATTCTGTTCATAGAGGCAGTACTAGACACCATGTTGAGTCCATCCTTCCCTCCTCATTAGATGGTTCAAGATATTCAGGCTATGATTGCAATAGTTCAGATTGGGACGATCATTCCAGTCCTGACGATCTTACGTCTGCTCGGTCTACTAGCCTCCTGCACTCTGTTGATCACCAATGCACACTGGCACATGAGAACCCACAAGTGGTGCCTCTGCAGGCATTAGTTCCAAAACAAAGAAGATCTGCTAAATTCTATCTAATCTCCTGGGACACTGCAGTGGGCCTACGCTGGAGGAGTGTGGCTAGCAACCTCACATAACAGAAGCTGTTCCATCCTCTCACTCCGGTGACAACAGTGATCACGGATGCCTCCACGCTACACTTGGGAGCACATCTGGAGGAACTGGAGATCAGAGGCCTCTGGTCTCCAGAAGAACAGCTATTGCCCATCGATCTGTTGAAATTATGGGCGATACGTCTGGCGATACGTCAATGCCTTCCTCCCTTCCATTCGAGGTCAGTCAGTTCAGACCTTGAGGGACAACACAACCATGATGTGGTACATCAGCAAACAAGGGGGAGGTGGGTCGCATCTCCTCTGCCATGAAGCTCTGTGACCCTGGTCCCGGGCTGAGGACCATCACATCTGCTTAGTAGCCATTCACCTGGCTGCAGCTCTCAATGTGCGAGCAGACAGTCTCAACCAGTATAATCTTGCCGACTATGAGTAGCAACTTCATCCAGAGGTAGTCGATGACATTTTTCAGCTGTGAGGAGCTTCTCGGTTAGACCTCTTTGCCACTCACAAGAATGCATACTACCCAAAATTATGTGTTCTCCAGTATTGGATGCTGGGAGCACTCGGGGACACATTTCGCTTGAGGTGGAACTTTCCGCTTCATTGCACATTTCCTCCCATAACCTCGTCTCCTTGCATTTTGAAGAAGATCCGTCTTGACCGGCCCAAGTAATCCTAATTGTGTCGGACTGGGCACAAAGGGTGTAGTATGCAGACCTCATTCACCTCTTCCTGTGCCCTTGGCTCCATCTCACAGGGTAGACCTCTCACAGTCGCAGGGGCAGGTTCTACACCCCAGCTTCCATAGCCAATACCTGCATTCCTGGAAATTGACAGTGCAGCCAAAGTTCTTTTTCCCTGCCCCCTGAAGAGGTGCATGTTATACTATGCGCACGAAGACCCTCCACCAAAACAGTTTATTCAAACAGATGGGGCAAATTTGTCACATGGTATACTGAAAACTCTGTAGATCCTCTTAAGGACTGTTTATCTGACATTCTATGATTCGCCCCCTCACTGGCCTGCCAGGGTTGCACTGTAGTCAATGTTTAAGGTTACTTATCAGCCTTACCTGCATTGCTATGTTTGACTGATCAGCCGTCCCTCTTTAAGTCACCCATTGTTATCAGATTCTTAAAGGGGCTCACTAACCACTCCCCATCTTATGCCCCATTGGGATCTCAACCTTATTTTCATATTTTCTTATGCGTTCCCCGTTTGATCCGTTGCACAGTTGCCCTTTAAGGCTTCTTACTTTTTTAAGACCGTCTTTCTGATCGCTATCACGTCAGCTAGACATGTTAGTGAATTACAAGCCCTATCTCCCTGCATACATACCAATCTCCCTGCTACCATTCCCGGCCAAAGTCTTGAAGAAAATCATTAACAGACACCTCACCAAATACCTCAACTAACACCACCTCAACGAACACCAACTTCTCAACACCAACCTGTCTGGTTTCAGACCCAACAACAGCATGGAAATTGCCCTCATTGCCGCCACAGATGACATCTGCATGACTCTGGACAGAGGAGACTTCGAGATTCCCCAATGGTTTGCATTGGGCGCCCAATGCTGTGTTGGCACTCTGCAACCGGCCGCCCCTGTGCCACTGGAGGTATGAATTTGGTGCTGCCTTGTGGGCTCAACTGTGCTTATCTTAAACCCCAGAGACTTGGTTACCAAACTGTGCTGCTTACCTGTAAGCAGGACCACTTCGATTGTGCCCCTTTCTCCATTGGACAACATTGGCACCAGATACCAAGTTTGAACTCTGCACACGGCTGCCCCAGTGCCGATGGTGGTGCAGTTTTTGTCACTTACCTGAACCTTACCTGGTACTGATCCTTTATCCAGAAACTCAATATTGTAAATCGTTTACTTACCTGCATATTGGAGATTGCGTTCCTCCCATAGAATAACATTATATTGTTGAAAAATGCACTGTCCACTTTTTATATTGAAAAGCATTGATATTGGAAAACATATTTACTTGCAACAAAATATCTTTGGTTCTATACAATAAATATTCTAAACGTATTATTTTTACAAACCATTGGTCTCGGATTTAGTCATTTAGTGTGTGTATCATTGTTTGCCTGTGTGTGTACAACAAATGCTTAGCACTGCCCTCTGATAAGCCTAACTGCTCGCCCACACTACCACAAAAGAGAGCATTAGTATTATCTACTTGAATCTCTGTAAACCCTCTGGGGATCTACTGGACTCTGTGCACACTATACCTCATTTTGGTATAGTATATACAGAGCCAGCTCTCTACATTCATTGGTGGATCAGCGATGGGGTCTACGACTTTGCATTTGCTGGACCACTCTGACAAAACATGACCACAGAACTGAAATCCAAAATTACCTTTAGATTCAACTGTATTTTTGAATTGACAATTTTTCCAATTTATTTGAAATCCTTGTTAGGGCCTTGGTTAAGTCACTATAGCCTTTTTTAAAGTTAAAAAGTCTATTGTAGTTAGGGGTAAAAGTGCCTAAAAGTTTTTTTTAGTCCTTTTAAAAAGGCCCTAACTTTAGTGAAATAATGGAAGATACAGAGAATGTGGTTGTGGAGCTCAACCTGATCCCTTACCTCCATCTTTGCATGAAGGAGTTAAGGACCCTCTGTAGACTCAAGAAAATTAAAACTGGTTCCAATCCCGGAAAGCTCAAGCTCCAGGAGCTTTTGGCAGAATATGCTAAGGAACACCCTTCTGAAGAGGAGGACCTCCTCACAGCAGATGGTGTGGTGATGTAGGGGACAATTCCCAACCTCCTCTCCTAGTCAAGGGAAATGTGGTCCCTGCAGTCATCTTTCCAAAAGTAGTGCACAGGGTTCCTAGCTCCCACACAGGTGGCCAGGCACCCCAAGCAGCATTGAGGACAGCCTCAATGAGGAGGACATCCGGTTAGCAAGGATGGCTCGTAGAATAGCCCAGAAGGGCAGACTCCTGGCTATAGAAAGGGAAAGAGCAAATATGGGCCTAGCACCCATAAATGGTGACAGCAACAAAATTCCTAGGGACAGAGAGAACTCTTATGGCCCTAAAATCCCCAAAGGGATTGTCCCCAAATACGAGGAAGGTGGTAACATCACAAAATGGTTCACAGCCTTTGAGAAGGCCTGTGGAATGAGAAAGGTGAAGAATTCACACTGGGGACTATTGCTTTAGGAACTGTTCACTGGTAAGTGCAGGGACAGACTCCTGACACTCACTGGGACAGATGCTGTGTCCTATGACCTCATGAAGGGTACCCTGATTGAGGGCTTTGGACTCACCATTGAAGAGTATAGGATCAGATTCAGGGGGCTCACATAACCTCAAGTCAGTCCTGGGTTGATTTAATTGACTACTTAGTAAAAACACTAGATGGCTGGTTAACTGGAAGTGAAGTGCATCGCAATGATGGGCTTTATAATCTGCTTATGAAAGAACACATTTGAAGTAATTGCATTAATGAAAAGTTGCGTCAGTATCTGGTAGACCTAGGTCCAATTTTTCCCCAAGAATTGGAAAAGAAGGCAGACCACTGGGTCAAGACAAGGGTGACCAAGACTATCACTGGGAGTCAGCAAAGGAAAGGGGTTACAAAACCTCCCCAGCGGAAAGTGGGTGAACATCCTAGGGATAAAAATAAAGAGTCTTCTAAAGGCTCCCAAAAACCTGCACAGGAGGGTGGGTCCCAGAACTCTTCACAATCCAACAATGGGTACATGGATAAAAACTATGATACCAAAAAGGCCTGGTGTTTCAACTGTAAACAATTAGGACACAATGCTGGAGACCTGGCATGTCCCAAAAAGAATCCCCCTAGTACCCCTCCAGCTAGCACTGGTATGGCAAGTCTCCAGGTGGGATCAACAGTGTGCCCAGAGCAGATCAGCGTTCACAGTAAAGCTATTTTAGTCTCTGAGGGTGGGGTAGATTTGGCTACTCTTGCTGTCTGGCCCCCTACTATGAAAAAATACAGACAGCAACCCTTGATTAATGGGAATAGGGTAGAAGCCCTGAGGGATACAGGTGCCAGTGTAACCTTGGTGCAGAGAAACTGTTTTCTCCAGGACAGTATTTGACTGGACAAACATACCCAGTCACCAATGCTGATAATGTAACTAAGGGTCATCCCATGGCTATGGTGTCCTTAGAATGGGGAGGGGTTACTGGCCTGAACAGGCAGTGGTCTCTTCTGCAATCCCAGTTGAATGTCTGCTAGGTAATATTCTGGAGAACTCAGCATGGGCTGAGGTAGAACTGAAAACCCATGCTGGAAATCCCTTAATTGGTGTGTGTAAAAACAAGGGTGAAAAAGAAGTGTTGGAGCCTGGAATAATGGCCCAACCATCCAAGAGAAAAGTTAAAAAATACTGGGGGACCACCTTCTGTACAGCAAAAAGCTCAGGACCCCTCTCCTCAGGGAGAGGACCTGTCACCCCCAGAGGGAACTGAGCCTATGAATCTTGAACCTTATCAGGTCAAGGTCCTGGGCCCAAGGGGACCCTCTAGGGAATAGCTGTGCCAAGGACAGAGGTCCTGTCTTACTTTTGAAAGCCTGTGACAGCAAGCTACTGCACAGGAAAAGGGAGATATCAGTGGCTCCCACAAGACCTATTGGGAGGAGGGACTCCTTTACACTGAGGCCAGAGAACCCCAAACCTGGCACCACTAGGAGAGTGGTAGTACCTCAGCCGTTTAGAGAATTCCTCCTCACATTGGCCCATGACATCTCTCTAGCTGGACATCTTGGCCAGACTAATACTTGGAATAGGCTAGTCCGCCACTTCTACTGGACAAACATGTCCCAGAAGGTGAAGGAGTTTTGCAGCTCCTGTGTCACCTGTCAAGCCAGTGGCAAGGCAGGTGGACACCCAAAGCCCCCTTAATTCCACTACCAATGGTTGGGGCTCACTTTGAAAGGGTAGGGGTAGACATAGTTGGTCCATTTGAACCTCCCACAGCATCAGGAAATAAATTCATACTGGTGCTAGTGGATCATGCTACCAGGTATCCTGAGGCAATCCCCCTTAGGACTACTACAGCCCCTGCAGTAGCCAAGGCCCTCATTGGTATCTTTACTATGGTAGGGTTTCCCAAGGATGTGGTTTCAGACAGAGGTGTGAACTTCATGTCTAGTTACCTAAAACACATGCGGAATGAGTGTGGAGTGACCTATAAGTTCACTACACCTTATCACCCACAAACCAATGGCCTTGTTGAGAGATTCAACAATACATTGAAAGGCATGATCTTGGGACTCACTCAAAAGGAGATGGTATGTCCTTTTTCCATCCCTGCTTTCGCCTACAAAGAGGTGCCTCAGAGGGGAGTACAGTTTTTACCCATTGAAGTTCTGTTTGGCCAACCTGTTAGGGGACCAATTTGTCTTGTGAAGGAAGGCTGTGAGAAGCCTCTTCACAAACCCAAGTAAGATATTGTGGACTGTTTACTAGATCTACGTTCCAGGATGGCAGAGTACATGGAAAAAGCATCCAAAAACCTTGAGGCCAGCCAAGAGCTCCAGAAGCTCTGGTATGACCAAAAGGCTTCACTGGTGGTGTTCCAGCCAGGGCAGAAGGTATGTGGTTTGGAGCCTGTGGCACCAAAGGCCCTCCAAGACAAATGGAGTGGTCCTTACACTATCCTTGAAGAGAAAAGTGAGGTCATCTACTTGGTAGATCTGGGCACTAGCAGGAGCCTCAAGAGTATGATGCATGTGAACCGCCTAAATGTTTTCCATGATCGGGCTGATGTAATTTTATTTGTTGGGTTTTATATAGAGCAAACCATTTTATTTCAAGTGTTTTTTATTGGTTTTAGTAAAACAATACAAAAGGACACAATAAAATTGCGTACTAACCCTTACCAGTAGAAGGGTGTTGGTTGGTTACAACTTCTTACAATCAAACTATTGTGATAAAACAGCTATGGTTAATGTCACATATGATATTCCCAAGAAAATCATAGTTAGGGCATAGATTAGTTACATGTGACAGATCTCCTAATTCAAGTAGTACCGCGACATTGGATCATGCCGTTACATGAAACGGCTGTCTGTATCATGAAACTACTACCTTCGTGGTTTTTTATAAAAGAGAAATCGAAGTTAGACGCAAAAAGAATAAAACAGTAAAGAAGGAAGAATGAAACAGAAAGAAATCAAAACTAAGATCAAAGTGTTACTAGTGGTACGTGTAAGTGGTCCACGGAGACACTCCGGGGATATGCATGTTGGAATTATGAGGATTGTCAGAGACCTCAGGTAAAGTCTTGAATGAGCAGGTGAAAGACCCTTTTGACTGGGATGGTGGGGTCAGGTTTCAGGGGGGTTTAAATGCCGGTGAAGGGGAGTCTAGAGACGCCCACATTTTCCTATATCTAGGATGCCATGTGGAGAGTTGGAGGGTCATGTTATCTGCTCCTCTCGGAAAGGTTAACCATTCTTGCCATATCTTGAAGGATATTTTGTCGAAATGTTTCCAATTACATAGAACTATTTTACAGGCCAGTGTCAGCATCAAGTCGAGCAGGAAACGGTCATTGTCCTTTTTTAGTTCCGGGTCGTGAAATCCCACTAAGATATATGCTAATTCTTTAACTGGGGTGACATGTAGTGTCTGGGTGATGCATTCAAAAATTCTGTCCCAAACGTTTTGTAGCATCCGACATAAGAGAAGCATGTGTGGTAGGTCCCCTATTTGTGAGTTGCAGTTCCAGCATTGGGGGGATTGGATAAGGTTGAGTTTATGTAGTCTGGCAGGGGTCCAATAGGTCCTATTTATAATCATGTACTTTGTCTGGGCTAGTGAAGGAGATATTTTATTTTTGAAAGGCATCATATGGATTTGTTCCCAGTCAAGCTTTATTGCCTTAGTATTCGGTTTGGCTTCCCATTTCCTTTCAATAGGTTTATGCTCTTTTCTTAGTTCAGGCAGTAAAGACTTATAAATTCTTCATACCATATGTCCAGCCTTTGCCAATTGGATCAGTTTGGTAGGTAGCGAGGGGGGAGCATGCTTCGGCGCTAGTTTAGAGATCTGTAATTTAAGTTTCAAGAATTTGTAAAAGTCTATGTCGGATAATCCCCTCTCTTTTAAAAACCGAGAAGGGTATGGGTACGTTATCCTCATACAAGTCTTCGATCAGATTGATACCTCTTTGTGAGCATTCTTGCCAGTATATTGGTTGTCTATCTATTTTAATCTTGGGATTGTACCAGATCGCTATCATGTTTGATGTTATGTTATTGAACTTGTAGAGCGCACGAATACCCATAGGTGTCTTGGCGCTATGTTGGGTTTTACAGTGAGGCAGTAACAGGAAAGAAAAAAGGCTAGGCATTGAAAAGCCAGGTTTTTAACAGTTTCCTAAAAGTCCAAAGAGTGGGAGCCGCTTTGATATGTATAGGCAGAGTGTTCCAAAGTGCTGGGGTTTCAGAAAAGAAACAGCTGCCCCCCCATTTAACTCTCTTGAATTTGGGGCGAGAGATCATCAATGTATTTTTTGATCGTAGATCTCGATTGGGAATGTACCAAGAGAAGGAATGTCTACATTTTTGTGCTGCAGTGTATATCTAGACGGGCCAAGGCTTTCTTTGTGTTTTGAATAATATATTTAGAGTGCGGTAAAACGGAACTGTGCATTGTCATGCTAGCCGGGAGTGGAATGCCTTTTATCAAATTTGTTTCTATATCTAACCACTGTGGTTTGTAATCAAACTTTTCCAGAAATCATGTAGCTCCTTGTTTACATAGGTAGGCTGTCTGGTAGTCTTTAAAGTTTGGAAGGCCTACTCCTCCCTTGTTCTAATCTAAGTTTCCTTAATGAAATCCTTGGTTTCTTACCTTGCCATAGAAAGCTATTTAGGGCCTTATCGATTTTCTTTAAGAAGTTTTCTGATAGTATCATAGGTAGCATACTAATGAGATAGTTGATAAGAGGCGTTATCATCATTTTAATTGTTTCTATTCGACCCCACCATGTTAGGAATTTTGGTGACCATCCGTTCAGTAGCACTGTGATTTGTTTATGAGTAATAGTTTCATTTTCTTCTAAAGTAGTGATAAGGTCGTTTGCGAATTCTATGCCTAAGTATTTAAATGTACCTGTCTGCCACGTTAGCCCGGAGTCTCCCAATATATCTCTACCTCCACATAGATTAAGTAACTTAACTTCTGTCTTGTCCTTGCTAAGTGTGTAGCCTGATACCTCTGCAAAATCCTGGATAGATCTCATGGGAGCTGGTATAGCCGTGGCAGCTTCTTTAGAGACCACCAGTATGCCGTCTGCATATGCTGCAACTTTGAAATCAGAACATCCCCGGAATTGACTTTGGAAATTTAGATTTTCTCTTAGGTATTGGAGGAATGGTTCAATTGCTAGTAGAAAAAGCGAGGGGGCATCCTTGTCTGGTACCCTGTTTTTATGGGAATGAAGAGGAGATAGCTCCTCCTACTCTAACTTTGGCTTTCGGGTCGTGATATAATGCCATGATCATATGTGTTAGGGAGTCTCTTAGATTACATTTTCTAAAGTATCGCTTGTAGGAAAAGTCCAAAGAACTTTGTCGAAAGCTTTTTCCGCTTCGAGTGTTATGGCGACAGTGGGAGAGCTAAGTACTTTCGCTTTTTCAATTGCGTGGCAAAAAGTCCTAGTGTTATCCCTCGAGAGTCTTTGTTTTAGGAATCCTGTTTGGGAGGGGTGAATACGTTTGGTAATGTGTTTTTGTATTCAGCTAGCTAAAATCATGGCATATATTTTACAGTCAAGGTTTATTAGGGAGATTGGCCTATAGTTCTTGATTAGGAGAGCATCTTTACCTTCTTTTGGGATGGCCGTGATTATAGCTTCTGCCAGTGTACCTGTTGTTTTTCTGGAAGATGCAAAATGGTCGTACCGGAGCAGTAGTGGATGCTTTAGATGATCAGCAAACGTTTTATAGAAAGTACCATCATAACCGTCCGGGCCCGGTGCTTTACCTGATTTGAGTTTCTTAATGACGGCTTCTACTTCTTCCATAGTGATTGGGCCATTAATAGAGTCCCTTTCTTGGTCATTTAAAGTATTGAGTGATATCCCTACAAGATATTTCTTGATGTTCTGGTGAGCTACGTTCATAGTAGAGTCATATAAGTTTTGGTAAAAGTCTTTAAATGTATCGGCAATTTTGTTTGGGTTGGTCTGGATAAGGCTAGTGCCGTCCTTAATTGCATTGATAGCATGCCTCTGACTTTTACATTTTTAAATTTTAAGTACGCAGCTAGCGTCTTACCCGCTTTGTTAGCCTCGCATAGTCTGTGACTTTTTTGTTAATGATCCAGTTTCCTGCTCTAGTACTAATTATTTTAGTGTATTCGTATTTTTTATTTAGAATCTTACTTAAGGTTTGGGGATCATTGTTTAAAATATGCAGCTTTTCCAAGTTGGAAATATCATTCTCTAGTTTTAATAGTTGCGAGTTTGCTTCTTTATTCATGTTTGATTTAAGTTTTATAATTACTCCTCTAGCTTTGGATTTTAATGCTTCCCATCTTACAAGGTGTGATGTCTCGTTCTCTTTATTTTCTCGTAAGTAGTTTTTAATTGCTTCTTCGATTACTTCTTTATTTTGCGAAGAGAGGACATCTTTATTAAATCTCCATAGCGGTTCTTTAAGTGGAGCGGTTGATTCTGTAAGTGTTAGTGTAATGCAAGAGTGGTCCGATACCACTCTCGGTTCTATTGTTGTCTGATCTATTTTACTTATTGAGCTCCCTGATATTGAAAAGTAATCTATCCGGGAGTAAGAGTTGTGCAGAAAGGAGTAAAATATGTAGTCTCTTTCGGTAGGATTCTGCAATCTCCAGGCATCTATCATATTAAATTTATTACAGAGGTTTTTGAGAGCCTTATGCGATTTGCTTGGCTTAAATTGGCAGAAGTAATTCCTGTCTAGATTGGAGTCTAGTGGGAGATTAAAATCACCTGCAATGATTGAGGTAGCAGCGTCAGGGATCAATTTAATGTTTTTTTCAATGTCTTCCCAAAAATCAATGTCGTCAGTTGTGGGTGCATATATATTTGTTACAGACAAGATAGATTTTTCTTTTTGTAGTTTGGAAGTGACCAATCTCCCTTGTTTATCAGTGGAGTGGGAGATTAAATTTATCCTTGCTTTCCTTGAGATCAATGTTATTACGCCGTTCTTCTTGCCTATTGCAGCTGAATATACCACATCTGAGAACCGAGTGCCTTTGAGTGATTCCGCCAGACTGGCATCTAGTTTTGTTTCCTGCAGCAGGGTGATGTATGCCTTTTGTTTGTAAATGTAGTCACAAATCTTTATCCTTTTGACCGGATGATTAAGGCCTTTTACATTCAATGATATAATTTTAATGTATTTTTGGGATGTAGTCATCATATTGGGTTTTAAAATGACATACAAGATTCATGCTCACCGATATGAAGTGAACTGTGCCCGGGACTATGAGTATCCTCAGATTTTTGTAATGTCTTGTTTCCCCATTGGGACTAGATCTTGAGTGTATATAGAATGTGTGTACTCCTCTGACCACCAGATAAAAATAGGTGTAAGTAAATGTAAGGTAGAAACATAAAAATAAGAAAGTAAAAGAATCACTATTAAACATAGACATCGACTTAAACCAACCCTTCCTCCCTCCTCCCTCCTCCCTCAATCCCTCCCTCCCCCCCTATGTGAACAGAAGACATGGCGATAACAAGAAGAAAGCACATTCCTCTCCGGGACCCATATATCGCAAGAAAGGTCTAACAAAACGATTGTAGGGAAACTGAACTTGGCCTTATCATAAATGACATGACCTATGTAACGAGTTTGTAAACAACCTTAAGACCATCATGTTGCCTGTTTTTGTGGGTCAGCAAGGTTCTATATGAGTCTGGTAGGCGACACACATAAGAAAATAGCAATGGGACGCCAGCTATTAACCAATTTAACTTATAGCTCTGCCCTGAACAAGAGATCAGCCTGCTTGTGAGTTCCCATATTGCGCAACTAGTGAACTTATATAAACTTGTGTAAATAGCCTTTTCACCTTAGCCACCAACGATCTAAATCTATGGTAGAATCCAAAGCTTTAGTTAATCCCACATTGTGCATGAGATGAGATGCTACAATTACCATTTAACCTTATTCAGATTGTCATTGACCCCTTAAGCGGTATTAGTACCCACTAGGCATTGGTCATTCTAGCAAACCCATCTCATCAATTCTATTCCCACCAAAATAATAGTTGCTATTGCAGCGGTTTCTGTAATGACTATCTAGAGTTATCTAGAGTTATCTATTCTGTGATACATACAGAGTGGTTCCTTGGCAACTGTATAGGTTCTTAATCACAGTTAACTTCAGCGTTAAGATTCCATGTATGGGCTTTCATAGTGTTGCTTCAACTGTATATGGTCATACAGAGATGAATACTCCTGTTTCAACGCTCTCTCTTAGACGTAGATTCTGCTTGAGCGGAAGTGTCCATCCTTGGATCCTCAAAGTCGTCCAGGAATTTTTTAAGAGCTGCACCATCATTGAAGAGATGTGAAGTACCATGGACAGTCACACGATATCTTGCTGGACCTGCAAAAGAATATTGAAAACCCATTTCCTTCATCCTAGAACGAAGAGCCAGAAAGCTTTTCCTCATGTCAACTGTGGACTTCTAGTAGTCTTGAGTGATAAAGATTTTGTTTCTGTTCCACAGTATGTGTCACGATTCACTCCCTGTGCTCTCGTTCCCACCACCAGGGGGCCGAATTGTGGGGCTTTCCAGTATTCTAATATGCTTCCAGACATTCCCCTGTATGCATATCCTGACTTCCAGGCATTTGGACATCATTTAGGAATTGACATCCGTTCCCAATCCATGCCGGGTTTTGTGGAACCAGTCTGCTCATGCTGGAAACTCCATTACCTATAATCCCCTGCTCACTGCTTTGTCTCCACCCCTGCAGGCCAAGGATGGGTGGAGGAATTCCGCTCACCTGTGGCTGGCTGCTGCTAGCCTGCTCACATCTGATGCGCATGAGTACTGTGAGCTCTTTTAAGCCCCAGCTCCCTTCAGCCCAGTGTTGGTCATTGTAGCTGTATACCGGTGAGGCCGATCCTTGTTTCCTGAGCTTTTGATATTCCTCGATTCCTGAGCTATAGTTAATCCTTGTTTCCTTGATTCCTGAGCTATAGCTATTCCTTGTGCATGAATTAGCACTGCCTGCAGTGCTACCTTGTTTCCTGAGCTATAGCTATTCCTTCTGCCTGAATTAGCACTGCCTGCAGTGCTACCTTGTTTCCTGAGCTATAGTTATTCTTTGTTCCTGTTCCTGGGCTTCAGCTATTTTTGTTCCTGATTTGCACTGCTTGCAGTGCTCTCTTGACTCCTTGTTTCCTGAGCTGTAGCTATTTCCTGTTTCCTTGAACCAGTACTGCCTGCAGTGCTACCTTGACTCCTGAAGCTTTAGTAATTTCCCTGTTCCTGAACTAGCACTGCCTGCAGTGCTACCTTGACTCCTGAGCTTTAGTAATTCCCTGTTCCTGAACCAGCACTGCCTGCAGTGCTACCTTGACTCCTTAGCCTTAGCTCAATTCATGTTCCTGCCCCAGCACTGCCTTCTAGGCTACTTTGTTTTCTTGATTCCTGAACCTGCACTATTCTAGTATACCCTTGTAGCCTCCCCTTCTGTATATCATTTTCCAGTCCCTGCCTTTCTTCCCATTTCCTTGGTTCCAGTTCTAGTTTGCTGTCTTTCTATTTCTGCTGTCTTGCTTCTGTTACCTTGTATGTTTGTTACCTGCTTTCTGCCAAGTGTGCCCTGTGATTTCCTTCCTTTCCTGTTAAGCACTCCTCCTTGCTAGCTCCTTGTCTACTGTGCTTGTGTTTAGTTCTACCCCTTTGCTGTTACTGCCTTGCGTTTTCCTGTTTGATCGCCAGGATCCGTGGGCACAGCTGACTACCTAGGTGGTGTTTCTTGTTCACTGTGAGTATTGTCTTTGAGTTACAGTTATAACATCACCATAGGTATAAGCTCCACAGACCCTGCCTTTGCATACATATCCTATATGTGGGTATTTTCAGACAGTATCTGTAACAGCAATTGTGGGTGAGGAACTTGCTGAGCTTCAGTCTTACCGTGTGGAGCTCCTGAGTGCTTTACCCCACATTCCCTTTATTGTTAATGTTGTATTATATATGTCTTGCACGTCCGTCCTGGGTGTGGTTAGTCTGAATGCTAAATTGCCTTGTGAGTGCCCTTCCTTTCTGAGTCTTCGCCATCTTGTACAGGCTTCCCCTTTGGATCCCTTTTTCTCCTCTGACTGCTTGCGTGATCCTGGGCAGCGATGTACTACTCTTTCTGTGCACGGTACGTTTTCTACCCAGTCCCTGCTCAAGTCCCTGACTGTGTTCCCGACATAGTCCCGGACAGTCCCTGACAGAATGACCAACCCACATTTCCAGGGTTACTTGTGAGCTTTCTTTGCGTTCAGTTAGCTACCATTTTTCTTTTACATTTGTGTGTGAAAATATTGAAGGTGTGTCCTAAGGAGAGGTTTAAGAAAGAAACACACCAGTACATCATTTAGGTTTGTGCAGGGCAATTCCCCAGTGCCCAACAACGAGAGGCATTTAGTGTCTACTTTACAGTTTGTTCATCCTAGTCCTGAAACAATGAATCCTCTTATGAGAAATGGACATTTACGTTCTGAAGATTTTACTCATTGGCTGTCAAACACCTCTTTGCCAGATCCGGACTTAATCTTCTGTTCTGATCCAGATTCAATGTGTGTCAGCATTGCATAAGGAGAATGCTACCTTACTCAGTTTGCTGAACAAGAATTCTGAATCTCGCATGTCTGCTGTAAGTGGTTGTAAAATACAGTATTCAACCACACAACCAAAGAAAGAGCAGATGCATTTTATAACCTCTGGTCTCCATTCAAATAATGTTACCCAGTCTTGTAGTCCAGTAAAGAGCACAGTCCCGGATACTAAAGGGACCTTGTTAAATACCACATTCAAAGTAAACCATAATCAGTTTAACAAAAGAGAGAAAAGACTTACTGGAACACAGGCGGCTAATAGCCACTTTGAACAAAATCCAAGGTATAGCTCTGTTGCTTGTTGTGAAGCTGCCAAGTCTACCACTGTCCTTGTAGAGAAAGATCTGCAGTCTTCACAGGATATAATTACATCTAAGATTCTTGAATTACAACGAGAGAATAAAATGTTTCAGACTCTGTTAAAAAATTATAACCCAGAGTTCAAGTGGGAATCTAAAACCCCTATAGAAAACAACTTTTCCACCTCTGTTAGCCTCCTTAGAAATGGAGAATGAAGCCTTGCGCTCTCTTTTGCGTTCCCCTCAGAGCTGGTCCAGCGATTGTGTGAACAATACAGTGGCTGATCCCTCAGATTCCATTCAGAAAAACCATAGTACCTTGTCTCACAGTCCAGTTAATGAAAGTATTTGTTTGAATTCTGAAATTTCTACCTCCTCTGATGTGTTGTCTTCTAGTGCTAAACTGTGTATAGGCACTCCATCTGAGATGTGTCCCTCCACTTCTAAGGAACCCCAGATGCCAGGAAAGACACTAAATACTTGTTTGCTTTCTCCTCCTGGTAGTGAGGTCAGTTCCACCCCGGGGGTATCGCATACACTGGCCATTGACATACAGACAAAACCTGAACCAGTGCCTAACATAATCCCTGATGTGACAACACCCTCTGACCCAGTCTATGCTCTTGGTCTAACTTCTGTGACTGAAGCCAACCTCCTCACTGAGAAGGAACACAATCCTGACCCCTTGTTTGCTCTCTCGCCTTCAAGCACGCCACATATTGAAAAGTCAGAACATAATATTACTCTATGCTCTGAAGCAGCTGTACCACCTTGTAATGCAGAAGGTATTGAACAAATCTCCCATGACCAAGAAGTCTCAGACCTATTTCCTCTTACTAAGACATGTGAACTGCCAAATGGTAAAGGGAGTCTGGTCATCAGAGACTCTAAGATAAGCAGTATTATTAGCCATCTCGAAGAAAGCCCTTCAGTGTGTTTTAATGAGCCAAGGAACTGTGAAGATTTCAATATTGACAATAGGGAATTGTTGCATCCTCAAATAAATCCACTTCACAAGATAAATGGATAAGTTGGATTCTTTATTACAGCCCCCCGCATACAGGCAAACACATCCAGCACGAACGGCTTCTTCAGTATATCTCAACTCAAATACACGTCATAGCACAATACATTCTATAATTCTAGATTGTCGCTAATATTCTAATACAAAGAACAAGCTTACCTTAAAGCCATATACTACACAATCCCCCCCTCTAAAAGAAATGTAAAAAAAAAAAAAAAAAAAAAAAAATTAATAGATAATTTCTTAACTACAATCAAACATTTCAAGACACTTTGGTTTCTTAACAATCCTCCCACTAGACGTCTTGATTACACTTTTATCACAAGGAGGATTAAGTACAACTGAATCAGGAACCTGTACATTTTCATCCAACACAGGATTGGAATTGGATGAGATATCTGACAAACTCATACCCTGAGGAGAAACAGTACATCCATCACTACTCGTATCAAGATCCTCTGTGTTTTGTGTGTCTTGTATAAATTCAGAAGTGTCCAACCACCAAAATTTTTTGCTCTTACACACATTCTCAGTCTCAAAATTGTGTGACACTGGTGCAAGACGACTGAAATGCCAAACTTCTCCATTTTGTAGCAAAGCAGTGTTGTTCATGACTTTGACCACTAGTTTAGGTTCACTAAACTTACTCTCACCTTTGGAGACTTTCTTAGCACTTTTAATACGAACCCATTGACCTTTACATAAATTTACTTGCCTAGAGCCATGTTTTATATCATAATAGGTTTTGTTCTTTATTTGAGAATCTTTAATGCATTCTCTCACCATAGGTATATCACACTGGATCATTCCACTCTTGTTTAACCAACCTGGATTAACCTTTGAGTGAGGGATTCTGCCTCTCATTAAGGAAAATGGACTTTTACTTGTGGTACCATGGATAGTACTTCTATATGCCCAAAGTAACTTCCTCAACTCTTCTTCCCAAGATAAGTTGCTCTTATTGGCAAGTTGGAGAACCCCTTTAATGCTACGGTTAGCCCTTTCAACAATGCCATTACCACTTGGGTGATATAACGCTGTGAATCTTTGTTGAATACCAGATGCAGCCAAATAGTTCCTCATTTCAATGGATTTGAATTGTACACCATTATCAGACAAAATAAACTTAGGAAAACCTTCCCTCAGAAAAATATCATCTAAGAATGTGATCACAGTTTTTGTATTGATAACACCAACGACACATATTTCTAACCATCTTGAAAATGTGTCAATAAGCACTAAAATGTACTTTTGTGACCCATCTTGCCAATTGACTGGCCCCATGAAATCGATAGCAACAACTTCCCAAGGAAACCTTGGACAATAGGGAGAAGCCAAAGGTGGGTTAAATGTTTTGAGTGTTTTGTCTGAAACCTCACACTTGACACATGATCTTACACACCTCTCAACCTCTAAGTCCATTCTAGGCCACCAATATAGTTCTTTTAACCGGAGTTTAGTACGTGTAATCCCTGAATGTCCTTCATGACATAAGTCAAGTATTTTACTTCTTAAGTTTTTAGGTGGTACAATTCTGTCACCTCGTAAGACAAGTGTATCACTTAAGCTAAGTTCATCACGAACCTCCCAAAATCCTCTTAATTCATCATTTACAAACTTCTTGTCAATACCATTCCAACCTTTCGTTATCAACTGTTTAAGAACAAGCAGTATTTGATCAGAATTTTCCGCTTCAAGCCACTCTTCCTTACTAAAACTACTCTGGGTTTTATCTATTGAAATGTGAGCGACTGAAAAATCATTCCAGGGATTCTTGTCAAGTTCAACTAATGGTAGAGACATGCGACTTAAAAAATCGGCAGTAAAGTTTCTAACACCGGGCATGTACTGTATGTCATACATGAAATCCTGTAATCTCATAGACAGTCTAGCAATTCTAGCTGTGGCATTGGTTAAACCCTCTGTAGTTAGTAATTTAGTTAACGGTTTATGGTCACAACGTAAAACAAACTTCCTGCCCCAAAGGAATTTCCTAAAGTGCTCAAGGGCCCACACGCATGCCAAAGTCTCACGTTCCACAACCGAATAACGTTCTTCAGTAGGAGTGAGAGAGCGTGATGCAAAGGCAATGATCACTTCACTATTATTGTCATCTAGTTGGGTTAACACACTTCCTAAACCTTTGCTGCTGGCATCGGTAGTGACAATGGTTTTTGCAAAGGGGTCAAAACCTTGAAGACTAGGTGCCAGAACAATAGCTTTTTTAATTTCTTCAAAAGATCTTTGGCAAGAATTACACCAATCAAATTGTGTTTTGTTTTTAAGCAAAGATCTCATCACATGAGTTTTTTCTGAAAACTTGTCGACAAATTTTGAATAAAACTCTGCAAGCCCTAAGAAGGACCGGAGATCTTCCTTGGACTTGGGAGCAGGAGCATCTCTAATAGCACTTACTAAGTTGGATTTGGGTCTTATACCTTGAGAACTGACCTCATGCCCTAGGTACGTAACCTTTCTTTCTGCAAATTTGCACTTTGAGAGTTCAGCAGTGACTCCTTTATTTTGTAAAATACTCATTACTTTTCTTAAACGTTCATCATGGATTTTCTTATTAGAACCCATTACCAGGATGTCGTCCTGGAAAAATACCACTCCTTGCATATCACCAAATAGTTCATACATGAGCCTTTGGAATACTGCTGCTGCAGAAGCTAATCCAAATGGCATGCGGAGAAACTGAAAACAACCAAAAGGGGTACAGAAAGCTGTGAAATGTTTACTCATGGGATGTAGAGAAATTTGGTGATATGCACAGGACAGATCAATGGTAGAAAACCATTTAGCACCTTTAGTAAGTGAAAGCATTTCATCAATCCTCGGAAGAGGAAATTGATCAATGATTATATTGTCATTCAAATACCTTAAATCAATACACATGCGAATTTTTCCATTAGCCCGCCTAGCGACTACGATCGGAGAAATCCAATCAGACGCCTCAATAGATTCAATAACATTCGCATCTTGTAATTTCTTAAGTTCTCCTTTAACTTCATCTCGTACTATTAGTGGAATGTGACGCACTTTGTGAATTTTGGGGACAGCATTGGGTTTAATCATTATCTTGTGTGTGAAACCATCAAGATTACCAATACCACCGCCAAAGACTTTAGGAAATTCTTCCAAGACCCATTTTTTTGTATTCTCAGCATCACACACTACTAACACTTGCTCAGGACTGTTAGGGTTCAAAATAATGTCAAGAGAACGTTGATCTTTCCATCCTAACACCGAAGGTCCATCCATGGCTACATATAACTTACATAAAGCTCTTCTACCTTTAAATTCAAATATTAGGGATCTAAAACCCAGCATCTCAATTTTCTGTCCCGTAAAACTTTCTGGATTTACATCAGTAGGTTGTAGATGCGAACCAATCGTATTAGCAAATTCCCTGTCCCAAATTGACTTAGCAATGATGGTAAACGGGGATCCAGAATCAGCTGCAACTTGTAGAGTTATACCACCAAAAGAAACCATACATAAAGGTTTGTTGCTATCACTACTTGTAATATTAACTACAATATGTCTAGTGGCGTTGGCGGAAATGTTAGAGTTCTCAGAGGAATCCTCATCTTCATTATTATCTGACAAGTCTGAATTGCTGTTTGTGATACACGTTACTCGTGACTTTTTAAAGCGTTTCTTTCTGCAGACCTTAGAAAAATGTCCAACAATTCCGCACTCCGTACACTTAGTTGATCTTGCGGGACATTTATCAAATCTAGCTGTGTGAGATGTGCTTCCACATCTGTAGCAAACAAAACCAAATTGAGAATTGTTCTCTTCTTTTTTAAATTAGAGTTTTGATATGGTCTCCAATTGGTATTATAGTAAGGTCTTGGCTGTTTGTAAGTAGGACTTTTTTCCTTTCTATTCTCACTAATCTTGTTAACAGTGACCGCCTCATTAGAAAGAGATACTGCCTTCGCGCATCTTTCAGACAGTTCTGCCTTCTTAACCAGTGTAATAATGTCTCTGAGACTCGCTTCACCTTCAATCCATAGTTTGTCCTGGATACTTTTATTTTTAGTGCACATGACAATCTGATCTCTGATCATATCGTCATGTAAGGAACCAAATTTGCATTTAATAGCTAAATTTTTTAAAGCCGAAACGTAATCTTCAATGGATTCATTGGTATCTTGTTTACGTTTGTAGAAAGTGCGTCTAGATACTGCTGCACACACGATTGGTGAATAATGGTCGTCAAGGTCAGCTATAGCGCACTTAAAAACATCAACATCACCACTCCTTTCAATCTTCTGCATTTGATTGTATACTCTGAGACCTTCAGGTCCTAAACAATGCATTAGGATTCTTTTTTCCTTTCAGGAGACATGACAGTTCCGTTGTCTTCAAGAGTGGCGATATAATTTATAAAATATTCTTTCCACTCTTGCCATTTCACAGTAGGTTCTCCTGGGTTGGTTAAAAATTCTTTTGGATTACTAAGGGTAATGCTAACACTTGAACATTGTGTGCCATTACCTGCTGTAGAAACTGTGCTGGATTCTCTATCCATATTGGATTGATAGTAGCTTAAATGTAAATAAGTTGTAAAGTACTAATAAATCTTACTGTAATGCAGTGCTCCAGTCAATGTGAAATGCGGAGCTCACCTGAACACGAGGAAACTTTGTAGCTTGTAACTTGTAGAGCGCTGAGAACGAAGTGCTCGTTAAATAAAGTAAAAAAAAATTTTTAATAGAAAATGGCCGCTGGGGTCGCGCTGCGTGACCTCGAAGTTTACGCGCTATGTCATTAGCGTGTTGCGAGCGTAGGACGCAGATGTGCGATACTGTTGCTTAGTGTCCACGCGTCTGGTATGCGGCTCGTGGAACTCAGTTGGAGGCAATTCGAAGGTAAACAGCGCTAGCGTTGGTAACCTGCGCGTGGTAAAGCAGTTGTAAGCGCTCGCGTTAGTGACTTGCTCGAGGCAAAACAGTTTAGAGCAAGTAACGCCTTCAATACTGCAGGGAAAGGAATACAATAAACTAAACTCACGATATTTCTGAGTTGTCCGTAATTGTTCCGTTCTTGTTCCCTTTTATGTAGCGGCTCAGAACTTGGAAATTTGTAGAAATAGGATCCTCGGTTGAAGTTCGAAATTTTGCTTTTCTTTGTGTTTTCATTAGTTGGCAGGGGGCTGATCATCCTCGTCGCCAAATCGATGTTGCATCCTCAAATAAATCCACTTCACAAGATAAATGGATAAGTTGGATTCTTTATTACAGCCCCCCGCATACAGGCAAACACATCCAGCACGAACGGCTTCTTCAGTATATCTCAACTCAAATACACGTCATAGCACAATACATTCTATAATTCTAGATTGTCGCTAATATTCTAATACAAAGAACAAGCTTACCTTAAAGCCATATACTACAGGAATCTACTGTTCACGGGCTATTGCCATTCCCAGAATTTAAAGTCCATCATCCTTGTGCCTCTCTGTCATCAGCTTGCCTTTTTGCAGAGTCTCCAGAGTCCTCAGCCGGCCTGCTGCTCTCAAAGTCTCCAGAATCCTCAGCCGGCCTGCTG
Organism: Calotriton arnoldi; assembly: GCA_963921515.1. Lineage (NCBI taxonomy): Eukaryota > Metazoa > Chordata > Amphibia > Caudata > Salamandridae > Calotriton > Calotriton arnoldi. The sequence goes on from CAWUFW010000086.1 coordinate 4,460,639, forward strand.
CTCTCAGAGTCTCCAGAGTCCTCAGCCAGCCTGCTGCCTTCTGACCTTCAGCCTGCCTGCCATGTGAGCCCGAGCCTTCAGCCTGCCTGCCATGTGAGCCCGAGCCTGCCTGCCATGTGAGCCCGAGCCTGCAGCCTGCCTGCCATGTGAGCCCGAGCCTGCCTGCCATGTGAGCCCGAGCCTGCAGCCTGCCTGCCATGTGAGCCCGAGCCTGCAGCCTGCCTGCCATGTGAGCCCGAGCCTGCAGCTTGCCTGCCATCTGTGCCTGAGCCTGCAGCCTGCCTGCCATTGGTACCGGAGCCTCCAGACTGCCTGCATTCAGAGCACAAGCCCTCAGCTCACCTGCCTACTAAGTCAGAGTCCCCAGCCTATCTGACTTCAGAGCCAGAGCTTCCAGCCTATCTGACTTCAGAGCCAGAGCTTCCAGCCTGTCTGACTTCAGAGCCAGAGCTTCCAGCCTGTCTGACTTCAGAGCCAGAGCTTCCAGCCTGTCTGACTTCAGAGCCAGAGCTTCCAGCCTGTCTGACTTCAGAGCCAGAGCTTCCAGCCTGTCTGACTTCAGAGCCAGAGCTTCCAGCCTGTCTGACTTCAGAGCCAGAGCTTCCAGCCTGTCTGACGTCCGAGCCAGAGCTTCCAGCCTGTCTGACGTCCGAGCCAGAGCTTCCAGCCTGTCTGACTTCCGAGCCAGAGCTTCCAGCCTGTCTGACTTCCGAGCCAGAGCTTCCAGCCTGTCTGACTTCCGAACCAGAGCTTCCAGCCTGTCTGACTTTCGAGCCAGAGCTTCCAGCCTGTCTGACTTCCAAACCAGAGCTTCCAGCCTCCCTGCCTTCAGCACCAGAGCTTCCTGCCTTCAGCACCAGAGCTTCCTGCCTTCAGCACCAGAGCTTCCTGCCTTCAGCACCAGAGCTTCCAGCCTCCCTGCCTTCAGCACCAGAGCTTCCAGCCTCCCTGCCTTCAGCACCAGAGCTTCCAGCCTCCCTGCCTTCAGCACCAGAGCTTCCAGGCTCCCTGCCTTCTGGCCTTGAGCCTCTCTCTTGCCTACTTTTTGACCCTGTGCTTCCAGTTTGCCAGCCTTCAGATGTCTCAGTACGTTTACATTCAGAGACTGAATCTCCAGCATCAGAGACAAAACTCTCAACATGTAAGCCTCAAGGGCCTGGGTCTCCTGCATACCTGCTTCCAGAGTCTCCTGCATGTGAGTCTTCTGTAGGTTTTCATCGAGGGCCAGAGCCTCAGGTCTGCTTATCGTTGTCTCCTTTGTCTTCAGCCAGTTTGCCGTTGACCTCTGTGCCTCCTGCCAATCCGTTATATGCTTTTGACCCTACAGTAAATCTTCCTTTGTTTTCAGAGTGCTACTCTAGCCTGCCATCATCAAGACTTCAAACACCTTTAATTCAGGCTTCTAAGCCCCTGTTACTGGATTTGGACTCTTCAGGTTCTGCCTTCAATACTGCTGTTAATTTACAGCCTATTATCCTACCCTCCAGAACATCACATTTTTCCTGCAGTCCTATGGTATCTTGCACTACATCTCTGATGTAAATGGACTTATTTCATAGCAGCAAAGGCTTTAAATCGAGCCCCAGATTCCGGGAGCCGGTCGTTGGAGGGGGTGTACTGTCACGATTCACTCCCTGTGCTCTCGTTCCCACCACCAGGGGGCCGAATTGTGGGGCTTTCCAGTATTCTAATATGCTTCCAGACACTCCCCTGTATGCATATCCTGACTTCCAGGCATTTGGACATCATTTAGGAATTGACATCCGTTCCCAATCCATGTCGGGTTTTGTGGAAGCCAGTCTGCTCATGCTGGAAACTCCATTACCTATAATCCCCTGCTCACTGCTTTGTCTCCACCCCTGCAGGCCAAGGATGGGTGGAGGAATTCAGCTCACCTGTGGCTGGCTGCTGCTAGCCTGCTCACACCTGATGCGCATGAGTACTGTGAGCTCTTTTAAGCCCCAGCTCCCTTCAGCCCAGTGTTGGTCATTGTAGCTGTTTTCTGGTGAGACTGATCCCAGTTTCCTGCGCTTTTTATATTCCTTGATTCCTGAGCTATAGCTAATCCTTGTTCCTTGATTCCTGAGCTATAGCTAGTCCTTGTGCCTGAATTAGCACTGCCTGCAGTGCTACCTTGTTTCCTGAGTTCCTAAGCTATAGTTATTCTTTGTTCCTGTTCCTGGGCTTCAGCTATTTCTTGTTCCTGATTTGCACTGCTCTCTTGACTCCTTGTTTCCTGAGCTGTAGCTATTTCCTGTTTTCTTGAACCAGTACTGCCTGCAGTGCTACCTTGACTCCTGAAGCTTTAGTAATTCCCTGTTCCTGAACCAGCACTGCCTGCAGTGCTACCTTGACTCCTGAGCCTTAGCTCAATTCATGTTCCTGCCCCAGCACTGCCTTCTAGGCTACTTTTGTTTTCTTGATTCCTGAACCTGCATTATTCTAGTATACCCTTGTAGCCTCCCCTTCTGTATATCCTTTTCCAGTCCCTGCCTTTCTTCCCATTTCCTTGGTTCCAGTTCTAGTTTGCTGTCTTTCTATTTCTGCTGTCTTGCTTCTGTTACCTTGTATGTTTGTTACCTGCTTTCTGCCATGCGTGTCCTGTGATTTCCTTCCTTTCCTGTTAAGCACTCCTCCTTGCTAGCTCCTTGTCTATTGTGCTTGTGTTTAGTTCTACCCCTTTGCTGTTACTGCCTTGTGTGTTCCTGTTTGATCGCCAGGACCCGTGGGCACAGCTGACTACCTAGGTGGTGTTTCTTGCTCACTGTGAGTATTGTCTTTGAGTTACTGTTATAACATCACCATAGGTATAAGCTCCACAGACCCTGCCTTTGCATACATATCCTATATGTGGGTATTTTCAGTCAGTATCTGTAACAGCAATTGTGGGTGAGGAACTTACTGAGCTTCAGTCTTACCGTGTGGAGCTCCTGAGTGCTTTACCCCACATTCCCTTTATTGTTAATGTTGATTTATATATGTCTTGCAAGTCCGTCCTGGATGTAGTTAGTCTGAATGCTAAATTGCCTTGCGAGTGCCCTTCCTTTCCGAGTCTTAGCCATCTTGTACAGGCTTTCCCTTTGGGTCCCTTTTTCTCCTGACTCCTTGCGTGATCCTGGGCAGCGCTGTACTACTCTTTCTGTGCACGGTACGTTTTCTACCCAGTCCTTGCTCAAGTCCCTGTGTTCCCGACCTAGTCCCTGACAGTATGTGGTTTTGTTTCCTCATAAACGAAAGGATAAGCTCAACATGCTGGAATCTCAGCGGTTTGCACACATTGGTTCTGGGTTGTGATTGGTTTCGATATTTCCTAGTTGGGACCCTGTGGGCTCTATCAAATTCCAGTGGTTTGTCTTTGGATGTCCTTGCGTATTGCGGACATAAACTCTGGATTTGCCAGAAGAGCGTATTGTTGTATTATGGGCAGTCTGAAGGCAGTAAGTCCACTAGCTCTTAAATTATGTAATGCGTTGTTATTCAAGGTTATTGCCCTTGAGCGGTATATCCTGTGCTATCAGGAAATATCAAGGGTAGTTCAAAGGTAGATCATTGGTTCGGATGAGGCGGCCAGTTCAAGTGCCACGACTAAATTGTATATTGATGCGGAGAGGTAGGTCCCACCAGACCCTAACACATCTATATTTATGTAATGACAGATCTGTATATGCGTTGTGTGAAACCTAGTGATTTCTTTGCTCCATGTTATAGCAGTAGAGACCAGCCAGTGAAATCTTTCTGTTATGGCTTAGAATGTTGTACCAGTAATATAGGCCATGCTTATAGTTCTATTCCAGGTTGAACACTGAGACAGCCCCTGTAGACGTGGGTGATGATTATAATCTCTGGCAATTCTTCAGGGATCGATAAACTTCGAAGTTGGCTTGTAGAATAGTATGCGGCGGCCATCTTAGGGTCAGGCACTGCCACTCTTCTGTGATCAGCCCTTGTACACAGTAGGTAGGTGAGAGTTTTCAGGCAGACCCTTATGCGCGGAGTAAAGTACTGGTTTAAACTGTAAAATGAGCTAGATTACATGGACATTAACCACGCTTACAGCGTGCGCTATAGGAGCTTCTCGCAGCTCATCTCGATGTCCACCATTTTAGCATCCGGCATCAGTACAATGCGAATACGGCGCTGAAGGGGTGTGTAAGGCTTACTTTTCTCTCGTCCGATGCAGAAGGTGAGTGTTTCGGTTCCGAAATCGCCTCTCTTATTGATCCGATTATCTGGGGATTTTCCGTCGTCACCACTGCTTGTTACCACGGTGGGTCTAGTCATGGCGTCGGAGCGCCGCAAGAGCCGATCCATGCTCTGGTGATTCCCGTTGTGGAAAGTTCTTATTTACCACTCAATCCTTGCATAATTGGCGTGTTGATCATCTCCTACTATTCCGGTTGCATGGGGTGACAATTAGACGAGTTTTGCGTAAATGTGTCCCATCGAGCCAGAGCTGAAAGCTCACGCCGCCAACGTCTTTCCTCTCCAAGCCACGCCCCCTATATAGCGCAAACTTTACCCGAGAGCATCAGAGCGCTTCACAGTGTTGGCACTCGTAGAATATGTTTAACATGCATTTAGAGTAAATACGGATACACAGTGACAGAGTGCCAAGATAAATGAGGAAATTGTATAGGCAGCCACTACATAAGCTACATTTGGCATTAATACATATACATGGTACAAGAAAGTGACATGGTGAAGGTCAGTATATAACTTTGTCGATACAATTTTGAGGTAAGTACACAAAAATGAATATTGCTATACAGAGCACAGCTGCAATTGCACAAGATTGCCAAAGGAGTAAAACTAAAAACAAATAATAATGATAATAAAAAAAACACATAACAGTAAAAAAAACGGCACAACAAGATGAACAGTAGTAAGGATGGACAATATAGTTCAGAGGTAGCTGGGTTAAGGCCTCTTACTGATGGGGGTAATTTGAGGCACAGTTTTTACCGGGACAGTGGCGTACAGATTTTTTTAGAGGTTGCAGGGAGGGAACCCCTGACTAGTTCGGTGCTTTAAGGTGGGGGTGTTGAGGTATTTATTGAGGAGGAGAGGCTTCAGTTTGTTTTTTTGAAGTGTGGGGAAGAACTTTTTTCCCGCAGGTCCTGGGGCAGGGAGTTCCAGATTTTGGAAGCGTTCCCAGAGAAGGAGCTAGTGCGAGATTTCTCTCACTTAAATTTTGGAGGAATCAAGAGTGGACTGTTTGAGCTCCGTAAAGGTCTCTTTTGGCCAGCTTTTGATAGTTTATTTGTGAGGTAGATTGTTTTTTTGAGTGTAGAGCGCTTTGTGAGTTATGCAAGTGGTTTTAAATATGGTCCTGGCCTCGATTAGCAGCTAGTTGAGTTGTTTGAGGGTGGGCGAGATTTGATTAAAGAGCCTTTCCCCAAATATAAGTCTGGTCGCAGCGTGGAGTGTGGCTTTCAATGGGGATAGGTATGATTTTGGGGCGTCTGTAACCATTGAGTTGCCACAATCCAGCTTGGGAAAGACTAAGGATTGTACCACTGTCTTTTGTCTTCAATGGGGATGAAAGGTTTTACTTTTTTGAGGTTTTTCTTCGTGTAGAATACGCTTTTTGCAGAGGCATTGATATGGTCTTTCATGCTTAGGTGGCAGTCAAAAGTAATCCCCAGAGATTTAACAGAGTCAGAAACTGACAGTTTGCAGTTTAGAGCTGTGAGGTTGTCAAGCCAGCTGTCTATGGGAAAGGACTTTTCTTTGGGATGAATAAGATGTTCAGTTTTGTTGGGGTTGAGTTTGAGGTGGTGGCTAGTCAGCCAGGCTTGAACTGTGAGGAGAGTGTTATTTAGGTGTTGGATGTCTTTGACTGACGTGATTTTCATGTAGAGTTGGGAGCCATCTGCATATAGATGCTAGGCTATTCTAGTTTGCTTCAAGATCAATGCAAGGGGTTCCATATAGAGGTTGAATAGTGTAGACAGTAGTATTGACCCTTGAGGGACTCCTTGAGAGACTGGAGTTGTTTTTGAGATTGGGTTGTTGAGTTTGATTAGCTGCGAGCGTCGGGTTAGGGAGGAGTTGAACCACTGATGGACAGTCCCGTTGATGTCGAAGGCAGCCAAGAGGTCTAGTAGGACTAAGAGCAGGCCTGGCCATCATCCAAAGATCTGTGCAGGTTGTCTATGATGTTTAGTATTAGTCTCTGTACGGCAGCCTTTCCTGTACCCAGATTGGAAGGTATCAATCAGGTTGTATTTTTCGATGTGGTTGTTGAGTTGAGCAAACACACATTTTTTGATGGTTTTGGCGAGGAGGGGGAGGTTGGTTATAGGTTGGAAGGTGTTAAGATTGTTCTGGTCGGCGTCCAGTTATTTGAGGAGGGGTGACTTGGCCGAGTTTGAGGGGAACCGGCATAGAGCCGCTAGCTAGGCAGGAGTTGTTGATTTTGGTCCAAATCGGAGAAATTATGCGCCTGAGATGTTTCACTATCACAGCAGGGAGGGGGTCAGATATGTGAGATGCTGGCTTCATGCTGGAGAGTAACTTGAGGACTTCTTCTTCAGAGGTATAGTTAAACTTAGACCAAGATGCATTGTTTTTCAGATGAAGGGAGAGAGGGTTGGTAAGCTGTGTTGGAGAGAGGGTAGGCATCCATTCAGTGACGGTAGGGTTACGGGTGACCCCTTTCTGCAGGGGGCCTCTTTAGTGCAGGGTGGGGAGGTGGGTAGCTCAGAAGATAGTTCAATGTTCAATATTTTTTCAGTGACAAATGTGGCAAATTCTCCACAACGCTCTGAGGAGATGTTACTTGAATGCTAGGGGAAGGAGGTGGTTTGCTATTTGATGATGCTGAATACGTCTTTTGGTTTGTCCTTAGACCAGTCAAGTTGATCTCAGAAAAAGGCAGATTTTTCTTTGAAGATGTGTTTTTTGTATTTTAGGCGTTCAGTCTGCAGGATGGAGAAGTTGGATTCTGAAGGTTGTGTCTTTCAGCTAATCGGAGATGTCCCCTTTCATTGTTCAGGTCTTTGTTGAACCAAGATCTAGAGGGGATTTTTCTCGAGTTTCAAGTGGCAATTGTTTCCATGAGTTCTGTAATTTTTGTGTTGTAGTGGGAGGTGAAGTCCTCGGCAGATAATGGGTCGGGAGGAGGTAGGATTTGGGTGCTGATTAATGCTTCAAGCTCCTCATTGGCGATTTGGTGGATGTTTCTTACCCAGCGCTTGGGACGGCTGCATTGGTGAGAGCGATGGTGGATGGAATTGAGATTGAGGAGAATTTTATAATGACCTGACCAGGTGGATGGTAGGATAGAGCGCAGAGATAGTGTATTGTGCTTGGAGACGATTTTGTCAAGGGTGGAGCTCTTGTGTGTTTGCATGTTGCAGTGTTGTGTGAGATCGTGTGCTTCCAGGATAGTGGACAGGGCTTGCGCTGTGGAATCTTTAGTGTTGTTCAGGTGCAGGTTTAGGTGTCCTAATATAATGTCGGTGCTGTCTTTTAGTAAGATTTGTGCTATTAGGCCAGCTAGGTCTTCGAGGAATTGTGAATTTTTGCCAAGAGTGTGATAGATGACATCGAATTTGATGGGGTTGGGTCCATTTGAGGAGAGCTGAAAGGTAGGGTGTTTGGCAGTGCTGAAGAGAGTTAAGCAGAGATCGCTTTTGTGTATAATAGCCACTCCGTCACCCCTGCCCCTTTGCGGTCACTGCAAATGATTGGGAAGCCCAGTGGGGAGATGAGGTCGATGTAAGGTGATCAGTGGTCGTTTAGCCAGGTTTCAGTTAGAAAGCAAATGTCCGAGTTATGTTGTGAGATGTTATCAGTGACATGCTTGGTTGCTGATCAGCAGTTTATAAGCATGCAGCAGAGTGTGGGTGCAGGTCTCTGCTCAGGATGATTGGCTTCGATGATTGTTAGTTGGGAGGGCGGCTTAGGCGGGCACAAGGTGATTGTGCTCCTGTTCGAGCTGAGGACAACCGGGATCATGTGGCAAGAGGATTGGCTGGGGGTATTTCTATAGGTGTTATTAATCGATTTCACATCTTGCTGTGACGTTCTGGTTGAGGTGCGTTTGGGTTTGAGGGGAAGCAGAGTGTTTGTGCAAGGGTTGGAGTTGATCGAGGTGCGAGGGGTTTGGATGCTGATGGTTACTGATGAGGATCAGAAAGCAGAGAGTGAACCTCTCCCTGACCTCCTCTCTTACAGTCCAAAAGATGAGTCAGTTGATGGAGTTGTCTACTCAGACACCCTCTCTGCCCAACAGCAGGTTGGCTACAAGCAAGTCCTACAGCAGTATGCTGAGCTCTTGTTAACCCCTGAACTGACACACTGGTGTACCCATGACGTGGACACAGGAGACAGCTTGCCTGTCAAACGAAATATATGTTGGCAGTTTGACCAAGTTAAGAAGAACATCAAAGCTGAATTAAGCAAGATGCTGAGTTAGGGGTTATTTAACCCTCTGAGAGTTCCTGGGCCAGCCCAGTGGTCTTAGTCCCCAAGTCTCACCCACAGGATGGAAAGAGATAAATGAGGTTTTGTGTGGACTACAGAGGTCTCAATACTATCACCAAAACAGATGCTCACCCTATACCCAGACCTGATGAACTGATAGGCAAATTTGTTGCAACCAGGTTTCTCTGTACTTTTGACATAACTGCAGGGTACTGGCAGATTGGCGTGGCCCCAACAGCAAATGAAAAGACAGCATTCTCCACACCAGAGGAGCTTTATAAGTTAATTGTTATGCCCTTTGGCTTAAAGAATGCCCCTGCCACTTTCCAAAGGTTGGCGAATCAAGTCCTTGCTGTACTGGAGGCCTATAGAGCAGCATATCTAGACGATATTGCTGTCTTTAGCTCAACCTGGCAGGATCACCTGGTCCAACTTGGGAAGATTTTGCAGGCCCTGCAATCTGCAGTCCTCACAATCAAGACATCCAAATGCCAGATAGGGCAGAGAACTGTTGTATACTTGGGGCACCTTGTAGGTGGAGCCAAGTACAACTGTTACAACCCAGGATCCAGACAACTCTGGACTGGGAGGCTGCAACAACCCAGACCCAAGTCAGGGCATTCCTGGGCTTGACTGGGTATTACAGGAGGTTTGTCAAGGGGTATGGTTCCTTTGTGGCACCCCTCACAGAACTAACCTCCAAGAAGATAAACTAGACAGTTAGTTGTCAAAAGGCTTTTGACACCCTAAAAGAGGCAATGTGATCAGCATCAATTCTCAAAGTTCCAGATTACTCTAAGCAGTTCATTGTGCAGACTGATACCTCTGAGCTAGGGATAGGAGCAGTCTTATTCCAAACCAATGATGATGACCAAGACCAGCCTGTTGCTTTTATTAGCAGGAGGTTACTCCCCAGGGAACAGCATTGGAGTGCCATTTGAGAAGGAGGCCTTTGCTGTGGTCTGGTCCCTGAATAAGTTGAGAGCATACCTGTTTGGTACTCTCTTCCTGGTTCAAAACAACCACAGACGTCTCAGAAGGCTTAAGCAAATGAAAGGTCAGAACCCAAAACTTTTGAGGTGATCCATCTCCCCACAAGGAATGGACTTTACAGCGGAAAACAGAAATGGGAATGCCCATGCCAATGCAGACAGACCTTCTAGGTTCTTCCACTTAGACAATGAAGACTCTCTTGGGAAAGGTTAGTCCCATCCTCTTTCGTTTGGAAGGGGGGGTTGTGTAGGAAAGTACCCCTATTGCCATAGTTACCCTCCACTTTTTGCCTGCCTCTGATGCATCTTTGACTGAGTGTGCACTGAGTTCCTACTAACCAAGTTCCCAGTGCCTGTGTTCTTTCGCAAAAATGTACCTTTGTTTCCACAACTGGCACACCTCTGGCTCACATATAAGTCCCTTGTAAAAGGTACCAGTGGTACCAAAGGCCTTGTGCCCAGAGAGGGTCTCGAAGGGCTGCATGCTTGCATGCTGTGCCACCCTAAAAGACCCCTCACCAAACAGCAGCATACTGCAGCCTACGTGTTTTGGTGCAGATAAAAGTGAAGAGTTGACTAGGTCAACCCTGCAGCAGGCCTTACAGCCCTAAGGGAGGGAGCACTATACCTCATGTAAGGGCATAACTGCATGAGCAGATCTGCCCCTATAGTGTCTATGTCCATTCTTAGACATTATAAGTGCACAGTGAAGCCATACTGAGTACATGGACTGAGAGCTTCTCACTGCAAGTTACACAGCTCCATGATGGCTTCACCGAATTCCAAGATGTTTGGTACCACACATCTCCGCTTAATAAACCCACACTGATGCCAGAAATGCACCCAGAGGGTTCCTTATGGGTGCCCCCTGAAATCCTACCAACTCGCTAGTGTGTGCCTGCCTGGTCCCCACCAGCCTGGTACCTCTAGACATGTGACCTCCTGAGGTGGGAGCCTTTTGCTCTTGTGGGTCAGAAACAAAACCTTCTCTGGGTGGAGGTGCTTCACACCTACCCCCAAGCAGGAACAGCATAGAAAGGCAGTGTGCCTCAAAGGCTTCCCGTCCATTGTTATGCTGACCAGGGCCTCCACAGCTAGTGGAGATGCCCGCCCCCCCTGACCAAGCCCCATTTTTGGCAGCAAGGTCGGCAGAAAAATTAGTAAGCAAAAGAGGTGTGTCCCTTCTTAACCAGAGCCACCCCTAAGGTGCCCTGAGCTGAAGTTACCCCCTCCTTTCAGAATCCTCCATATTGTTTTGGAGTACTCTAGTCAAAAGGGTTAGGAATATGCCTCCTTCCCAGAGGGAGTGGACATACAAAAGGTGTAGGCACCCTAAAGGTAAGTAGCTCATTGGTTACTACCTTCTGACCCCTGTAATGCCCCTAAAGTTAGTATTTAGGGGCACCCTTGAACCTTAATCCTCAGATTACCGACATCCTAGGAAGAAGAGAACAAAGAAGAGCCGATCCCTGCATGACAAGAAGCTCCAGCAACTGACTTTGTCCCAGTTCTGTGAGCCTGTCTGCGAACTTCAAACTTTACAGCTCCCATGACTTGTCCCGCAGACCAGCGACCTCCAAAACACTGGGAGGACTGCCTGCCTTCCTTCCATAAAGACTCCTGTGGACAGTGAGCTTGTTCAAAAGAAAACCAACTTTAAAGACCAAATCTCTGCCTGCGGAACCGCAAAACCGACTACCTCTGCACCCGACGAACACAACCTGAGTTCAAGTTGGTTGGACCCTTAGCTGGGCAAGACTGGCAGGATGCCAGGAAGGCCCTTTGCACCATAACAACCTCATCTAAGATGCGACTAGTGCAAATATATTACCTTCACTATACCTATCCTACCCCCAGCCACCTGCACTGAGCACATCTCCCCCTCCTCAGCATCAGGTGTCCCCATGCCCCAGCAGACTTCTACCATATGGTTTGAACATGCCCCTTAATTGCCAGCTACTGGGGTAAGATGACTTTGACGCTATTGGGGGTGCTGGGTTGGGAGGTATAGTTGTCCCCGAAATCTTTTCTCCTGGTGATTTTTGAGGGGATGGGGGGATACGAGAGCCGACCAGGCAGTAGTTGGAGGGGCCACTATGGTTGCAATGCGAGATATAGCCCAAAGATGGAACTTGCCCAAACCGCCCTCGCTCGCCCAAAGGTGCCGGGTGTAGACTGGTGTGTACAACAAGAGATGCCGGTGTATGAGGCCCGGGCTGCCCGAATAAGCATACCAAGATCTGGAGTAAGTGGTGGGACCACTTTGGGCTTAGCATGTTACAGTAATGCTGTTTACCTGGCTATTGTATTTGTGATGGTGGCCATATATGGCTGTTCACTGAATAGGTTTTCTGGTGCAAACAAAATCAATAAAGTTGGTTATAAGAAAAAAGTACATTGTGTACAGTACAGTACTGCCTAATTGTGATTCACAAATAGTCGCAATTTGGAAATCGCAAATCAGGACTTTCGTACATCTAGTCTACAGACAGACACTTGAAGTAAAGTGCTGGTGTTCATTTTATTTTCATTTCGCCAGAAGAACATTGGGCACAAAACATTTAGATTCCACATAAACGTCCTCGCGTGAGGTCACCATTTTTAATTCCATGTGCAATATAAACAAAGACAGTGTATATGGCTACTTATTCATGTCAGTTGGCATGAACCTTGTGGTTGTGATGCATAATAATGTAAGTTGATTTCTATTAAACTGGCAGTTTGAGCTATATATTTATCGTTCTCTGTTTTAAATTTTGCAGTGGTTTAAATTAAGCACGCAATACAATCTGCATCTTTCTCTTCAATTTAAGGATCGAAAATCATAGAAAAAAATATCTTTATATTGTTCTGGGTTCACTGTTCTAGAAATAAAATAAATAGTAACTCGAGTATGCATACTTGTTCGTTTTTGTAGCAATAGTCCATGACATCACATACTCATAATAACCATAACTTTGATGCAAATACAGTTGCTTGTATTCACTTAAATCCCACAATGTGTATTCATTATTACTTGCACATATGTAATCCTAAAAAACAAAGAAACAGTATTTGTAGTTTAATGGGCACATTTACTGCTGCAAAATTATGAATCCACATTTCCAATTGAATAATTATTGTCATTCATTGCCACTATAGTGACTATAGTGGCAATGAATGACAATAATGATTCAATTGGAAGGGGGCATATTCATATTTCATATTATATCTCTAAAAAATCCCATGGAAATATGATTGCATGAGTGAAGAGAAAACAAAGATCACAGTCCTTCTCATTTGATGATCAGCGTTAAATAGCATTAATTCATCTTCTTTCTGATCGGAAAAATTAAAAACAAAAAATAAGTTTGACATAGAAGAAAAAAACTATATGGAGCCAACCTGAAAGAAAAAGTGACAAGGTCAAATTCATGACATAATGGGGATTCAGCCAAAGTGTAAATATAGTTTGTACACGTTGAAGCCAAAAATATTTCTGATACTTATAACCGCAGATTGGTTACCTTTTAAATACTTCCCAGGCGTTAGACTGGATCTTGAAACTTTCAAGCCGAACCCCTGTGTTCTTCTCTAGAACTGACATGCAGAGACACATATAAGAGCCACTGAAGAATGCTGCCATCAGTTCCTTTCTTTCTGTGCCACCAGACCTGGATTCAGAGTTCTCCTTGTCTCTCACGAGGCAAAATTCTACAATCTTCTTCAAAATGTACCTGATAATTCCAGTTTGCAAGGGACAATGTCATCTCCTACAGCCACGGGGTTGAAACCTCGTGTGGGCTGTCACAAGCAAATGCGTCTGACAGATCCTTATCGGATTTGTATTTGGTGCCTGGGATTGGATCACAACTCCAAAGCCTGTAGCAACTGCTCAGAGATGAATCCCAAAGCCATCCAGGACCATGAGTTGAAGTTGTATGGCACCAAACACCGGAAGGCTCCACGCCATGACCGGTCGAAGGGAAGGCCCTGGTACCATTCCCGATGATGTTCTCACAGCAGATCTTGATTGCTGTCGAAGTCATCAGGTAAGTCAAAAAACAAGCACAAGAAGTCCAAGCAGGACTCTGCCCGACCTACCACCCTTGAACTCCTGTGAAGGTGCAAGGACATAAACGTGCCTCTTGGGCTTAGTCTCCCTCATAGACAATTTTGACTCATTCCCCAGGCAACTGAGTTTCAGCTACACTGTGGAAAAAAAACAGTTCTGAGTTGCTGTACTGTGATTATTTGGCATGTTTCTGGCTTCCTCTGGTGTGCTTTCGGGTCTAAAGGAACCATGAGAACCTCCGAATGGGATTGAACCAGCGAGTCAGCTGGAACCTTTCGACACATTATGGGTCCATATCGGCTTCAGTGCAGATGTCGGTTCTGATACCACAATCCACGCTGGACCTCGGATCATCGTCAATGTCTACGCCAGATGACGAAGCACAACCTATAGGTCTATCTGACTCCAAGCTGACCTTTCTTCGGCTTCGATCAAGGCTGCAGCCTAATCTCTCTGGGCCACAGCCTTCTGGTAACTCATCGGACAGTGACACCTTGTCCTTCCCTCAAGGAAGGGCCCACATTATTCACAAGGTTTTCCGCACTGACTCTGACCATGATTGCAGTAAAGAAGGGGGTGAGTTTGCTTACCATACACTAAGGACAACTGGTATGATGAGCTACAAGATACCAGTGAGCTGGAAACTCCTCCAGACACCGGAATGGTCTTTCCACCTGGACCTGCTACTGAGGAAAGGGCCTCTTTTGCAGTGGTGATGCGAAGGGCAGCTGAGGTCCTTAGACTCCATTTGACCACTATGGAGATAAAAATTAATGTACTAACTGAAGTCCCCCCAACCAGGTTGCCTTTTAATGAGCCCCTTATGGGCACCCTCCTGGAGGCAAAGCCATGTCCTCGACTGCCACTAAATAGTCAGATTTCAAGGTGCCAGTGCCCTGCCCATGGTCATCCAGTTTTTCTAATACCGCACCTGACCCCAGAAACTTTAGTGGTGCAAGCATCCATGAGCAGAGTCAACCCAAATGCCTTCCCCACCAACCTACTGGATAGGAAATAAAAGCGCCTGAAAACATTTGAAAAAGCATGTTCTCTTCTAAGAGTCTGGCATTGAGGTCCATCAATGGCAGCTGTTTATTGGGCCGATAGACTCGCACCCATTGGGACTTTGTCGCTCAGGTAAGCAGAGGACTTGCGCCCCACTTTCACTCAAACCATTCCAGACGCCTGCGATGCAGCAAAATTCACAATTCACCGTAGGCTAAATAGCACAGTTTGCCTTGATACCACTGTGATACTTCAAAAACATGGCTGTATGAGATCTACAGGCTTCTCCGAGAATGTCTTATATCCCCTAATTGGCATGCCGTTCCATGGCTGTCGTCTATTCAATGAAAAAGTAGACTTTGCCTTTCAGCAACTTTAGGACTACAGGGCCACAGCGCAGTCGTTCCACCTGTCTGGTCTGCCAGCAGTTTAGCCAGCTCTGGCAGGGGCTTTCAGTACCGCCAATAAATGCCCTTTCAGGTAGCCCAGCAGACCAAACAGCCCTTTTGTGACCTTGGCACCCACATACAGCATGGACAGCAAGCAGCCAAAACCTCAGCCCCTCCAGCTGCTGCAGCTACAATGTCTCTTTAATGGCTCCTTCCAGGCACACAGTCACCAGCTGGAGGCAAGATCCAGCATTTTCTCTCAAAGTGACAAGCAATCACTTTGTACAAGTATGTCCTGCAAATTGTCCAGCGTTGCCATGCCCTTCCATTTCTTTTCACTCCACTGCACCTTCCATCACCTTTGGGATGACTGACGGAGGACCATCTCTCCATTTTACAGCAGGAAGTGCTGACCCTTCTGGCCAAATGAGTCCTAGAGGGTGCTGGCATCAGAAGTGTGAACTGGCTGCTACTCCCACTGCTTTCTTGTGCCGAAAAAGGAAGGAGACGTTCGTCCTATTTAAGACATTCGCCCTCGCAAGCTTTTCAGGAAAAGGAAAAATTCAAGATATTCACCCTAGCCCAGGTCCTGTCTGTCCTCAACTCTGGAGACTGGAAGATAGTGTTGGACCTGCAGCACGATTGTTTCTACATCTCCGGTTTACAGACCCACAGGCGTTACTTGTGGTTAATGGTGGGACAAGAGCACTTTCAGTTTGCTGTGTGTCCCTTCGGTTTCCCCATTGTCCCTCGGGTGTTCACAAAATTTATGACACTGGTTGCACCGTCGGAGGTTAAGGTTACCAGTTTTCCCCTACCTCGACAACAGGCTGTTGAAGGTGGGCTTGCCCCAGGCAGTCGTTACACAGACTATGGCAAGCCTCTTGACATCCTTGGGGTTCACTAGCAACGTGCTAAAGTCAAACCTGACTCTTACACAGACGCTCGCTTTTATCTGATCTATTCTGGACACAGTGCAGTTTTATGTTTTTTCCCCGAGCAGAGATTCCAGGACATTTGTGCTATGATCTTGATATTTCAGCCTCTGTCCTAGATTTAAGTGAAGATGAAGTTGAGGGTACTAGGGCTGATGGCTTCCTTCATCCTGCTAGTGAAGCATGGCAGGTTGCATATACGGGCTCTGCAGTGAGATCTGAAGTCCCAGTGGACACAGCATCAGGGGGACCTCTATGAATATGTCCAGATTCTAGAGGAGACTGCAAAAGACCTGCAGTGGTAGCTACTGGATCGTGGTTGGGTGAGCAGCAGACCCTTCTCCTTTTTCCACCCTCAGCTAACAGTGGTTACTGATGCATCACTCTGGGTTGGAGTCGCCATCTGAGAAAGATGGAGATCAGAGGCATCTGGTCTTCACCGGAGGTCGGGCTCTATATCAATCTTCTGGGGTTACTGGCCATTCGCTTGGAGTTGAAAGCCCTCCTGCCATCCATCAAAGGAATGCTAAGCAACACAAGGACCAACCCATACACCCTGTACTGAACCCTGGTCAACTTAGTAAACAAAATACACTTGCCCTGATGAGACACAAGGATTAGTTCCCTTTGGATCGACACGTCTATAACCCACGTGGGTATCTGGTCAACTAACTTTCAAAATATAGATATACTCCTTCTAATATTGAAACTTATTGTGAATACGTAAATGTTTTTTTGCAATGAGCATTTTTGTCAACTCGCCCTGTCTGCATTGCTTCGTCCTAATGTCATAATGCTATTAACAGAATATATCACATTGGCATTAGTTTGTGGGTCTAGTAGTACACTCCCATACCCACAGTCGGGGCTGCTCAGGGTAGCACCAAATTATGCTGCAGCATTTATTAAATTAAGCGTTGAGAATAGGCTAATCCCACAGCATAACGCAGCACATTTTTTAATAGTATTAATTGATTATTTTGTCGTTTTTACACTTGGAAATGATGTCTGGCCAAAGATTTCACCTAATCAGTGTCATTTTAACAACTAAATATAGTAATAAGCAACTGAAAGATGACCAGTTAACCTTTGAAGGGTCTTCCACTGTTGGCAAACACATGTTGCTGCGTTTTTACTAACTTTTGATCCGTTTGAGCTTGGAACTATTTTTTTGTTAAAATCTACAGATTCTACAGCAAATTATGGATTATGTAGCAAATGCAGCAAATCCATAATTGTGCAAAAAAAAAGCTGCAGCTGCAGAATCGCATAATTGCAGTGGCCCTTCTCATAGTGGATTGGGTACCGAGGGTCTGTTAAAACTTCTGAAATTGCTCCTAGGTGACCACTGTGTAATACATCAAAGGAAGGCTGGTACAGGTACTCGTGCACACCACCACAGCCATGTGCTACTGCAACAGGCAGGGCAGCCATGGATCCTGTGCAATGCCTCTGGAAGTAATTGGAGCGCCATGGAATTTTACTGGTGGCACACCACCTGCGTGATGTTTGAATACCAGGGTGGTTACTCATCTGCTGATGCCTAGTGGATCACAAATGGCAGCTACACCTGGAGGTGGCGCAAGGTCTCTTCCGCGAATGCGGAGAGCCTTGGCTCAATCTGTTCGCCACAGCTGAGAACAAGCAATGTCAGCATTTTTGCACTTTGGGGTTCCCAGGACAGCTCTCTTGGAGACTCACCCCACCTAGAGTGGAGTTGAGGCTCCTGTACGCCTTTCTGCCTCTACCTCTGCTTTCCTAAGATCAGGAACGATCAGGCCCATTATTCTAGTGGCATCAGATTAGGCAAGGAAAGTTTGGTTCCCTGACATTCAGGGCATGAGTATCTGTCCTCCGATCAGGCTGCCATTTAGGGATCTGCATGAGGGCATGGCCCTGCACATAGGCCTACACAATCTTTATCACCATGCTTAGAGACTGAGTGGTGGCATTTGATCTCACTTGACCTTCCTTCCGAAGTAGTTGATGTCATTCTGGCAGCCAGGCTCCCTCTACGAAATCCATACATGCATGCTGTTGGGATTAGTTTGTGGCTTGGTGAAGTGCTAAGCAGACCGACCCACTTCACTCGAGCCAAAATATCTGAAGTGTTCCTTTTTGTGTTATCTGTAGCCAAGCAAGGATTTACTTTAGTCACAGTTAAAGATTATTTGTCTGCTCTTTCAGCTCCTATGTGGTTGCTGGAACAACAGTGTTTATTTCAATCACCCGCTGTGATGAATTATTTTAAAGGGTTGCAGCATATGTTCTGATAGAGACTTCTAAATGCAGATTCCTCTCCTTTTCAATACCTCCAGGCATCAAACTAGATCTGAAAAATGTTGCATTGTAATCTCCTCCAGCACCAGCAGGTGGTCTCATGCAACGTCGTGTCACCTTATGCCGCTCCATCTGGTGCGCATGCGGGACCAGTATATATCCCTTAGCTGCTCATTTCCTTTCTTTCTGCACCAACTGACACAGACTCAGAGCTTCAAATGTCTGTTCACAGTTTCGGCAATTTTCTTTGAAAATTGTGCTTTTTTGGGGTCAGGGTTTAAGTCGTGTATGACGTGTAGCCAGCAGATATCGGTTGTGGATGCACCTGATGTCTACTTAAGGTGTCTTCGTACTGACCATGACAAGTTGTGTTCACTGTGTGCCAAGATGAAAAAGAGGGCCATCCGTGAGATGAAGCTTGCAATAACAGATATGAGGAGGTGAAGCTTAAGTCTTGGTCGATGTCTATGGCTTGGCAGTCCCAGTTGAGGTCAAAAATGCGGACTCGCTCTCCTTCTTGAGACTGTTTGCAAGATCAGACTTCCTCTACATCAAGTAAGTCCAAAAGGAGCCATTAAAAACATAAAAAAATATAAAGATGGCTCTCTTGCGTTGCGCCACTTGCACCTTTGGAGCTGCATGACACACTGAGAACCTCTAGATGAAGCCACTTCCCCACTGCGTAGCCAGCTATGGTGTTGTTTCTGTTCCAACTTCCATTGGATCGGGTTGTGGCACCAGATCACCTCCAACAGCTGAAACAAGCTATTGGCTCGATCTTTGGTGCAGTTCTGGATCCATCTGAGGCACCTTCAGGCCCCAAAGATCTGAGGCAATCTCAAGCATCAACAAATCCTTTCTTGATGCTAGCTATGCCTCTGGACCTCGTTTCGAGTTAGCTAACCATGTCGGCTTAGGGTTCATTGACCCCGGCGATGCTTTTGGCTCAATTTTGAGCTCCGCGTCTGTCACTGTAATTAAACCATCTGATGTCATTGACTCAGTTACTGGTGCACATACCAATGTCACTGACGCCAACTGCGGATCCGGTCATCCTTTCAGATTCCAAGGACGAATGAGCCACCTGCTATAGTTCATGCTCAATCAGAGCTGGATTTATCTAGCGTGGAGTATTTTTTTTAATGCTAATTATGCTTAGGATGATATTTCACAAGACGTGGAAGATGCTAGTGGGCTTGATACTTTCCAAGATGTTGGGTTATCATCCCCTAATCTGGCTATGGCCAGTGGAGAGGCAGCATAATTTGCCACAGTAATACCTAGGGCAGCAGAGACCCTTGATCTTATTCTGCCCACACAGGAGGTCAAGACTACCCTGTTAAGAGAGGTTTTGGACCCAACTTGTTCTTCACAAGCGCCCTTATTACCTATCAACTAGGCATTAACGGATATGTTGACGGGCACCTGGGCTAAACCTGCCCACCAATAAAGCAACAGATTGTTAACAGGCACTGGCTGACTCTGTGAGATACATAATTTTCCCTTCAACACCTGACTCTAGAGAGCCTTGTAGCACAGGCTTTGGCTAGTTGCACTCTCCCTAATGCCTTACCTACTCCTCCTCCTGACTGAGAGCCTACAAAATTGGAGGCTTTTGCAAAAAGGGAATTTTCTGCAGCTAGTCCGGCCCCAAGATCAGTAAATACGTCTTCTCCTATAGGAAGATACTCCCATGCTTTGTGTGACAGGGTATCTGATGTGTTACCTTCTGTTCCAGAAGACACTCTGATTGCCAAGACACAGCCACATTTTCTACTAAGTCGAGCCTTGATATGACTGATAGTCTGGGAAGAACAATGGGTACGAGTGTAGTTATTAGATGCTATGCGTGGATCCGTTCAGCTGTTTTTCCATGGATGTACATGATTCACTGATGGATATGCCTTTTGATGGTTCCAGACTATTCAGGGAAGAAGCATACTCAGCCCTTGAGGGAGTAAAAGAGTCAAGGTGATTGCCCTCTCACTAGGTGCTACCAGATCGATTACACTTTTGAGACTTTGGAAGGGGTTACCTTCAGAGACCGCGGCAGAATTTGCCTCAATTGCAACAGGCCACCCAGCCTTTCGGAGGACATGGTCGTGGAGCAGTACGACAGCATTCAGGAATCCAGAGGCAGTATTCTTCCCAGGCCCCAGCGCATTCTTCCACAGCCCCCTCAATCCTCTCTAATTTAGGTTTAAATCTGTTTTTATTCATTTAAACATAAAGTTCAGTACACCACTACCCACCTACATCCGCTCGGCCGGTGGTGATCGGATAATGGGGAAGGCAGGTCTTGTAGGAGCAGAGAGTACAGAGTAGTGTGCAGTGAACACAAGGAATAGAATAGGAGGAACAAGGAAGATAGAAAGTTGCCCAATAGTACAGTAGTCTGTGGGGGTGTATTCAAATGGTCTGGTGTTCTGCGGGCGCCTCTGCTGGTATTAAACGCAGGAGGTAGCGGGGACAGGACAATTCCTGGAATTCAGTAGAGCGGTATGTCAAGGCAGGTTGCCACATTTTGTCAAAGAGGGGGAAGATGCTGCATTGCTGCTGCAGTTAATTTCTCTATGCCTATTATGTCCCACAGTTTGTGTACCCAATCTAGGTGTGACGGGATGGTTGTGGTGTTCCATTTACTGAGAAGGAGGTGCTTGGGCGCTCCAAGTACAAGGGTTGTGGCTCTACCTCTGGGTGACCGTAACAGGTAGGTGAGAGGATTTGGGAGGCCTAGTAATATGTAGCTAGGGATCCTGGGAATGTCTGTCTTGTAAATGGTGTTTATGGCTTCAAGCACTCCTTCCCAGAAGGACTGAAGCTTGGGGCAGTGCCAAAGCAGGTGGGTGAGAGTGCCCTGCTGTCCAATCTCACCAGCAACGGTTGCTCCCATTTGGGCTGCAAACCGCCATCTTAGCTGTGAGATACCAGTAACGGGCGATTTTTAGGAACATTACCTTGCTGGTAGTGTTTAAAGTGGACGTTCAGGCTGGGTGTAGTATGTCGCTCCATTCCCAGTCTGTGAAGGGCCTCTCACATTCCCTTTCCCATCTGTCCCGCCCTCGTGATCGCAGCGGTTAGTGCATTTTATTTAAAAGTGTGTAAATGTCAGAGTATTTTCTTGTCTGAGTGTCTCATGAGAAGCCACTTCTCAAAGGGTGACAAGACTCTGCTAGCATGCAGTTGAATCCACGGTTGCATTACCCAGTGATCTACTGCCTCATATTGCCATCTCGTGGTCTCAGGTAGACCATAGGAGTCCTGGTGCGTAGGAAAATCCATAAGTCCCCCCGGGTCGAACAGGTCCCCAATACGTTTGCAGTTGGCGTCTTGCCAGACTTTAAATGCCCCCCCAGATGCTGCTGGACGAAAGTCTGGGTTGCCTATTAGGGGAGTTTGGGGAGATATGGGGGTTGAGAGCCCACGCTGCAGTTGGACGCGGACCCATACACCAATGGTGGCGCGGGTCACCGGCGAGACTTAGACATTAGGCGGCCTGCGGGTTTTCAGAAGCCAAGGTACTTTCCAGAAATGCATGCCTGCAATAGCCTGGTCTACAAAAACATCAGTGTTTCTCCGTTAAGGTGCGGGACCACTTCACCATGTAGCGCAGCTTGATAATAGCAGCGAAGGTTTGGAATTCCCAGGTCGCCCGCTTGTAGTGGCAAATAGGCACGAGTCTTGGCCATCCTCACGCGCTTGCCTGCCCAGATGAAATCCCAAATAAATGTCTGAAGTTTATCTACGAGCGTCGGGGGAGGCTGAAGCGGGAGAGTTTGCATCACATAGAGAATCTTGGGTAGTAGTCATTTTAACGGCTGCTATGCGCCCAAGCCAGGACAGGTTGTGAGCTTTCCAAGCGGCGAGGGTCGAGCGTGTGGTGGTTAGGAGAAGACCATAGTTTTTGGCAGCTATGGATGGAAGTGTGGCATGAATCTGGAGTCCCCGATACGGAATCCCACCCTCTGTCCATTGGAAGGGTGTTAGGGGTGCCAAACGGGCCCACTCCGTTGCTGGGATAGCGATACCAAGTGCTAATGACTTTTGCAAGTTGGTTTTAAAGCCTGACACTGTGGTGAAGTCAGCCAACTCGGTCACAATGGCCTTCAAAGATTGTTCAGGTCGGTAAGGGTCAGAAGGACATCGTCCGCATAAAGCATAATCTTGTGCTCTCTTCCGGCCATCCGGAAACCAGCAATGTCGGGGTTATTCCGTATGCGCTCCGCTAGGTGCTCCATATAGAGCGTGAAAAGCAGGGGAGTCGGGCCAACCCTGCCGCGTCCCCCGTGCAATGGGGAAGGTGGTGGATTTCATTCCTGATAGCATGCTTGGACCCATTTGCAGAACCGGTCGCCCAAACCCACCCTCTGCAGCACTGTATGCAAGAAGGGCCAGTGCACCCGATCAAAGGCCTTTTCGGCATCAATTGATAGAAGGACCGCTGGTGTCCGGGTTCTTTGCACTTTGTCCACCAGGTGGTACAGACGTTTGATGTTGTCACTGCACCCCCGTTCTGGGATGAACCCGGCCTGGTCGGGATCCACTAAGCTCTGCACATAGGGAGCTAGCCTGCGGGCTAGGACGCTGGTAAAGAGTTTTGCATCGACATTCAAGAGGGAGATCGGGCGATAGGAGGCGCAGTATTTAGGGTCCTTGCACATTTTCCGGATCACTGTAATTGAGGCCATGCTCATTGAGTCAGTCAGGGGGCCCGTGTCGCTAAGGGTATTAAAAAACGGGCCAAGAGGGGAGCGAGGTGCGGGGCGAAGGTCTTGTAGAATTCCGCACTGTAGCCGTCTGGACCTGGTGCCTTACCAGGCTGTAAGTTTTGGATGGCAGTTAAAACTTCTTGAGTGGTGATCTCTGCGTCCAGGGCGGAAAACACAGATGCCCCTGTGTTGGTTTGAAGTACTAGCGCTAGGTAGGCACGAGCCTCTGAGTCCAGCAGAGGGTCTGCTGTGTATAGAGACTCGTAGAATGAACGAAAAGCTCCAGCAATTTCTACGTCTCAATGGAGGAGAACCCCGTCCGTTCCCGCTATTTCGAAACACTTTGCTCCATGTCCTGCACTCGGAGGCGGTGTGCGAGCATCCACCCTGCTCTGTTGCCCCCAGCATAATATTTTTGGCAGATACGGAGTAGGGCATACTCCGCCTTGCCCATGTCCACCTCCCTGAGTTGTTTCCGAGCGACAGTCAGCTGCCTACGTATTGCCACCGACCCAGAGCGCACATGCTTGGCTTCAAGTTCTTTAACTTGCGCCTCTAGCTGACCAAGTTTAGTACGCCTCTCTCTGTTATGGGCCGTAGCTATTGCGATGAATTGTCCCCTAATCACCACTTTAAGTGTTTCCCACAATGTGGCTGGGGTGGTTGCTGTGTCATTTAAGTCCAAAAAGGTGTTTAACGCGGTCAGTATGTCCCACCGTGTTTGATCATATGTGAGAACTCTCGTGTTAAGGCGCTAGTGTGGTGCGGCTTGTGCCTGTCCCAGTAGATAAAAGTGTAGGAGGATGGGCAAGTGGTCAGAGAGGGCTGCCGCTCCAATATCCACTGAGACAGTGTCGCGAGTGAGTTCAGGAGTTGTGAGGAAATAGTCAATGCGTGCATGTGTTTGGTGAGCAGCCGAAAAAAGGTGTATTCAAACGCTGTAGGGTGCCTGTGTTGCCAAGTGTCGGTCAGACCCACCTCCTCCAACCAGAGCCTTGTGGCCGTTGAGAGTCGCCGGGATTGCCCCGCCCTGGGTGTGGTGCGATCTGTGTGTGTCCACTACAATGTTGTGTCCACTACAATGTTGAAGTCTCCCCCGACTAGTATCCCTTTGTCCACCTTCATCAAAAGCTGGTTCAGGGAGTCCCTAATAAAGGATTCCTGGCCGTCGTTTGGGGGGGGTAGATCGTGGCGATTGGGTAGGTGGTACCCGCAAAGAGAATCTGCAAAGCTACCAGTCTACCCAGAATGTCCAGTAAAGTACTCTCGACCCTCCCCGCGAAATGTGTGGCCAACAGGACAGCCACTCCCGCTCTCTTGGAGCCCCCTGAAGAGAAAAACTGGCGGTCAAACCATCGGGAGCGGAGCTTTCGCCAGTCACTTTGTAGTAGATGTGTTTCTTGTAGCATGCATATGTCGCACTTGGAGTCCTGCAGGTAGGAAAGGAGTGCCAGGCATTTCGACGGTGCATTAAGGCCTTGCACATTGAGGCTAAGAATGTTAAGCACCACACTATTATGTGAGAGTAGTTGTGAGAGAGCACAACCCCAGAAAAAAGTGCCACAGTCTCAGAAGGGAGTACAGGAGGGCAATAATAGAGGGAGAGTAGAGAAAGGGATCACAGAAGGCAAAGGATATAACATTCCAATAGGAGAGGGAACAACAACACAAACAATCCCTCCACCTGGGGTCAAACCATTGGTATGCAGTAGGGTCCATGTCGCCGGCTGGATCACAAACTAAGTATTAGTTGCAAGGGGGAGCCCCGCCGGGAAATAGTCTACAGCTGAGGGCCAACACCGGTTATTGACACACATCCTTCAGCAATCTGGGTGTTGCGAGAGTGTTGGGGGTGGTGTGGGGGTGAGGCAGCAAAAGACAGTCGGTTGCCTCTGTCTGTTTGGTCAGATTCGCCATCTCTCTGGAGCTGCAGGATTAGCTTGTTGCGCGCTTCTCGACTGTCTGCTTCAGATGGCTTGCTCAGGACCTTCACTCGTCGCTGCCTGGAGCGCCTTGAGGTCGGGTTCGCCGTCGCGGGATAACGGCCATCGAGGAAGGGCTTAAGTCTGGCATCCCAGGAAGTGCCAGCGCGTCCTCCAGGGACCGCACTGTATGCGTCTCCTCCCGCCATACAAACTGGAGTCGAACGGGTGTCCCCACTTGAATTTAATATTCTTATCTCGAAGGAGATCCCTGAGGGGCCTAAGCTCTCTTCTGCGCTGCAATGTTATTGGGGAGAGGTCCCGATTAAGCCACAAGCGGTGACCCACAAAGGTGATAGAGGATTGATCTCGCGCCGCTGACGTGATCGCTTCTTTCTGGCGGTAGGAGCAAAGACAGGTCAGTATGTCTTGTGGCTGTCCTGGCGCAGTGGACGGACAGCACGGTGTGCCCGGTCCAGGACGATTTCCTCATCCTGCAGTGAGGGGGCAACCTGTTTGAAAAGACAAATGAGGAACTCGTCTAGGGAACCCGAGATTGCTTGGAGTGGAACGCCCCTGATCCTTATGTTGGAGCGGCGGGATCTGTTTTCCAGGTCCTCGAGGCGGTAGTGGAGGTCCAGGTTGGAGTCACGTAGGGCCATCAATTCCTGTCGATGACCCTCAAGTTCCTCCTCACGTGTGTCCTGGCCCTCCTACAGTGCGGCCACCCTTGAACCCACTGTTTCTACATCTTGTCGCAGTTCCTTGATGTCGGTTGCGATTTCCCCCTTAAGACTAGCAACATTTTCCCGTAGTGTTCCAAAGAGGTGTTCCAGAAAGGTTTTGGTGATAGGGGAGTCGTCGCCTTCTGCACCCCTGACACCGGTAGCATCAGTCTGTGGGTCTGATTGCACATGGCCACTCGCTCCTTTGCCCTTCTTAGGAGCAGATTAAGCGAAAATGTCCTTCACTGAGGGCTCCTTCCTTGCAGTCCGAAAAGAAGACATACCATCGCGAAGTAACGGAGCCCCACCAGCCACTGCCGTTCCCACTTATCAGAGGAAGTCGCGGTCAGGACCAGTGAGCTCTCTGTGTGGGACAATGGGAGGGCTCTGCCACTGTTCCACCACAACTACCAGTGAGGGTAGGTCGCGGGTGGGGACGCGACCAGTGGTATTTCCGTTGTGCAGGTTTGCTGTGCGATTACCCGCGACACCTGGGTCGCGCTGTGGTGACCAATTTTATAGTTGCCCCGAGCAGGAACCAGTGGGGTAACCGCTGGCCACGATGGGTCCGTCGCCAATGTCTGCGCTGACCAGAAGCGGTGGAGAGGGGGCTCCGTGACGTAAAGGCGGGCCGGCTCACCCCTTGTGAGCCACAGAAGGTCACAGGAGCGACCCTCAGGAAGCATCGTTTTTGGTGAATACCGACTCCAGGATACCATACTTCTATCTTCTCCCGAAGATACACAAGGGCATTGTCCCACCTCCTGGTCGCCCCATAGTCTCAGGCATCGGATCGCTCCTGGAACCCTTAAGTCAGTTCAGCGACTACTTCCTGCGACCCCTCGTCCAAGGGACACCTGCCTATTTACAGGACACACGAGACATACTGAACTTGATCCAGGATTTCATCTTGACCTGCATCACCATCGCCATGAAAAACAACTACTTTATGTACAGGACCGGTACCTCTATGGGTAGTACATTTGCGCCTAGTTTGGCGGGGCTGTACATGGCACATTTTGAGTCATCCTACATCATCACGGACACCAATCAGTTCCAGGAGAACATTTTGACATGGAAGAGGTACATTGATGATATTTTCATCCTTTGGAAAGGTACTCAGGATACCTGCCTTGCCTTCCATGAATGGATCAATGACCTAAACCCCTACTTGCGGTTCACCAGAACTCTATCCAACAAGGAGATCCCTTTCCTTGACCTGCTGATAACCCTGGAGGGCGGCCATCTACACACTAAGACCTACAAGAAGGAAGCCGACTGCAACAGCCTACTCTCATTCGAGAGTCACCACCCGAAGGCCCTGAGAGAGAACCTTCCCTATGGGCAGTTCCTGAGAATTCGGCGTAATTGCAGCTCTACTACTGAGTTTGACCAACAAGCCACCACTCTTGCCAGTAATC